>VZRU01018609.1:248-38622 GCA_013398155.1 Pedionomus torquatus
AAGAACAAGCACAAGCTCTTGTGCCCAGCTCGGCTGAGCCCAAAGGTTGCCAGGTATCTGTTGTCAAATGCTCCCCTGAAAAGGCAATTCAAGCGAGCATTCACAAAGCTGTACTGGAGGGAGCATCTGAAACCTACCACAACCTCCCTCTGTGTTACACACAAAACATGGCTGTCTTATTCAGAGATTAGCAATTATTGTAATGAGATACTGTGGGAGAGGGTCAAACAGCACTTCCTGCAGTTTACACATCTTGATTTCCTGGTAAACAGCCGGGAAGGCAGGCGGAGCCCCCGGATCACAGCGACGCGCAGGGCATCACGGCGAGGGATGCGCAGCCAGCCCACCGAGGGGGCAGCTCTCCTGACCCCCCCACCCGAGAGCTAATTACGAGAGACAAGGAGGTAGCAGAGAACGTAAAACTGAGCCGGGACGGAAATTCTCCCACCACCTTACACTGGACCAATGCCGTACTTGGCTGCTGCCTTTTTTGAATCCGAGCTCAAGAACAAAAAACTTCTACAGGGTGCTTATGTACACACAAACTGCTCGCCGAGTTGTTTTGGTGTGAGAAAGTGCTGCAGAATGATCGCCTGAACAACCCTGGAAAACACCGAAAGGGAGAGAAACAAACGCCCATCACTGTGTTCAGGATTTAAGCATTACTCTTCAAAAAGGCACAAAGAAATCTGCTAGCATTTTTGAGAAATTTTCAAAATGAACTTACTGAATGCAATTTTAACAGGAACAACATTCAAATGCCTTTCAGAAAAAAGACAGGACTGCCTAATGCTGTTCCTCCTCAAAACACTCACACGAGCGTCAGACACCTAGCAGTGATCCAGGGAGAAAAGCTAGTTTTTTCCTATCCATAATATTTCAAATAAAGCAATTTCAACAAGCTTTAGTTTAAACATGTGGTTTTCACAGTGGAACTGAAGAGGGCCCTAGGCTACTACGCAAATTGGAAGGAAAAAGAAAAAGGAGAAACAAGCCAAAACAACAAAAACAAATACTGCACACAAAAACATCCTTTCGTATGGGAAGAAAACACTGGGTACTCGTAAGTAACCAGCGCAACTGTTTGGTCCACTGATAGAATTTCTTGAAGCGATAAAAGCCATCAACTTATCTCACAAAAAGTAGCTGCAAGCCCGAGTGCCCCCGTGCCCAGCAGCCGGGTTCCAGCTCCCGCGGGCAGTAAGGGCACAGGGGATGTGCCCAGCAGAGGGAAGCAGGGATCAACGGGTTCCTGGTGTCGGGAGGGCACCTCTGCAGCAGCTAACCCGCGCAGGAGTCACTGCTGGCATCCTCACACCCTCCCAGGAGGTGGGACGCATCTCTGCTGCCAGAACAAGGCCCAGAGCAGCACTTGGGCAGGCTTTCCTTGTAACAGATGTAATTGGTACAGCCACAATTTCCTAACCAGACACCTGGACATAACTCACTGCCGTAAGTAAAACCACATCAAAACTTCAGTATTTCACACACCTGGCTCTCTGCTGTTACTCATTTTACAGGAGAAGTGGTCTTGTGAAACGACATAGAGTGCTTCCGAAGAAAACAGAATCCATCAAAAGAGAAAAGCCTTCGGGCAAAGACAAGGAGTATCAGCAGAACTCTTCGCAGTACCCTTAAAATAGTTTTAAAACACAACGTAACTTGTATCTAAGCAGGGAGTTCGGTACCAGTATCACTGCGAAGACTTAGAAGATCACAGTCTAAAGTCTCAGCCTGGGAGTTCAGAATAATTCTAGAAATCTGCACAGTAAAAGACAGCCACAACGAGCTCGAGTTTTCTGCGACTCAGGCAGACCCACTTACTACAGCTCTACATTTTAAATACTAGCTTGTAAATTGGGTTTTTTCCTAAAAGTATTTCAACCCATATTGCTCAAAATGTGAAAAATACATATTGTGGAATGGCTGTTTTGCATTGAAATAGAAACGAATGAAAGGGAAACACAAACGTGGCACTGGCAACAGCCAAACTGAAGGCCCATACTGACTTTGTGAACTCCCGGTGCAACCAGCCCCAGCCCAGTAACAGCCTGAGCAAGGTGTGAAGAAGGGGGTTGTTTCTTACCAGCGCAATCACCAGAGAAGCTGAATACACTGAACTACAATCCACACCTCCACATTAGTCAGCAGAGATCAAATAATGATTCAGCAACTGATGTTCTCAGGCAGAAATCCACAGGCTATTAAAGTATTGGTGTCCAGCACCTCAGATCCACCAAAAACTTCTATGTTTATAAAACAGGCCTAATAGGATGCTGAAACGTACACTGCAACAAAGCAGCGCTCCAGGTACATCCTAAATACACACCAGCACCTGCCGGCACAGCCTGGGACAGCGTCTAACCCAACAGCTACTGCCTTTCTGGGAGACTTCTGTTAAAGAAGAGGATCAATTTCCACATGGCAAATTCTAACTAGAAATACGGGTATTGAACACAGGTCTAGCTATAAATTTGCATCTTTTAAAAAAATTAAATAGAAAATTTAAAATATTATTAAAACAATACGTACAGTAACTGAGTAAAATATTAAAGCGGGTTTTTATTCCCCTGCTCGGGGGATCTAGATCTATGGTTTAAGAAAATACAAAACCTTGAAAACTCTGCTGTGTAGTTTATTTAAAAACAGCTTCTTACAGAGCCCCAGAGTGCTATCATTCCTGCCAAACAAATCCCAAAAAGTTAAGAATTACACCACTACTGACTGTAAGAATCTTCTCAAGTATCAATCCCAAAAGAATGATTCCAGCTTATCTAGAACTACCTGTATCATTCAGGTAGCTCTGCTCCCAAAGAAGTTTGGATTTAAAAAAACCCATAGTTTACCACGTCGTAGATCTAAAAGCAGTTAAGCCAGGAATGTTTGCACTCACCTCAGAAGATCACGTTAATTCCAACACAACCCCTACCAAGTGCCAGAGATCTGTATTTTGCATCATACCGTGATGTAAATACCAAAACTGCTGCAAGGAACACTCCCATGTGCACGTACCTCACACACTTTCACAGTCAAATGCCTGCCTAGAGTAGTAACCGCTTACAGATAGAACCACAATACCTAAAACCAGCGTCACCTGTGCACACATCTGCGGCCATGGTTTTGGAGATGAACTCCCTACAGTCACCTCTGTACAGCAATCAATTTATTTGTAAAAGTTTCACTTGCAGAATTAGTCTCTCTCTCGCTTCTGACCATTTTCGCAGGAATCCTTTGACACCAGCTGCACAGACAAGGAAGGAGGGAAAAAAAGGGACAGTTCCTTACTTACAGAAATGATTTCCTGGAGTGGGACACTAGAAATTCAAAATCATCTTTTTCTCAAGAAAAATTAACAAGTTAATAGAAGTGACCTGCAACTAAACTACAAAGAGGGGGCGGGGGGAGAAAGAGCTGCGACACAGCACGGGCACAACAGGCTCCCACCTTTGCTTCTTGCACTCAGCCTGGGCCAAAAGTCTCAACCGCCTTTGACTCCCAGGAGCCCTCCACACAACGGCACACCAAAACGAGTCCTATTTGTGTCTTTAGAAATTACGTTCTGAAAACACTTGCAAAGCCTCAATGGACTTTTTTCCCACGTGCCCAGCTGCACAGACCATTCTTGGGCTCCATCCTCACGCAGCGTAACAACGGACGTTCAAATTGGTCTCCACATTTGAAAACATTAAGATGCAGCAAGAGACAGATAACCTGATTTCATTAGTTTCTTACGACCAAGACAATCTAAACCAACCCATCTTTAAATGCCATCAGCTGGTACACTGGTTACAGCCCTCCCAAAGCAAAGGGAAAGTGTCTTCTCTTTGTTCTCCTCCTCCGTATTCTGGCCACATATATTGGTCACACTGCTCTTGATTTAGTTCCATTCTAAAGGCCCTTTGGTCCTCATGGAATCATTTACCAAATGCACAGACACTTCATCTATCAATCCGAACCCCAGAATAGTTATCTTGGAATTGGAATAAACACAGCAGCTACTGTAGAAAGACCCAGCCATGTTGTACTACTATTGAACAAACCTCTAACACCCCCCTAAACAAGGACAGAGTTGTTCCAAGGCATGTAAAAATCACTCAAACGAAAACCCAGAAAACTTGCTTACTCTTAACGTTGCCGGAGTGTCCAAAAGCATTCTTCACGTGGGCTCATTACCCACAACTAATCACAAAGCTATTCAAAAACCCACATCATTTATTTAGTAGCATTTCATACATTTGCTACTAGATTCAGACCCCACAAAGTTTATCTATGGAATAAATTCTGAAGGAGCGTATAAAAATACCTGCATTAATTACTTTCAGGGCATTTTAACTTCCCTGCATCAAAGCCTTCTCGTACATTCCCTCTCATTTTCAATACTGTTTATCAAAACATCTTGGTATTACAGAAAGGGTAGTTTTAACTAGCAACTGGGAAACAAAAGAAACGAAAGCATACCCGCATCTGAAGGCACCCGTAGTGCCACGTCCCGAAACACGCCACCTGACAGGGAGGATGAGGTATCTCACAGCAAACAGCTTCTCAGTATTTTTCAGAGCGTTCTATCAAAATATCAAGAGTGATTCTAGTTTCATGAGATTTGAGACTGAGTTGACGGTTTCAATGTTCTATAGGCATTGCTGTCAACCTTTTAAAAAAGGATTAGTGACCAATATTCTTAGAGTTAAATTTTTGGTTTTATATGGTAAATTCGGTATTAACTGAGAAAGGCACAGAGAGGGAAGGTTAGACTTCTATTTTCTATAAAAATAACCATTAATTTACCATTTTATTGGAAAACTGAAATGTAAAATTATTTCCAAAACATTAAGATTTTAAAGAAGTTTCAAAAGGTTAGAACGACGATAAATGTATATTCTTTATCTATCACCATATACACACACTCGCAGACCCTCTGAGAATACACTATTCATTTTGCTGCAGAAGAACAGACATTGCATAACAATGAGATTTGCTAATGAAATCAGCCATCAACCTGGAATACATATGTATTAAACCAAGACCTCGGTGTCATTTTCTTTTTGCATCGTTTGTTCTTTCTCTCATTTTTCCTCGACCTTTCCGTATCTTGTCCTCCTCCCACTTTCACCGCTGTAAGCACAGCGATATTGCAAAATATTTTGTTAACGGTGCGAGTACAACACGTTTTAGTTTACAAAATGTATTTCTCTACTTACTGCTAAATGTGGATTCTAATTGCACGGGTTCCATCAGCATTGTTAACACAGCCTTGAAGGAAAAATCAATGGGTGCTAAGGAGACAAAGGAGTTTTATTTCTCCGCAAAACAGCAGGAGTGCCTAATAAAAACGGGGTGTCACTTGGCAAACGATACTTTCACAGCTGAAGTTGCATGCCAATTAATACAAGAATTTAATGCAAGAACAACACTTCTTATTTAACTCTTTATCTAATGATTAAACAGGAATAGAACTTAGAACTATTACATGATAAAAGTGTAATTGCTTGTCACGAAGCAAAATCTCACGAAACCCAAGTAAAACAATGCAGCAAGTTCGGGAACAGTATGCGCAAGCGTGCAGTATGCCCCCCAGTTACACAAAACACTTAACTGGAAATGAGATGAGTACTGAATGGAATCATCTGCTCCACTACTTGGGGCTGACAATAAGAACTTAAACATTACGTAAGTATTTAAAAAGACATTTCTCTCTCCTTGTGCTAATACTGTATCTTGGTTCCGTGGGATATACGCTGCCTTATACTTCACAGGTAAAGAGCAACCTAGTTACACCACTAGCTCCAAGACTATCAAACCATTTCGAATTTACCCCAAAACTCATAAAACTATTAATGCAGCCCGTTACATTTTTCCACTGTTCTCATTTTACAGAGGTACTGTATTTTTTATTTATTTATAATTTATTTTTTAAATTGAAATAATACAAATAATATATTGTTACTATAATGCCACCATCAAGTCAGCATTATTGTTGATAAGCTCTAAAGCCATACTGAAAACTAACACAGTACAGTGGAAAATAGATGTCTGCTGGCTGGTCGGGGTTTTTTGTTTGCATGGGGAGGGCTGTCGGCTTGGTTTTCTCCTTTCTTTTTCAACTAATACTCCAAAACCCTAATTCCATGAAGCTATCCTGCCAATTAGTTACTTTTAGTATACCAAAACTGCATACAGAACTCACTGGAATAAATGAAAGTAATTTGCAATTTATTTTCTCATTTTATCTTGAGGGCATAAGGAAGTCATTCAGTCATTGTCATGGCCATCACAACACCAAAGAAACAGAAGGCACAAGAGACCACTGCAAAACAGAGGAAAAAAATAATCAAATGTATGAAAATGGACTTCACCATCCCTGGAGCAAGTCATATCGAATTGTCGCTACACAGCCCAGGAAGAATACCATCAAGATACTGGGCGTAATGAACCAGGTAAGTAATTGAAAGCATAAAAATTTCCATAAACTCTCCCCATACGTGCTCTGATTCTTCCTTTTTAAGTTAACAAGCACTTATGTCATTGAGAGCCTTGAAAGCTGAAAGCATATAGCACACGGCCTTATTCTTCCTTCCATTTCTCTCACTTTAAAAGACACACACACAGAGGCATACGTCACATGAAGTGGTCTTACACTCATCTGTGAGTTACGATGTCCTCATAAAAAGATGTCTGAAGCCTATTTTCAATCACACGCTATCAAAAATGCTTCTCTTTCAATTACAAAGCACTTGTCCTTCTGCAAAAAAGCCATCCATGTTACACCTCGAAATGGCTCAAAATGAATATACAGAGGCACAGTTAATTATAGCAGGCTCACCTTAAAAGCAAAGACTATACAACCTCCAGGGTTTGAAAGAAAGAGACTCTAACGCAACAACCTTGACCCTTGAAAGTGCTGGGTCATTTTCTTCTGTGATGAACAGTGATTGCTTTCTATAATTCTAACAATTGTCAAGTAGGCTAAAGAGTAGGGCTGGCAAGTGATAGTTGTGAAATGCTTGCACTTTTAACAATGACTTATTACCCTGTAATATAGGTCAACTGTCCAATTGAGCATCTTCTACAAGATGTTATAGGCTCTTGAAGCCATATACTACAACAATCGAGCAACATCAATGGCTTCATTAGGTTCAAACTACTGCGTATGGGCCCTAAGAACAGGGAGAACTGTGAAGGATATAACCGTAGTCCAAACAAATGAGAAAGACCCTAAGATAGCCAAAGCTACTGCACGTATGAACATGTGATTCTGGTACGTGACTGTTGGCACTAGCGACCATAAGCACAGGAAATCAAACTTTACAACTTAGAACAACTTGGCACAAATTTCATTAATAGAAATGAGAATACAGAAAGCAGTTACTCTACAGACAGAAGGGAACCTTCATTCTACAGACCCAACCTCACAGCAGAACACAGATGAAACCGTATCAACAGCACACTAGATGCTACCAGGTGCCAAGTTAATGTTTATCAATAAAGAACAAACACTGACTCAGAAATGAGACTGAATTTATCAACCACATTAACCCTCTCTGAACTAAGGAGAAATAGCTTCTTCAATACATAGTCTACCGTTCCGTATTTTGCTGGAATAAATCACACACATACAGGAACCTACAGTATGAACATGTTCTACAAATCAAAACAGTCCACAGTCCATTTTACTGTGGTTTCTGTTGTGCTTTAAAATCCTATTTCAGAGAATTAACAGGTCTCATATACAGTTCTAATATTGTGCTGCACCAGTCTTACCTATGCACACAAACACACACACACACACCCTTTATTTTCAGTAACAAACAACACTTACTTAAAAGCTATTTCTGGCACTTCATGCAGAAACGCAAGCCTCCTCCAAAGCTTACTTGTACCAAGTCTGGCAACAAAGCATGCTTACGTTTTCTCACACTGAAATATCCCAAGTGGTATTGAATTATGATGACTACTATTTATCTACTTTTAGGGAATAAAAGTGGAGGACAATTTATTAAGGCACAGGAGGAACTCCTGAACACTGGAAGGTCACAGCCTATGCACTGAGCTGCTAAGCAAAAGCATCTATGACGTTCTAGAGCTGCCATTTTTCTTCCTTGACAAAGCCTCCATCTGCCACAGAGCCATTTACAGCCTCAGAGTCAGAATATCAAATGATTTCCAACCATTCTGCAAGTCTGCTTTCACCTTGACATCCCCTCTGTAATACATCTAAAGCAGATGATACATACAACCCCTCTGCAAGCACCAAGACTGAGCTTTATCCACCTGACAGGCGTTTCTGCCGTGCTCTAACACACCCTTGCTTCACTTCCAATGAATTGTGTAACAAAATTAAAACTCCACGTTCAACATCTTTTTCATTACCGGGCTTATTTTAAATAAATTACTTTTGGTAAACCTAAAAAGAAAACCTCTCAAATACTGAGAAAACACGTGAAAACAGTTAGAAAACATCTGATCATTTTAAAATCTCTTACACAACATACATGCAATTTATTTTTTTCTTTTCCAAATAAACAAAACATGCTTAGTAAGACCCTTATTACAGACCACCATGCAGAAGAAACTAACACTGAAACCATCACAACTACCTTCAGCTCCACATCTCTTGTTGTATCCAAAACAGATTTTAAAATAAAAAAATAAAAATCCAGGTTAGAGCTGAGACAAAAGGGAAACAAAATCCTACCTTACTAAATGAATACCAGAAGAATTAGGTCCTCAGATAAAAGAGGTTACACATGGATCGATCCAGACTATTTTGTATTTTTATTTTTTCATATATGTGTGTATCCATGTCTACATACACATGTATATGCACACGCATGCTCTCCATCAAGTATGAGGATAGACAGCCTCTCAACAGGTTCATCACAACATGTCTTTAATGAACATATCTCTTTATATCAAATTTTGGAGTCTTACAGTTCAGGTGGATGTTGGTACTCTCTAATTTTTAAACACGCAAAGTTGCAGCTTTTTTCTACAGTGAAACTGGACCACAGGAGAAACAATGTTGTATTACAAATATCTATGGAAACACACGCACTCACACCTCTAGATGCCCACCTGCTGCCATACAACCCCTCAATAGGTTAAACATGTAGGAGTAAAACATTTGAACACTAGACAAAACTTGCAAGCAACTCTATGAAAATTTACTTCATAACATCTGTCAAGTACATACTGTACAATCTCGCTTTCACAATCTCATTTTCTAAATCCGTATGGAAAACATGCCTCCTTATCCTCCAAAACATGTTGCCCCTACCAATTTCCTGGGCCAAGTCACAGTGGGGCTTGGGCAGACCGCAGGATGAAGCTGTACTAGCTCAGGCATTACCTTTGTGCTGGTCTTAGAAAGGGTAGTATCAGATATACACGGATACATATCAAATATGTTTATTTTATGACTTACAGGTATTCACATGACACTCTCGTATCACATCTCCTGCAAAAGAAAAACAACCAAAACCAAAAGCACACCACCAAACAAAAAAACACAATCCACCCCCAAAAAGCAAAACAAAGCAAAACATAAAAAAACAACCACCAAAAAAAAACCCCAAACCCCAAAACCCACAACTACCAGAAAACCACCAAATTAGCTCATTTTTCCACCTGCCATCAATACACACTTTGGTCTCCTATCTCATCTGCAATTCAACTGCCCCTACCACC
This sequence comes from Pedionomus torquatus, assembly GCA_013398155.1. Taxonomy (NCBI): domain Eukaryota; kingdom Metazoa; phylum Chordata; class Aves; order Charadriiformes; family Pedionomidae; genus Pedionomus; species Pedionomus torquatus. The sequence continues at coordinate 9,933 of VZRU01018609.1, forward strand.
AGCTAATTACTTTGGGGTTTTAGTGGTATTAAAAGCGTGTTGGCAAACACAAGGGAGCACCCGCAAGGCACGCACTTGTCTCCAGTCAAATACAGACCAACATTTCCTTGTACACTACTTTTTGCAGATAAGAGTTAAATCTGAAGAAGGTCACCATGCTGCATCCAAATTTAAGGCAATTGTTCCCAAACTGGGGAAAACCAGGCACAAGAGAAAAGCAAAGGAATACATCTTTGAGGGGATGTACTCCAATGCAGCAGAGCTATGGAGGTGACCAAGATACGTCACTCATGCATGGTCAGGTCTGGGAGACACCACTACCCCAAGAAAGATCTCGCTGACTACGTGGAAGGGCAGTGGAAAAGTCAGCATTGCACAACAGCACCTATCTTCCAACATACGTTCCCTGCTCTGACCCACTGATTTGACTCAACTCCTTGATGCTACCGCTTCTTTCTAATTTTACCCTCCTCTAATAGGAGGAAAAAGTGGGGGTGGGGGGAAGAATAAATTAGAACATAGTAGTTAAGACAGAATCACAAACTTGTTCAGATTGGAAGGATCTTGCAGAGGTCATAGAATCATAGAATCCTCCGGGCCAGAAGGGACCTCCCAAGGCCATCCAGTCCCACCTCCCCGCAGTCACANATCCTGGAAGGCTGCTCCAAGGTCTCCCCGGAGCCTTCTCTTCTCCAGGCTGAACAGCCCCAGCTCCCTCAGCCTGTCCTCACAGCAGAGGGGCTCCAGCCCCCTGATGATTTTTGTGGCCCTCTTCTGACCCGCTCCATCAGGTCCATGTCCTTCCTCTCCTGAGGGCTCCAGCCCTGCACCCACATCCAGGTGGGGTCTCACCAGAGCAAAGCGGCAGAATCCCCTCTCTGGATCTGCTGGCAACACTTCTTTTGGTGCAGCCCAGGATGGGATTGCCCTTCTGGTCACATCTCCTACTCAAAGAAAGATTAACTTCAAAGTTACATCAAGTCACTCAGACCCTTGTCCAGTAAACACGATGCAGATTTTGCACACTCTCCGAGCACCTGTTTCAGTGTTTCATACAGTCCCGGAATGGTCTGGGTTGGAAGGGACCTTCAAAGATCATCTTGTCCAACACCTCTGCCACGAGCAAGGACTAGGTCAGGTTGCTTAAAAGCCCTGTCCAATCAGACTGTGACCACTTCAGCGATGGGGTACCTGTTCAGTGTCTCATCACCCTTACAGTAAAGAATTTCTATCTTATGTCCAATCTAAACCTACCTTCATTCAATTTAAAACAATTTCCTTGTGCTGTCACTACAAGCCCTGGTAAAAAGTCTCTTTCTGTCTATGTTATGTTTCCCCTTCATATATTGAAAGGCTGCAGCCAGGTTTCCCTGGAGCCTTCTCTTCTCCAGGCTGAACCCCCACAACCCTCCCAGCCCGTCCTCACAGCAGAGGGGGTCCAGCCCTTGCAGCATCTCCATGGCCTCCTCTCAAAGAGCTCCACAGCTCCCCAGAGCCGGAGGCAGCACTGGGCTGGGGGGTTGTCCTCCCCAGAGCAGGGCAGAGTCCATCACCTCCTGCCCACGCTGCTGGGGACAGCCCAGGCTGCCAGGGCACACTGCCAGCTCATCAAGTTTGACACTTTTCATTCTAATGTATAGGTTTTTATGTCTAATCAAATTTTGCCTCTGTATAATTTGTGTCTTTTGCCTCTTCCCTTTTCATTGTAACACATCCAAGAAGAACCTGACTTCTCTCCAACACCTTTTAGGCAGCTCAAGGGCGCCATCACCTTCCCTGACCCTCCTAGAGTCTGAACTCAGGTTCCCTCACACATTGGAGCAAATTTAGTTTTGCTTAAGGATTTTTAAGTAATGAACTCAAGTAGCAAATGATTGACAGTAACATTAGGAATTCCAGTAATGGGGAAAAAAAACCAACAGCCACCTCACGTACAATGTGCCTCCCTCCTTGAACTTGTAACCCTCACCCAAACGGCACCTTTTGGAGCTTTTGTTTTGGTGAAGTCCTACTAAAAGCAGCTTTCTAGTTGAAACAGAAACACAATACTCTGATTCACCACTAGTGGCAAAGTCACAGAAGACCTAGATTCAAAAGATAAGGTTGCATCAACTTACATATGGAAAATTATCTTTTTGATAGCCGACTAGAAATGTCTGCTTAACCTAAGCATCTACGTGAAGAGCTACTGTACACTAAGGCTATGATATTTAATTAGAATATTTCTCATTTCCCATAAGCGGACCAAGCTTTGTATTAAAATGATAAGAACACCATGCCACTAACACTTCTTTCAATAAGAAAGCAAAAGCAAACAAAAGGAAAACTCTTATCTAGTCATATATACTTTGAAAGATTTCCAAACTATTAAACTTTTGAAGTCACTGTATACAACAACAAACACCCTGGGGCACACAGACCCCTGCTATTGCACAGACACAACCAGCTGGTCCTCACAACACAGGGATACTACCAAAAAACTCACTTTACATTTGAGCTCCTCCAGTTGCCATCTGTACAGTGAAGCTTAATAAACCACTTATTCCTCCTAATAGATGCCAATCATGCATTGACAATACATAATCAAAATCTGCTCTTTAACCCATTCAGCAAATAACCATTATTAAATCTGTTCTACAGCAGCAGCATTAGAGCAACTGGAGTAACTCTTACAGAAGTGGTCTCAGCAATGGGTTTGTTTCGTTTTTCAGAACTGCCTTCCTATTATAAAATACAAAACATCAAATACAGTCTATTAGTTTAAAACTGTAATAAAATAAGTTTTTCCACAGAGAAATACAGAGTTTATTAACTCTTTCCTTGAAACTTTCAGTAATTTTTAAACATTACTTCTATAATTGTTTTATCTAGCATGTTAAATTGTCTTCCTTGGCAAATAAAATCTAAACATAGACATACAAGCAAGCATATAGAAATACACACAATCACCATATTCACACACAAATCAGCGACACGCAGCAATAAACTACTTTTATTTCATTTTTTAATTAGATTATTTTCTAAAAATAACTACACAAAAATAAGTGAGGAAAAAGGCATAATTCCATTCTGCCTTTTATTTACACTCTGTATAATTACTGTAAGCATATATAACTGTTAAAATCTTATTCTTCTTAGTTTCTCGGTCAATGTTAATTGTTGTTGTTATACTGAAGATTTAATTATATCTGCAGGTGCTATGCATAGAATCGTAAGAATCATCCAGGCCGGAAGCAAATGTCACGTTCTTTGGGGGATGAGTGGTTTGGAAGCTTCTGGGTTTTAAGCTCGCCAGCCTCACATCCACAACACTGCCAAAAACCTCCAAGCTGCTACTTTTCAAATGCTACTACTATGAGCAATAAACATCACACTTTGCAGAACAATAGAATGGTTTGGTTGGGAAGGGACCTTAAAGCTCCCCACAGTGCCACCCCCTGCCCTGGGCAGGGACACCTCCCACCACCCCAGGTTGCTCCAAGCCCCATCCAGCCTGGCCTTGAACCCCTCCAGGGATGGGGCAGCCACAGCTTCTCTGGGCAACCTGGGCCAGGCTCTCACCACCCTCACAGCAAAGAAGTTCTTCCCCACATCTCATCTCCATCTCCCCTCTTTCAGTGTCAAACCCCTGCCCCTCATCAAGAGTCCCTCCCCAGCTTTCCTGGAGTCCCCTGAGGGACTGGAAGGGGCTCTAAGGTCTTCCTGAAGCCTTCTCTTCTCCAGGCTGGACCCCCCCCAACTCTCTCAGCCTGTCCTTACAGCAGAGGGGCTCCAGCCCTCCTCCCTCTGTGGCCTCCTCTGGCCCCTTTCCAACAGCTCCATGTCTTTCTTGTATTATAGGGCCCAGAATTGTTTTGGGGCAATATAAAAACCAAAACTCCTTTTCCATAGCCAAATGCACCTTTACATGAATTCTCTGTGTCCTTTTGAGCATTTACATGATGAAAAAGGCAAATTCATCTACGTATCTAAATGCTTCAGCTAACTTCTGACAAGAAGAATGGCAGTAGTCGTGGGGAGGGAGCTAGTAATACATTCAATTGTCACAGAATCACACAACTTCTTCTGCCAACCCAAGCTCACCAAATTTTTCTTATTTCTTCCCCCCTTACCTCTCTGTACAGTGTGTTCCAATTTGCTATCACTAGCTTCTCATTAGTTGCCAGTTCCCAGACTTCTTATCAAATTTCACTTACAGTTCAACAATCACATTTTTTGTGCAATTTCTTTTGTCCTGAGACACGGCAGCTGACAAGCGATAAACCAACCACAGGGTTTTAAAAAGAAGCAAGATGTTTGCCTAACTTGCATGTTTCTGCAAGTCTGCTATGTTTTTATTTAGCTTGCAAACAGGCTACTATTCACACACACTTAAGTTACATGTGAGGGCAGCGCTTTTCTTGGTAATTTGCTTCTGCATTTTAGAACCAGTAATTCAGGTATACAAAATCCTTCCTGGGTGCAGCAGAATAACTCAAAACACTTTTTTGTTCCTGTTCGTCTTCGCAGTCCTAGCCACCAGTTCAAAGCAGGCGAATGCACACTTTGCTGCTGTGAAAAGAAACTGAGTAGTTTTTAAAACCTGTCAAATACGTACTTTTACTTTCTGTAGAAAGCATGATGGAAACATCTTAAACATCTTCCTCTTCTTTGCTTCAGAGTTTTTTTTCCCTCCTTCACCTTCACCCCCAAAATGGAAAAACTTAAGGGTAGGAATTATTACTTGCCATTTTCCCTGATCTTTTCAAGCTCTCCCTTGAGCAACCTATTTGTTACAACAGAATGCATACTCCAGTGCCACTTCTTTGGATGGAAGGGTTGTTACTGCATCGTAACAAGGAAGTATATTGGTAAGCTAAAGAACTGGCTGTACCAACGAGAATGTCGAAGATGTCAGAGATGTCGAAGGATGCAGTTTTTTCTCTTTTCCAGAGATTTGAGATTTTTCATCCCTCCCAAAAGGATTAAGTAATTTACAGCTGGCCATGAACACACAAGCAGTATACACTAGTACACCGAGATACTACAAATAACCACCCTTAAAAATAAACTTGTTGAGAGAAAGAGGCTATTACTTCCCTTGTGTTTTTTAAAACCAAAGGGAAAATGGATCAAAAAGCACAACTCTTTCTATAATTTCCTCCTGTTCCTTACCAATTGCATATTTAAAGGAAAAAAGTTATGAATGTCAACTCTGCCATTTAAGGAGAATTCTTCTCTTTCTAAGGCATTTTTGTCCAGTACTACTGAATCACATAGGTCAGTTGCAGCCAGGTCCCAGCTATCACTCTGTGGTTAAAGGTCTAGGGAAACCTGCCCCTCAAAGTATGATCTAGACTCATTTGTGGATAATAACTCCCAAAGCACTAGGGAGGAAGGAGTCCTCGTAACACTTGAGTGTACAGAAAAGTCACAGAGAAAATTTTTAACCTGAGCAATGGTTATTTTCATATTTCTGTGTGAAATACGAAAATATTTCTCCATGGGACCGCATCTCCCTCCCAAGAAAGGGGACTATTCTAAGTATTTCTTTTTTACAAGTCAGAAAGTTAGCGGATTTAGCTTTTTTAAGCCCAAGACACAAGTAATGTTTAAAACTAATTAGGCACTACAGCACTCCCTGCAAAACTGGAAGCTTCTAGGAAGCTTCAACCTCTTCCTTTAGACACAGGGAGGCTGGGAAGGTAGCACTCTTTCAACTTCAGTATGTCTCAGAAAAAAAAGATTACCTCATTAACACACACACACACACCTCTGAAGTCAAGATACAGTCTTTCTGGTTTTGCCTTTTATTATTGCAAATTAATGGCCTTCCTATTTCTGCGAGCTGCTCCTGGCTTCAACATCGTGGTATCTTCCCTCCCACCCTACCTGCTCTCGTACCACTGCCTGCCAAGCAGCACAGTCATTTGAAAACTGTTCTTCTTACCTCTACTTCACTTGACCCCTCCTATTTAATAGAGCTGCTCACTCCAGATGAACATAGTTGCTCTTTGGATTCAGCACACTGGCACTCTTACCGTCCCTGTAAATGCTGTTTTAATTCACATATAGTGGTTCTAGAAGCTTCTTTTTACACATTGTACAGAAAATGTGCAACTGTACCCTTGAAGGAGCACTTCTAAAACCTCAGCCTTTTAAATTTGTCTTAATCAGCATGCAAAGAAAATTGATTTAGCCTCTCCCCTTTTTCTAGGAAAGTTGTAAAGTACAAATTTCATCTTTACTGGTCGTAAAGTTACCCCTGGACAAGGGCATGAAGGTCACAACTGAAACATAAGACTCCACTGCATCACACAGTATCATGTTTGGGATCTAAACAAGGCTCTTGTGTGACCATATCACATTACTGGGAAGCAAACTTACTATATGACTTTACAAATTTAAGTATGTTATTTGCTATTTTCCATGCATATTATCACAATTATATAAACAATTGATGTTTAGTACGAGGAGCACAAAAATACTAAACTTGAAAATTCCTTTCAAATCTATTTCAGATGTTCCTGTTACAGACAGTAAGTACAATAAAGAAGTGTACCTGAAAAGCGCACCTCTGAGCTAAGCAAAGCTCGCCAGGTTTATCTGTTTAAATACCTGTTTTCATTTTTACCATTAATTTTGCTGAAAGTAAGGGAGTAGGATACAGACACTTTTTTTTTTTCATAGAATCATAGAATGGTCAGAGTTGGAAGGGACCTTAAAGATCATCAAATTCCAACTCCTCTGCCCTGGGCAGGGACACCTCCCACCACCCCAGGTTGCTCCAAGCCCCATCCAGCCTGGCCCTGAACCCCTCCAGGGATGGTTTCTTTAGTTATCCTGAAAAAATCCAAGTAAACTAATGTGAATGCAAAATTCTTTATTTCCTAGTAGTCTAGTAAGCTATCTATTAATAAAACAAGATAATTCATACTCATCATGTAGCAAAATAACACACATTCTCCAACAATTGAAAATACTTTTCAAAGTTGTCAAAATTGATTTTGGAATCAAAACTCAACAAAATCTCTTGATTATGTTTAAATATTCCCTAAACTGTGCAATGTCAGATATCAAAACTACTAAACGTATACTGAGAATGCGCAACACACTAAAATTACACTGCATCATATTTACATTACACACAAAGAAATCAAGAAAGAATGATGACAGGGTTGTTACGGACATTAATTTTTAAGACCTACTCAGTAGTTAAGTCTGAAGTCACAAGGGTAATTGCACACGTGGACTAACAATCTTGACGTCCTAGTTAAACCTGTGCTCAACGTCTTGCTGAAATTAGGACCTGCATGAAGAATTTAGCAGTAAGCCATGCCGTACACAACATTTTCCTTTTCCCTGTATGATTCATGCTTCTGAGAAAATCATCGAACGCTTAGTGCTGCGGGTTACTCACTGTGAGGAACTTAGTCAGTTCTGTGACATTGCTGTTTTGCAACCTGCAAACAGAAAACAATAACCATCAGCTGAGTCACCTTTCATCCAGTCACTTTTACAAGGACAAAGGAAGACAGATCAAACAGAACAGTAACATTTCTCAAACAAACACATCTGGGAAGTTTTTTTCAGCGTACTGAAAACACTTTGTTTCTCCAAGCCTGATCCGAAGCCATTAAGAAAAGAACAATTTAAGCCCAACGTTATGTAATCACATTTTTTTTTTGTTTGCAACCAGCTGTTCAAACACACATACTCATTCTACCCTTACCAAACCCTCAACGATACAGCACTGTATGTTCCCCTTTGATGTACGCACGAAGTCAAGGAACCCGCTAAAATACAAAAAGAGTTATGGCCTCACAGAAATCAGTTGGGGTTTTCAATTTTGTTTCTGTGGAACCACAGCTTCAGTCCATTACTGATGCCCTCCAGCATGAAGATTTCAAATTCTCCTAGGAGAATCGAGAAGCGTTGCTATGTCAGGACAAAATCTACATATATTTCTCTGAAATTTAAAACTAAAAATAATTTTTCTATACCTCTTCGGATTGTTTTCTTCCCAGCTTTTTTTTTTTTTTTTTTTTTTTTTTTTTTTTTTTTTTTTTTTTTTTTTTTTTTTTTTTTTTTTTTTTTTTTTTTTTTTTTTTTTTTTTTTTGATCTGGGGTAAATCCAGTTTTGTTTTTAAACACATAGTTCATATACACCGTGTAAGAAGCAGAAGACAGCATAACAGAACATTTGGAATACCACCGTTTCGGGAGAATGGTACCTGCTACAGTAGTAGGAAGCTGCTACTGTTGGGGTTTTCTAATTTATTTATTTTTTATACAGAAGACTATTAATGAATCAGTGAAATTTTACAGTTCAATCCTTTAAAAATATCTTCTGTGGTATTAAAAATGTAGTTGCTATGTATGCCAAGCTTGTAGACGCTCTCTTCACCTACACTGATAGACAGTTTTAACTGAGCCACTATGCGTAATTGTTTACCTATCAAAATGCTAGGGTAAAGTGGCATTTCAGGGTTGGTTTTTCTGTGGCTTGGGGCTTTGATTTTACAACGAGTGCTTCTTTTAAAAATCAAACGTGTAAAAACTTGTTTTTACTCTAGAACTCTTTCTACAGCATCACACTGATGGGAACATCAAGCTGGCCTCCTCACAGTGGCACAACCAAGAAAACATACTGATAAATTCACACAAACAGAACTTCACACATGACCAAGAGCTTCTTTCACAGACACAGGTAAGCAAAGTAACAATTTACATCTAGGTAGATAATTACATCAACAACTGCCATAGTTTTTTAAATTTAATTTTAAATTACAATCTGCGAGTGTGCGGGCACCGAGGACTTCACAAATGTTGCTCTAGACCACACAACTGCAACAGAGGACGAGAGGTACCGCAGTAAAGCGACCTGTATTCACACACACGGACGGCTTCCAACAGTTCAACCCGTCTCACTCAAAACTCTGCAGAGTAAGCAGGGGGGCAGGACGCAGCCCCACCAGAAGGGTCTCCCTGCAGCACCAGCTCAGTACAACAGCTGACATAACACCACAGAAATAGTACCAATTAATAGAAGCAACATAGACTTTAAATTGTTTAAACTTCTAATAAGAAAAGCAAGAATTTTGATCATCGAAACCAGAATGGATTAGATAGCCCAAATAAGGATAACTAATCAGATGAAAATAACAGCACACCCTTTTATTAGCAGTGGGGCTTGGCTACCTCAGTACCTTATAGCTGCCTATCACGCCTTTCTACCGTCCACTTTCCAAGGTAGTGCCAGGCTCTATTCCATCATCAGCACACAGGAGCTGACAACTGAAGGCATACCTGTTATGCCAGATCTGATTCTCATTATTTCCTCTGGAGCCCAGAGTCTTGTTTGCTGAGGAACAGCTGAAGGAGCTGGGGGTGTTCAGCCTGGAGAAAGAGAGGCTGAGGGGAGACCTCACTCTCTACAGCTCCCTGAAAGCAGGGGGTAGCCGGGGGGGAGCGGTCTCTTCTCCCAAGGAACAGGTGATGGGACAAGAGGAAACGGCCTCAAGTTGCACCAGGGGAGGTTTAAGATGGACACTGGGGAAAATTTCTTCATTGAAAGGGTTGTCAAGCCTTGGAAGAAGCTGCCCAGGGCAGTGGCGGAGTCACCACCTCTAGAGCTATTTAAAAGCCGGACAGACGAGGTGCTGAGGAAGACAGGTCAGCAGTGGTTTTGTCAGTGTCTGGTTGATGGTTGGACTCGATGATCTTAATGGCCCCTTCCAACCTAGACAATCCTGTGATTCTATGATCTACTTTTAGAAGTAGCGTGTTTCTGAGATATTCCAGTATTTTTATTCTCCCTGATTAAAACCATACAGACTGGTTCTGCCCCAGTGTCCAAAGTACAGAATAAACAGCTGCCTTAGGAATGCAATTGCTACACTAAGCAGAAAACTAAGCTAAAACGCAACAGGGAAGATATGATTTGGCATGACCTTAATTAAGGAAGTTACACAACACAAACGTCCGTAAAAAAAAGGACCAAAGGATATTCTTTCACAGCAAATATTCTCTTCCGTGACACCGCTGTGCACACACACAAACAAGGAAAGCTCAGGGTTTAACATCCAAGTGTACAATAACAGGAACCTTTGTAGGTTAGTCTCCCTATTAGCACTCACTTATTCAACTAACAAAGCCCAAAAAGAAAAGCTTTTTATTGTGGGCTTCTTTTATATTTGTTTTTAGAACCGATTATTACAAAGTGTAAAACAGTATCTTCAATAAAAAGGTATCCTTAAATGCAAACAAAATCCTAATGCAATTTGAGAATAAAACGCCAGAAACAGCCAATAATCTGCACCCCGTGAGACAGGTGGAAGTTGAATATTTAATAGAAGAGAAACTGTAGAGTTCTGGAAGAGGAGATTGTAAACTTTCTCTTCTGTTTGTGTTTCCCAGTATCAGCTCAGCACAGGTGAAGTGTCTCCCTGGCTGCACAGCAGTGCCCATGGCGCTACAGACACAGCGGGGTGGTGACTGCTGCTTGCTGCAAGAGCCGGACAGGTAAGTGCACAGAAGAGGCCATACTGGCTTTTATTTTTAAATTTCATCATTAACTGTGCAACGTTCAGGTAACACAGTATTTTTTTTCCTGCGCTGTGTCCTTATTGTGTACAAAGAAAAAGGAAGTTTGCTGTGCTTAACATTAGCATATAAATGGAGCTAATTGAGGTTTGACTTAAGTGGGAAGACAGGGTGGGGTGAATTCCCACCTTTGTTACCGCTATCACTTTGCAAGTTGGTTTTTTAAGCAAGACTAGAATAACTGGTTTACATTCTGGCAATGGCATCTTCTCAATTAAATCAAAATGCGGAGTTTGAAAGCACTGCAGAATGCAGCAGAAACCACCTTCATGGAGCTGTAAGACAAGACATGTTCTTCACTGCAATTTGCTTCTTTCTCCAACAGTACAAAAAGATACGCCCGTCTTAAAAATTGACCTGGTGCCTATTTCAATTATATTGCAGACAAAAACACTGAAAACAACAGCGGTTTTTAAGTTACATTCCTGGTTTTCAGTAGTAATTCAGGATGTGTGTCCCCTGAAGTTTATTGCGCTGGGAGAGTTATAGCATTTACAAAGGACTGAAAAAGTGATCTTAGGGAAACATTATCAAGCTTTCATACTTGTGTTAAAATATGTAACTAGTATTCTACCCAGTAGCAGGAACATTTGATAAAATGGGAGCACATTTCTTAAAACTTACATAACTACTTGAACCAACTGACACAAGATTCTCTATGCAAGACAAGGTATGCCGTTACTGAGACTTACAAAATTCAGAAAAAAAAAGAAACAAACAGAAAATACATTAATACCTATTAAAGACTAATAAATGACAATTTGATTCCTGAAAAAAACTTCTACCTGAATAGTCAAAAAAAAAAAAAGGAAAGAGAAGTCATGGTCCTAAAATACAGTTTTTGGGAAGTAAGCCAATTAAAAACCCAAACATTTTAACTATTTTTAAAAGTCTTCTACCTCCTTTAAAACAAAAGACTGACCAAAACCAATCTCTACTGTCACAGTACATGACATGCAAATATCATGTCTGTGTAAATGTATTACATACTTTTTTAAACTACCAAGGCAAAATGATTCCTTATCATTTTGGAATTTGATAACTCAATAGTAGTTCAGCATTTCAGCAGCAGCTTTCAGCAATGTGCATCCATGCGAGCAAAGATTGGGCACGAGCCTGTGTAAGGAATATTTAAGTACTAGAAACGAAATGCTTTTTTAAGTGTTTGGGTTCTGGGTTTGATTTCTTTTAAGACATTTAGGTACTTGGGTTTTGCCTGCTTGCAATTCTTCTCCCAAAGCCTTCCTGGACCAAATTTATTTCCTTCCTTCCTAGCCCACATCACACAATCTTTCTCACAATGGATGAAATGTAATTTTAAAATTGTTTCCTTCTCCCATCTTCCCATTCCTCAGGGTTTCAGCCTAAATTTACGGTTTCTTGGAATCCTACAGTTTTTGTGCCGTTTAAACTGTTTTTCTTGGAGTTTGTGGCAGGACTGGCCACAAACTGGCAAACTCTCATTTTCCAGTTTTGGTAGACTAAGCCAGTTTAAGTTACTTCAAATCCTTCCATGAATCTCCAAATAAGCCTCAGAATCCTTATGCATGCGCTTTTTACCTCTTTAATTTCAAGTTTCTTGAACAACAATAAACCTTCTGGAACGACACAGAAATACACAGTATTCCAGATAAGGCCTTATCGGGACAGGGACAGTCCCAATGCAGCAACGACATCAGAGAATCCTTAGTGCCACTGCACATGAAGCCTCCCATCCAGAGGTGCCACATTCACCTGCTGGGCAATGAGGATGCAGCCACCACAGGCTGCTCTGCCGCCACCCAGACCTGCTCACTGGCTCAGCTCCTTACAGTTGTTACTGCATCTTCTCAACAATGCTGGGGGGTGGGTAAAAAAGCCTGTCGTGAACATTATCAAGTTGGACAACTGTAGCCTCAGACCAGAAATTTATCTGAGGTCTTCTTGTTTCTTCCACTCATTTACAATTGTAAAATCCTCATTTCATTAAGTATTTGAAAGGAGGAAAACCAAACAACTTCTATCCCTCCAAAACGTGCCGTTTTCTCACTTGCGCTGTTACTTTATCGGTGTCCAATGAACTAACCATTCTTCACCTACACCAGACGAAATTCTAAAAGTGGCAGGAAACAAAAGCCTTTACCCACATCTTAACTTTGTAAAAATGGAATGATAGTTAAGAAATGTTAATTCAGTTTCTATTCTAAGAAATCACCTTTCGAGCAGCAGAAAATAGGAGTTTATGACATTTTTATGACAGTTTTCCTGAACTTGGAAAGGCACTTCTTTATGAAAGCAGAAGCCACACAAACCCTGTGACCAACCCAGTCCTTGCTTTCTTAAGTGGGCAGGCTACACCCCTGTGCTGCAGAGGAATGCAGGAGTTAGCTGCTATAACACTGCCCAGCAGAACTCTGAATTGGCCCAAAACCACAACACTAAGGCATCTAGCCCACAGTTCCTCTTTTTTCTTTAATGCCAGTAATTTGATCCACACACCTCTTGCATTCAATTCGCTGGGTATAGGGATCGACTTACACGGAATCACAGAATCATCAAGGTTGAAAAGACTTTTAAGATCTTTAAGTTCAATCATAAACTTAACACTGACAAGTCCACCCCTAAACCATGTCCCTCAGCACCACTTCTACTCATCTGTTAAATACCTCCAGGGATAGCGATTCCACCACTTCCCTGGACAGCCTGTTCCAATGTGTGATCAGCCTTTCAGCTCAGAAACTGTTTCTAATATCCATCCTAAACTTACCCTGGAGCAACTCCCCCTGTCTGATCATGATCAAGCAAACACCTTCCAGACACAGTCCTTACTCTCTTCTTAACTGCTATCCTTCCTGTAAATCTTCATTAATTTAAACCTGCCTTTTTGACCATTTTCAAATCTTTAAAAAATATTATTAATTCTCACACTAGAACAATTACACATAATCTGATTTCCAAATGCTGAAAATCTCTGCATACATTGTGTGAAGAAGAAAGAAGATCCTCCTTCATGCTTATTTCTCTTTCAGTGTGCAGGCCTCAAAAGCTTAACTATCAATCTGAGGCTTAATCTAGTTGAGTATTATTAAAAAAAAAAAAAAAGAGAATTCAACTTCCAACTCCTGTTTGAACTTATCAAGCAAAATATATCTGTGAAACAAGTCAGACTTGTAGCATCGTTATCCTCCTACTGAAACAGAATTCAAACTAAAAAGTGAAGAAAGTTCAAAATGCTGAGGTATGGCTTTATATCCACATTGCTGACCATTTCACAAAGCTTGATAAGGTGAGATTCCCAAACTCAGCTTCTAAGAAAAAAAAAGTCCCTTCAGAAGAAACAAAAGCTGTGTGGATTGTCAAAACTCTGTCAACGTGTCAGACACTGTTAGGCCGTGACCCTTTCCACATCTGGACCTCTCACTGCCGTGATGGACAAAAGCAATGACATCAGCAATGACAAGGTGGTTGACATCATGATTAGGTATTTTGATCAAGATTCAAGACTTGTGAAAAAAAACCCAATCTTTTGGCAAAGTCTATCTAAAAGTGCTGAATGGCTTTTACATCACTTAGTTTTCATCAATTCCCATATTCTACATACACGGTAAAAGTTTTTCTCTGACACAGCACTCACAGGGACCAAAAAGCGTCAGCCTTTCTATACAACCTCTCCTGTGTGTCACTTCCCTACACTTGATAAAGAAGAATAATGTCAAGGCCCTTCTCTAACAAGTGGGAACACATTGATTAAAAAATCAATTGAAGAAAGGAACATTCTCAGAAAGATACAATACTGTCCCTCTTGCTGCCATCATCATCAACGGAAGATGAAACAACTATGTGAGAAGAATTAAGTTTTCCTTCTAGGAAAGGAAGAACCATTTCATCCTTTACCATCCATTTGGAGCTGAACAACTAGAGAAAGTCTTACTGCATAAAGAGGGACTTTATCATCATCCTCTGTGCAAAGAACGACTGCTACCCCCAGACCACGTATCTGCTCTACAGCACAGCGGGAGCAAGCAGAAAGACCTGACTTAAGCACTCAGGCAGCTGCTCCTGTCCGCCGAAGAGAGACACCACTTGCTTTGGGTGTCGCCCCATCAGCCAGAAACCTCAGCTACAAGCTTTGGGGAAACGTGCACAGTCTCAGAAAAGCAACACAGGCACAAACATAGCTGGGCAACAGAGGAAAAACAAGGATAAAAAAGCCAGTCAAGACAAGAAAATAAGGAAAAAAACAAACCTACGGCAAAGGGGGAAAGGCCTTTGTTGATTTGGAGTTTTTTAATAAATAAATTAGGTTACTTAACTGAAAAAATAAAAAAACAATGCAAGTGAAAAGGGAAACAAAGTGATAATTCTGTGCACTATTATAGTTATTGGCACTGTGATCACAAAAAGTATAGACATCACATCTAAAAGGTTGTAAAGTCACTTTTATTAAGTCTCCTGATGACACATGGTTAGGTGAGGTGTGAAGTACAGATTTGATTCCCAGTTCAGTTACCTCAAGAACACCAGCAAACATCAAGACTCTTATTCTGAAAACTGCAACAAGAAGCTACTTCTTTCCATGTAAATATCTTATTCCCAGGTCCTCAACAAAGAAAGGGGTTTGATCTCCAAAATGTGGGATTTGGGCTTCCTCTGATGTGACAAAACAGAAACAGTCTGTATCTTCTTTAATAAAAGCAATTACCATCTGCAAGATAAAGCACTTGAACCAAATGAAATTGGAAATTAATTGCTTATCAAGTATAGCTACATTCAAACATCCTCTGCATCCAATCTTCTCTCTGTATTCTCACATCAATGACAAAAACATTACCCTGCCTGTTATCAGAACCTATGAATCCAACTTGTAACAACAATAAATATACGTACATATATAAAATATACTAAAAATTAACCAGACAGGGAAATTAAGGGTCATTCTTGTCTTTATGGTTTCCTGAAACACTAACAAACATGTGTCTCATTGGATCATACACAGAATCACAGAATTGTTTGGGTTGGAAGGGACCTTAAAGCCCCCCCCAGTGCCACCCCCTGCCCTGGGCAGGGACACCTCCCACCACACCAGGTTGCTCCAAGCCCCCTCCAGCCTGGTCTTGAACCCCTCCAGGGATGGGGCAGCCACAGCTTCCCAGGGGAACAGGGGCAACCTGTTCCAGTGCCTCACTACCCTCACACCAAAGAAGTTCTTCCCACGTCAACTCAATCCGCTCTACCGATCTCCTGCCACTTAGTGCCTGAGATACCATGGGATAAAAAGACCACCCACGTTGTGTGGCACTGAAGATTTTATTTAGACCTAATGCAGAAGTAGTAGTTTTGAGGCAGAAACACAGATGTTTTTTACAGTTAGTTCTTTTTATGTGTGAAACACATTTAAAAACAAACAACCAACAACAACAAAAAACAACAAACAAAAAACACACCACAACATTTTTCAGATTAAATACACAAGAAATTACATTACCTGAAGGAGGTAGGACATAAATTTTCATAAAACAGAAGTCCCATATATAAATTTGAGGGGGGGAAATTGCGTGCAATATAATGAAAGCTTATTTGTCAGAGGACTACTGGAATCCAAGAACAAAAAACACTTCCAGAAAATAAAACCTCACATAATGCTAAGAGCACACTATATACTCTATATAATTTCATGTATTTTACAGGCACATCAGAAAAAACAAGAATAGATTGAAGCAGATAGCTTCTACCTACAAATACACATTACGAAACAACAATGATCTGCTGTAATTCTTATTCACTCTTGCCCAAGATAACATTATCTTCTTAAAGCACAAATGCGTAACAGTTTAAGACACTGGAATATTCTGCTCACGGGGCCCAACAGTTTCCAATTAAGCATGAATCAAGTCAGCACAATACAACGTTCAGCCACACACCCCATACCCTCCAGCAGGCCAAACACCTACAGTTACAGCTCTTGCTTCTTCTGTGGAGATAACAGCCCTGGGCTCCCGCACTGACATCTGTCATACAAAACGCTTTAGAGCAACACTTGTTCTATGTATCACATAGTTCTTAGACAGCAGTATCACATTGCCTTTTCTGAATTTCACAATGTATACTCTCAATTCAGTCCCCGAGAACCACAGGGTCTGCTGCACTTGACGCTGCAACGCAAGCACACACTACGGTTTGAGTTATGTGGCCTTGTATTGGGAGATGCTGTTAACAAAGACCTAGGAACAGAAGATAAACAGCAGCCTTACACAGGAAAAACATACCAGGGTATGAATAAGGTGTGATAATAAAATACCCCATTTGTGACTCAAACATTGCATCTTCATTCTTGTTTAATACTGCTTAGTAAAATATTTCATTTAAATTAAAAATATTTTAGTAAACTTTATTGGTTTACGCAGAATCACAGAATCGTTTCGGGCAGACCTAGGTTAGACCTGTCACTATGTTTAGACTGGAACACTGCTCTTATTAATCACAGCAAAAATTACATGATAACGGATCAGACTGTATGCTTTTTAGCTACATGTGTAGTGAAGGCAGCACTACTTTTCAAATCAACCAACAAGTCATGTAAAAATGGGTTTTGTTATTACTGACAGGGTTGAGGTTTTTTTAAGTATTTGTTTAGTTCCTGAAGTTTACTGCTTTACCAAAAAAAGTTGGTCAGCTAACTTCAGCTCAGCAAAGAACAAAGGAAAACACTAATTCTCCTAAATTTCAACATCATGGCATTTTTATATATTAGCCCTCATGTCTCCATATTTGTAGGAATTGAGAGGGATCACAACTATAAAAAAAGAAAGAAACTAGTTCACATGTTTTAAACAGTAGTTTTTAGGTAACATATTACACTTTGGAAACAATAAAAGACTTCAAATGGGTCAACGTGCAAATAACCCTATCAAAGGTGATATAAAAGACAGTACCACAGAAAAACAACAGTGCTAATGGACATCTTCAGGTGTTCATCCCTCAACTGTCAAGGTACCTGACATGAGCCGCATGACAGGCACACCCAGCTGATGTATCACACCACATCGCCAGTACAGGTGCAAGACATGTTACCTGAGAAAACGCCGATCCATAGCTTCCTAAACACAGAACTCTGCTCGAAAAGGTTCATTTCCCTAAAGCCTACAGGCAGAGACACTCCAGCTGAGACCGCCACACGGAATTCGGGAATGGAGAAGTGATGTTGCTCCCTGCTCGCATGCAGAGTATCTGCACTGAGAAAGCCAGTCAGCAGCCACAAGGCAGGAGAGTCAGATGAACGGGTCTTACACGCTGCAGGAACGCCGGCAGACATGCAATACTGTATTTCCAGTGAGAGGAAAACAAATTCTCTTTGAGAGAAGAAGATGTTTTAATTGTTTTAATTTATGTCAATAGTGTCATTCATACCATGGTTGTGTTAAGGAAAAAAAGCAGGTACAAGTGATCTACATTTAGCTGGACTTGGTTACTTTATTATAAGCTCAGCAGCAAGTTCTTCAGTTCTGTCTGATGGATTACTGCATGTGTTTACATCCCCAAGTTCTCCTTTACCCAAAACGCGAGGGGAGGGGGAGAAGGGTTGATTTTTCTTTATTAAAATTAGCTCCTTCGTTTTTCCCTGAAAAGCAAGAATTATTTCCGCTCAACTTTATCTGTGCATAAACAAACACACAACGTTCTTGTCTGTAGCTTCATGCTGTCAACTAACAACATTTTTATTATTCTGAGGAAAGGCAACAGAACCCCAGAAATTTAACCTATAATGCTCAGGTTTCTCACAGAGTTTATCACAATATCACTAAGATCACCTGTGATGATGACATGATATAACAGCAGGACAAGAAAAGCCATTTTGACCTTTCCACATTTGTCTATTTCCTTAAGGCCCACTTACGTGAAGTCCTCCTGTCCCAGGACCCAGTGAATTAACTGTAAAAACAGTATAAACTAAAAAATAACACAACTAAAAGTTACCTTTTTAAAGACCACACCTGGTTGACTGTATTTTAATCCTCATGCATCTCATTTGAATCAAACTTAAAAGACCTCAGAATTTTAGTGTACGTTACTTCAAGACTGTAGCAATACTCTACTCTTCTGGTCAAAAGCGCTGCAGGCGCTTCTAGTATCATTCTGACACAAAATTAACCAATGCACCAAAACATTCTTTAATAATATAAACCAAGTGGCACACCGAATCACAGAGTGGCTGAGACTGAAGGGCAGGTCATCTCATTGCATCCTGCTTGCTCAAGCAGAGTCACCCAGGACTGTACCCAGGTGACTCTGGAGTATCTCTAACGGCAAAGACTCCACCACTTCTCTGGGCAACACGTGCCAGTGCTCAGTCA
The DNA here is from genome assembly GCA_013398155.1 of Pedionomus torquatus. Taxonomy (NCBI): domain Eukaryota; kingdom Metazoa; phylum Chordata; class Aves; order Charadriiformes; family Pedionomidae; genus Pedionomus; species Pedionomus torquatus. The sequence continues at coordinate 28,847 of VZRU01018609.1, forward strand.
CTCTCATGGTGACAAAGCAGTCCCCTGATGTTCAGGGGGAACATCCCACATTCTAGTGGGTGCCTGTTGCTGCTGGTCCTGTCATTGGGCACCTCTGCAAAGAGCCTCTTGGCACCCTCCCTCCAGATGTTTATAGGGGAGATCCTCAGAGCATTCTCCTCTCCAGGTGGAGGAGACTCGGCTCTCACAGCAGAGGTGTTCCAGAGCCTTTGACAACAGAATGGCCATCTACTGGACTTGCTTCAGTAGCTTCATCTCTCTCCCACACTGAGAAGTTCAGAACCAGACACAAAATTCTACACTTCCGACAAATTTCACCTCTGTCCTCAAGCATGCACTTAGCTGTGTTTCCAAACAGTGAAACTGCATAAAGAATTACAGTAACAACTTACGAATTATGATAATTCTTATGCCATAAAGAATTATGATAACAACCAGCTCAAAGAAACAGAAACTGCATACAGATGTTTCTCTGGCAACACTAGGAAACAATTCCATGAAATCCATGAACAAAAAACATCGACGGTGCTGCAGCACCAAATAACAGACTACTAGACATCACAGGAAGTTGTAAGTACCAAGCAAGCTAGCAATTTAACCTCTAGCTAATTAAAAGAAAATTGAGAATTAGGTAGGAGTGACAAACTCTGCTGTCAGGAGTGCTGTCAGTGGTTTTTCTGTACTCCCCCTTCTTTCTTACAAGCCAAGTCTTGCTGAAGCAATGAAGTATCTTGGCCATATGAGGGGAAAATTAAAAAAATAAAAAATAAAAAATAAGGGGTGAATTATATACCCACAAAAGAGAGAGTCTAAAAATAAGGAACTAGTGGCAGTCGATTTTTTTTACTTCCAACAATTCATATGTATTATATTCATTATCCTAGCATCACTCCAGTACAGCAGCAATGGCCTGGCCTCCAGAGTTGAGGTATGCAACCGGCAGCGTAGATTACAGCATGCCTGGAGAATAACTTACAGCTTTGTGTTTCAAATTCTGTTCCTTCTGCATCCCTACTCTTTCTGGGCTAAAATAAGCCTTTAAGTACTTTCTTCCTGTCTGTGAGTTTTCAGTGTCAGGGTGAGAACACAGTTTTGACTCGGGTTCCTGCTAAGACAAAGGCTGATGCTGTAACTTCTGGACCTGTAGAAGTTGTCTGCCCAGTGACTGGAAGAGAAAATACTGTAAAGAAAGTAAAGCCTGAGTGGAAGGGACCATTACAGGGCACAACGGGGCAAGAGGCCACAAGCTAGCTGAATTCCAAATATGTCAAGTGTTTCTTACTAGAATATCCTGATCTTCTCATTTCTTAAAGGCTGGAGCTTGAGCTAAAGAATGAAACTTCAATCACTGCTTAGCACTAATTTAACTCTGCTACTAATGAAGCCCAAACCACATCTTACAAAATTATCAAAATAAATACTAAGCATTGTTTAAATATTGCCCTGAGTATTTAGGAGGAAAGCCGGTCAAGATAAACATTTGTTCTAAAACTTAACACACTAGCTTTCAGTTTGTGATCTGCAGCCCCCTGGTAACCTGAACCCTGACTGCTTCCTGGCCCATAAGAAAATATCCAGACAAGCAAGCAACAGGGATGTTGAGAGTTCATCACTCAGAGATCACGCTCTAAAAGATGTGACTTCTGATTATTTCATTGGTGGCTGTATGTAAAATGTTCCATTAAAAAAAAAAAGCCTCTCTTCAAGCCCTGTAAAAATTGTAGTCTTATACTTCTGCTGCTCAAACTTAGTTAAATTTATATCGGTCTAAAGGCACCTAGCTTCTGTTAGCTGAGGCAAAACATACTGAAACCTGTTTTTCAGCAATGATGATTTCTTTTCTGTCATCATCAGAAGTTAATTATTGCCACATGCATGAATCAGTGCGATTTATATTACAATAAAGCAGCTGTTTGTACAGGCTTTTAATATCTGACAAACAGGCCTAACTCTTGCTGGTCTGGTTTAGAGTACGGAAGTGCATCAGGTATGATCTCCTGCATCACTGCAATCCAGCCCACAATACCACAGGAAAGCACCCTGCGCTCACATTAAAAAATAGTTATGACTATACTTTTTTATATCCTATGGGTTTTATTTACATTTGATCGAATCAAATGCCAAGTCCTGCTTTCAATGATGAAACTGCCATCAGCTATCTATAAACTAACTGTGCACAGTCTGTTTCATGGGACACTGTTAAGCACACAGACTTTGATTTTGAAAAATCCCCAGCTGAAATGAAAGTTCTGGAACACTGTATTATATGCATGTATTTCATAAAGGCAAATGTTCATTTCACACATCAGTGCAAATGTTTGTTCTCTCATGTAATACTGGAATGAAAAGATAACAAATCAACATGATTTGCAAATCTGCACCTTCAGTAAGAAATACATGTGCACATGGGAACGATTCTAAGGTATTTTCACCAACAGAAAAAATTGGATTGCTTTTTGCTTGTAGTTACACATGTAAACAATGTTCTATTCACATTACTTACAAGCAACCAACATCTTCTAATTGAAAGCTTTTATTTATTCTGAATTTAGTCTGAAAGCATAATTTTGATCCAAAAAGTAAACTTTAGAATCCAGCATCCAGATTCCATTATGCACATACTTCACAAAAGGTTTTTACTACACATTTCCTTATGTGCGTGGCTACTTTTGAGGTGGAAAAAAAAAATTCTCCTGCGAGCAGCATTCCCATGATAGTCCTCTGCATCTTCCTTCTGCAGAAAATACAAGCCACTTGGCAGGGACAGTGATGACACTAGAGAGACACTTGCCAGGCAGCATGCACACACGGAGGAATTGGTGGAGAAGGGCTTGGGACAGTGCTGAAGTAACACCGACGCTGCCTACTATTTCCTCCACTAGCAGGTCTAATGCAAACATCTCCTTCTATACGGTGATTAATTTTCACAAAAAAGTAAAACTTTAACTTCAAATACCCAGCCCTCTTCCAAAACTGGGTCAACAGACACAGAGTGGTCACAAAGCTTTGCCTTCTTGACCCAGGAACTTAGAAGGGAAAGACCCGCACGACAGGAGTAGCCAGCAGCATTGTAGAAGCAGTTGAGTTTTATCAGAAACTCCTTGCTCCGTTTCATAAAAAGCCTTTGAGTTCCATCTGTTTATTATGCAGTGTAAATACAAGTTAATTTGCAGCTCCAAGGCTAACGAATCTCTGGATCCCTGACAATAGCTATTTAAGGATTCTCAAAAATCTACATTACGTAGAATCAGTATTCAGAAGTGTGTTTCATTTTTTAACTAATGCCAGCAGCTTTTTTATTGGGGTGGTACCTCACACCACTAAAAACCACAACGTGAATACTGTACATGCACCAAAGGCAAACTTTAAAGTACAAAACACTACTGTTCACATATAGCACTTCCCTTCTTTCTCTGACGACTGCGTCTAGAAGAGGTAGTTACGTTTAAAAACTAAAAATTTTCAAACTTGGCATCTGCCCAGAGAAAAAACAGCCTAAATTCTTAACAGCCTATGTTCTTCTGACTACCATGATTCAGTGTAAGTGGGGTAAAGCACTTTTCATAGCAAAGAAAATATCAATTGATGAAATTAGAAGAATGCTGAAATCTTCTAAAACAATTCTGATGAGAAAAAGTGTATATTATTATGTTTTGAATAAAAAAACCACACCAATTAATAAATAAGAGCCTTAATGTTACTACTGAAATCATGAAAAGAGCCCAGTCACTGACTAATTTCTGTGATTCTGTAATTTAGGCTGAGATTCTGCAAAAGGCTTTCACCTGCTTAGCTCCTTTAGTGTCAGCGAGTCAATGCCTGTTTATGAACACAGGCACACACTTAAATCTCTTCAGGATAAAGATGTACTGACTAAATCTAACTGCACCCGAGTTACAATCCGTGCCTTACATCTAATGGTGAACTTGTATAGTGGGGACATCCAACATCTATATACTGCTTACGTTTTCTTCTAGCAGACACGGGCCCCAATTCAAGGAATACGAATGACAACTAAGCAAGTACATTTACATCTTCTAAATCATAGAATCATTTAGGTTTGAAGAGACCTTCAGGATCACCGGGTCTAACCATTAACCCAACACTCACAAAACCACCACCAACCTGTGTCCCTCAGCAATACGTCTGCCCAACTTTTAAATAACCCCAGGGATAGCAGCTCCACCACTTCCTCCGACAGCCTCTTCTTCCAAGGCTTGCTAACCCTTTCCATTAAGAAATTTTCCCCAATATCCATCTTAAACCACCCCTGGTGCAACTCGAGGCCGTTTCCTCTTGTACCATCACCTGTGCCTTGGGAGAAGAGACTGATACCCCCCAGGTACCCCCTCCTTTCAGGGAGCTGTAGAGAGCGAGAAGGTCTCCCCTCAGGCTCTCTTCCTCCAGGCTGGACCCCCCCAGCTCCCTCACCCCTCCTCACAAGGCTTGTGCTCCAGACCCCTCACCAGCTCCACTGCCTTTCTCTGGATGTGCCCCAGCCCCTCCACGTCCCTCCTGGTGTGAGGGACCCAAAACTGGACGCAGCCCTCCAGGGGGGCCTTGCCAGTGGCCAGCCCAGGGGACGGTCACTGCGGCAGTTCTGCTGGACACACTGCTGCTGATCCAGGCCAGGGTGCTGGTGGCCTTCTGGGCCACCCGGGCATGCTGCTGGCACGTGTTCAGTTGACTGTCTACCTACAACCCCCAACTTAGCCAATAGTCTTCGACTTTCTGAAATTAGCATTAACAGTTGAAGCCTTCAAGAATCCAACCCATAGCCCAGATATTTGTTGAGGTTTCAAAAATAAGGGAATGGTGTTAGTGGCATGCCACTGGTTTTTAGAATGCTTTATTTGGCTAAAATATACATTAACTTGCTTGTAGACAGTTGTGCAGTTTGGTCTGAATGGAATTTTACTTGCATCTACCAAACATTTACTAAATCAGTGACTGAAAGGCAGTTATGCAGACATGCACTCTAGACCACATAGTTTCATTTTTAGGATTTAATGGCAACATGCACAATTTAAGACACACCATATTTAAGTATCAAAACCTTAAATCTCTTATCAGATCAAAAAATGGAACAGCTCTTCCATTCTATCTTCTACTGGCACATTAATCTAACTCATGGCCTCTTCCCCAAGTCTGTAACAAAAACTCCATTCTCAAGTGGTTTTTTTCCAGGTCACATGAGCCACAAAATGGTAAAGTGAAAGTTTCCAGAATAATTTAAGCACTTACTTTATCCTCCCCTCTAAAACATCTGTTCCCATGGAAAGAAGGAGAAACTAAGTCAGACAGTTCAGTTGCTGGCTGCTGGTTCTCCAGTTCTGTTTTTGTTCCCATGGCAACTGATGTGGCATCAAAAAAAACAAATAAAAGCAAAAGGATAAACAACAGCTCAACAGCTGATGGTAGAAGTGCTATTACACAAAAAAAAAAACCAACCAACCAAAAAAAAAAAAAAAAGAAAAAACCTGAACTCCAAAAGCCTCCATACTCCAAAATGCTAATAAACATATATTACAACATTAGAGGTCTTGTGCTACAAGTCAAAAACCTCTATATTTATTTAAGCATGCAAATAACCATGGAAGTAACATCTGAAGCATCAAAATCTTCATTTAGAAATCTGCACAAATATGAAAATTCTTCTGTCATCCAACAAAATCCTCCTTCCTATATAAGAACACACATACATACTGCCACACACATAGCTGCCACTTATTTGCTCGCGCATACCTGGCACCATAATAAATTAGCTTGACCCAGCCATACTTTAGAACAGAAATAGCCTCCGCTTTCTCTGCGTTTTCACTTTCTGAGCACCTCGGCCCTGAACTGCCACGAGCAGCAGAGATTAAATCCAAAGTGTTCTCAGTAAGTACTACCCAGTCATAGTTCCACTTGGCCACTCTCTCAACGAGAAAAGAGAACGAGGCTGCTGTTTGGACGTATCTTTAATTGTGTCTCTGCCAGTAAAACACGAGAAAATATAAGGGGTTCCTTTGGCCTATGCACTGCTTCTTGGGCAGATTTTCCCTTTTGATTGTCTTTTTCTTTTGACCCTGGAACTTGCGGTTTGTTTTTCACTCTACTGAAACCAACCAAAGGTTACGGCATACATCATACAAGGATCTTATTTTTCCCCTATGCTTCCAGCTAGCTTGAGAGAGGATTACACACACCAACAGATACACTTAATATAAACAATACTGCAGCACGTGGTTAGCTCAAGACTGTTTCTCACACATGAAAATACGCATTAGCACTAAGGACCAAGCATGGAATGCGCTCCTTTCAATGCTCCCTTTCCAATTTTGACAATATTTGAGACCCAGACTATTTTAGAAACAGATGATGCTCATCTTATCAGCTATGGTGTTAAGAGAATTTATTCAAGAAGCAGAACAAAAATATCCTCTCCCCCAGAATTAATTTCCTAGAGCTGGAGAGAAGGTAAAGAAATACTGAAAGGCCAGAGGTCGGGTAAAGACTGAGTGCACAAGTATCACCGGTGATATACCCAAAGACTAAATGTACACACACAGGGACTGGGAAAAAAAAGGACAGGGGAAGATCTGTTAGGCTTCAGTTACAGTATGTAAAACTATTTTCTATTACATTATGTTAATAGCAGAATGCATATTAATAAACTCAATACGAACACAGCACAGTAAGGAACAAAAAATGAAGGACAGGATAATCAGTGATGACTGAAAAAACTGTGGTGAACAGGCACAAACCAAAGGCGATTACTTTTCAATCCCGCACATAAAATCATGAAGAAATCTCTATAATTTAAATCCTTACAAGAATTTTTGTATTTTGGGCAGCCATATTATTCCACCTACACAAATTATCAAAGACACAAAACATCAAATATTGACAAAAACAAAATTAACAGCAACTAATTCAGAATAAAGGTCCATCTACACAAGTAATAAATATTTAGAGAAAGAACAAAGGTATATAGCCTTCGCTCAGAAATCATAAGTATGAAGATTTAATAAACCTAACAGGGCATCTCAATCACCATGTTCAGCACCCACTGATAAACACATCTTCCATTAATATATCCAACCATTCTAAGCACCTTGTAATTTTGCTCTCCACATCATCCAAGCATGATTCCACATTTAACCGACCATCAAGCACAAAGCCCTACTTCTTGGTTTATGTTAACAAACTACTGGGTTTTGTTTCACTAAATTATCTTAGTTCCAATATGACATTTCAGCCATACCTGAAAATACAAAAAAAAAAAGTTTTCTATTAACTTCTCTATTCCACACATGACTTTACACCACTTGGTCATAGTCCATGCTGAAGACTTATCTAAGTCTTACTAAATAAAGTCTTACTAAGACTTACTAAATGCTCTTATCTCATATGGAAAGTGTTCCAAAACTGATGATTCCATTCAGTTTTATTTGCTTTTTTTTTTACTCTACAGGGCAACCTGAATTAATATAGCATCCTAGGCGTTTTCCATTTTGTCCATTTGTTTTTCCTTCCAGAAAGGTGTCAAACTTCCAGTGTGACTGCTGCTAAAATGATGTTTTTAGCAGAACTTTGCATTATGACTGCACAGGTTTTGGCTAGGATGGAGTGAAAGCAGTGTTTTCATTACTGCTTGGCAGCACTTAGGCAGAGCCAGGGCCTTTCCTGCTCCTCGCCCCCTGCCAGCGATGGGCTGGGGGCACAGGAGACTGGGAAGGGACGCGGCCGGGACTGACCCCAAATGATCAAAGGATGTCCCAGACCATAGTGTTGTGCTCACCAATAACACCTGGGGCAAGAAGGAGGAAAGGGAGGGCACCTGGAGGAATGGCATCGGTCTTCCCAAGTGTGATGGAGCCCAGCCTGCCCGGGGACGGCCGAGCACCCGCCTGCCACGGGGAGCAGGGAATGCACCCCTTGTTCTGCTGTGCTGGCATGTGCAGCTTTTGCTTCACCTGTTCAACAGCCTTCAGCGCAACCCACGGATTTTCTCACCCTCAGGATTTTCTCACTCTTCTGATTTTCTCCCCAGTCCCACCAGGGGAGTGTGGGCAAGCAGCTACATGCTGCTTAGCCGGCAGCCAGGGTTAAACCATGACTATGGCTGCAATATCTCCACCTGATAGCAGCTAATTAATTTAGAACCCATCGTGGTGTATGCTTAATTCATGTTACTCTCCCTCCTTCCCTCTGCCACATGTGCATTACTTCAAATTCACCAGTGAGTAACTTCATGCAACCACTTAGTTTCCTGAGACTCTCCCAGTTCAGTTTCATCTTTCCATAAGCACAATATGGAAAAAATTTTTCATTAACAGATAAACTCAGCCTGGACTCTGCAAGGCCTTTTCTAATCACATCCTATTGAAAAACAGACAAACAAGCCAACCCACATATATCCTACAATGTAACCAAGCCATCAAAAAATCTGACATCATTCACTGTAAAGACAAAATACTCGGCAGCGGGAATCAATATGGATCTTATGAGACACATCATCTGTAGGCACTGTTTGCAAGACCTGAACTAGTACAAGGTCTTTAATTACTTTTAATCTGCCTGTGGCTGCTTTTTCAGAAAATTCAGAATTTTAGTAAACCAGTAAAACAGTCAGAATTTCAGTAAACCAAAATCTATAAAGCTGCTGAAAGTGAAATTTAGTTCCAAAATTGGGTACATATATGAAGTAATCTGATGCCCCTTTGCCTCTGTAATGCAACATTTTAGAGTCAGTTTTGCATTTTTTGTCCATAAACATAAATATGGCCTTTCAATAAACAAGTAATATCTTAATTTTTATTATGATACTGCAATGGGATAGGTTACAGCTAAGGGACTCAGGGCTAAACAGACCCAAACACAGTATCAACTGCAGAACATGTGTTTTTTCAAGAAACCGAAGACACACAAAACAAAAGGCCCACCACGCCGCTTTTTCAGGGGAACAGTTTAGGTCCAAATTGTTTGACCTGAGAAATCTGCATTAATAGATTCTATGAATATATTTCTATGTGAATATATATTCCATGAATATATAGTCTATGACTACATATATAAATATATATTTCCATGTATTTCCAAATATATGAATATATTTGCTTGTAAGACAGGCAAACAACTCACAAGTACAAATCATTTACTTGTCAGCCTACTTTTTTCTTCAAGTAAATGACTACAAACTTTAGAATTAAAAAAGTCTCACAATTACTTTAATTCATACTAGTCATACCAGCAACTTTCCCTCTTACCAAGCCAGAGAAACATTTCAACACAGTGCAAGATCACTGTACACCCAAAACCACACATGAATCTTCATTTCTACCCTTGACGTTCTGAGACTCTAAGTAACATAACTAAATAATGCAGCTAATGTCTCTAAACTGTTCTTTTTCTTGTTAGGCTACTAAGAACTATCAACCGTTCTGTCTAATGCTATAGTTAAACAGGGAGCACTGTGCATCTCCAGGCTGACTGAAATCTAACTTGATGAAACGGAACTTTTGCTTTTAAACAGCAAATACTATATACCTCAAACATTATTCTGAAACACCTCTGAAAAGAACTGCGAGTTCAAGTGTTTATCACTGTTTTCCACAACCAGCAGATCTTGCTAAAACCCACACAGTACAACTTGCAGGGCTATTTTCTGCCAAGAATACTGATTTATTATGTCTGGAAGACCTTCTCTGTCATGGGTCTCCCCCAGAGATTAGAATCAGAGAACGGTTAGAGATGGAAGAGACCTTGAAAGATCATCCAGTTCCAGCCCC
>VZRU01018610.1:11080-53161 GCA_013398155.1 Pedionomus torquatus
TTTTTTCTCTAGATATTCAAGTCAAAGAGTTTTGCTACAGCAGACAAGAATTTTAAATAGTATATTTTGAATTGCCTAGTGATTAAGGGTACTGGGTTAAAATGTTTCCCCAACTGGCTTCCAATCCCAGTTTGCACACTCAGTTGATTTTAGGCCTTCTGGCCCTCAGCAGCTTGGTCCAAGCCACCAGTTTACCCCAGTAATTTTCTTTTTTTTTTTCTGCATTCTTGCGAGTCCAGCTGCTGGCCTTTGGGTCTTGTCTGTTCAGATTAAAACATGTGTTGCAAGGGTACAGGGTGGTAAGGTGGTGGGTATGCCTGTGCTAAGGTGGTAGCATAGGCTTATTTTTCCCTGTGTTTTAGATTGTTCTGAAGATCACCTAAAGACTGAGTGTCTCCTCACTTCCTAGCAATTTGGATGTCAAATGTCTTGGACAATCAGTAATATAAACATAACCAAAAAGTCATTGCAAGACCAAAGCACTTAATACCTGATGGCTGATAGTTCTTTAGAAATACGGTCGATAAATTGGTAGTCCCATTACATGTAATGCTGGGAACCAACAACAATGAAAGAAATCCTTTTTCTCAACCTCTCCTTCATATTGCTGCTTCTTCAACAGCTGTTCCCAAACAACCTGTTTACCATGTGTCCTGAGGACCCATTTGTCTCTTTTGCAACAGTGAATTATTTTAAAGCCCTTGGAGAGGAGGAGCAGAGTCTGAACCCTTTAATTCTGCAGGACAGGACAGCTTAGCTGAAAGATCTGGTGAACACCCAGTGATTAGGAGACAGAGGAGTGTACTGGGGACAGGCAGGCCAGTGAGTCCCTTGTAGTTGCTTTCTGACACCTGAGTGGATCAGCTGAAATTGGAAGCAGTCAGAGCTCAGGGAAGTTATACATTTGGGGACTGATATCAAACCTGTGGCGTCATTGATTGGGAAGCAGCTGCTGGGGATGTGGTGCTCTAGTGGCTTTGGTGGCAGGCTGCTGATTTTTCAGTCCACTTGGATGGCTGAGGAGGTAATTTGTGTTTGCTCTGTGAGTCTCCTGCCAAGCAGCTGTTATCACTGCCCCCAGGCCATATTCAGGTAGAAGTTTGGAGGCCCTGTTGTGGAAGAGTGAGCTGGAAAGGACCTGTTGGGCTCTATAAGACTGCAGGTGTTGCCTTACATGGACTCCTTCCTAAGCTTCCTGAGCTCAGTCTTAAATGTAGGGAGCTTTTCTGCTTGTGCTCCTCTCGTTGGAAAGCTATTTTATTCTTTTAGGAAGGGAGATTAGTGTGCTTGTGTGCAGGTGTGAGTGTGGACTTCTGTGGGTGTAAAGATGGGTATTGAAATAGCATTACCAATTGACCTTGCTCAAAATCAGCAAGATTACAATCAAAATGTTTGCTATAAGTATTTTGTTCACTGAGTCCTGTGGTTCTTCAGCAATTCTTCCTGCTGCTTCCATGTATGTATATCATACATGGTCCCAGGCTTGTATATCATACTCTGAGGCTACAATGTGGGAAGATGTTTCTTCTTTCTTCTGTAAAGTTCAAACAATGCAGGTACATAATGTCCTTCATTCTTTTGCATGAGTTGGGTCACCTGTGACATTTTAAATCAGACATTTTTCACTTGTTAATTTTCAGTTTAAACCAGCTTCAAATTAACTCAAAACCTAAAGGTAAATAGAAAAAATATCTTTACAAACTTTTAAGAGCCTTCATATCTAGACCTGTATCTGAAGGGTTGCAGGACACATGGCTAACTTCAGCTGAGACCAGGAAGACACAGAACTGAGCCCAGGCTGTCTACTAGTTATCAACAATGTCAGCCTCAAATATGTTTATGCCATAATGCTTGTGACTGTATATTTTAATAAAACCAACAGATAGTTCTAATACATAGTTGTAACTGATCTCCTATTTCCATCTTTAATGCCCACTTTTAAACAAAATTAAATTACTACTTTATGATTTTAAAAAGTGGGCTTTGTTGTCCTGGTATGTTTTTGCTTTTCTTGGTGAATTCACATGTGTCTTTTTCCACTCATATTTCCATAACAGTCAGGAAAAAAGTGTTTTGAACACTTGGACGCCAAAAGGGAAACTTTTATTTTGCCAGCTTTCCATTTGGTTGAATTTGGACTGCTGAATAGCTGAGTCCCCACTAGGAATCCACAGGTATTATCAGAGATCAAATCCAACCTTTATCACAGCAGCATCCACTAGCAATTCTGTAGCTCCTGTACAAAGGACCTTATGAGGCCAACTAGCACATGACACAGGATCTTCCTCCTCCTGGTCACTTGTTCTCTGCTGCCTGTTTTCTGTAGTCCTCTTGAGCAAGCAGGGTAGTTGCTTCTTACTCCCCTGTCCAGGGTGCTTCCTTAGTGATGTAGTAGAGAAACATATTCCCCAGCTATTTTACCCCCTCCTTCCCACTAGAACCAACAAGACAATTATGATACAGAAAGCCCTGGTGAGTTGTTTGTGTTAGCTTGTCTGGGCTGTTCTTCCCATCCTCCCTTCCTCACAGCCAGGCTTGGTCCCTACCTGCAGTGATCAGGGTTTTCTTCTCAAGCCTGAGGTTGCAGGCAGCAGTTACTCCCCTGGGGCCTCTCAGAACAGGCCCCTCTTGAGGTCCTCTGCTTAGACCACATATATAGTGCTTTTTATAATTTATAATTTATCAGTGTCTGTGGCTTTTCATTAGACATCAAACAAGTTGATATAATGCAAGAATCTTTATTGTTGATTCTTTTCCTCCTGCTTTTTATGATTCTTTAAAGTGCAGTTGACTTCATTTGAGCTTCCTAGGTGCCACTTTCATTGCTGCTGAATGCTGAAAATATTCAGTTTTGATGCTGACTAGCTGAATTTTTGACGTATTGCTCTAAGTTGGCAAATGTCTGATCAACATTTGCTAATATGCAGGATGACATTGGTCTTGTAATGTATAATTCTAGGCATTCATGGCAAACATGGTTATTTAAGAACTTTTCTTGGAGTTAACAGTAGTGCTGCCTGTTAACAGGCTGACTGAGCTGCAGCAGGATTCATTTACAGCAGTAAATGAACTTAGATGTCTTTCTAGCATGGTAGTAAAGTTTAACCCCCAATGTAGTGAAAGAATATTTTCGTTACATGCTTGGTTATAAACATTATTTAGAAATGGAGCACTGCCCATTTTTACTAGCTAAGACTCTTCCCTGCTCCTTTAAATGAGTATATGTAAATAAATTCTAATGCAATTAACTAAACAAAACTTCCGTAGACTTTGGCGCAGTGGTTATGTGCCACATGCTTTTAATTTAAGGGTGGGGGTGATAAGACTCGGGCTTATGTCTTTGGTTTTGAAGACTCAGTCCAGACATTAAGTTTAACCAATTTGTCTGGTTCATACTAACATTCCTTGTCACTTCAGAGAGCAAAGCCTTTACTGTAAAACTTACGTAAATAAATCAGTTCCAGCTCCCTCCTTATTTGTGAAAGGAACAAATCTTGTGTGACTGTTTCCCATTTTACAGTTCAGTGACAAAAAGGGGAATGTAACTGCCAAAAGGGTAGGGCCAGATGGCCAAGAGACTTCTCCCTCCCTCCTTGCTTGTCCCAACCCTGGTATTTATTAGCCAGGGACAAGAGGGAGGCACCTTCCTCCAGGCAACCCACTGCAGATGTTCTTTTTTGCTTTACGTAACACAGGTAAAGGCAAGCCATGCATTGTGAATAGGCTTTGTTCTCCTTTTCACCTATTATGAAATAAATGGGAGATCTAAACAGTCATGGCACAGCAACAAACACCAGGCAGGCTGTGTGTGTGTGTCTGTGTACTATTTTCCCTTCTTGGTTGTGGGGAGAGTCTTAGTGTGCTAGAAAACATTAGGTAGAAACTTTAGGGTCATCCTATGGGGTGACTCTTCTGGCAAGATGTGTGGGGCAATCCCAATGATGGCTGAGGGTTTGTTTGTTACCATTGACACACAGGCTTTCACACAGGTAACCCCAGTTAAGAGTGAATCCCTCAACTTGCCTGATTTTAGACCTTGCCCCACAGCATGCTCAAGCATACGAGAAAGGCAAAAAAATAAGTTTGACTGGAGTGGGATTGCTCGTGAGAGAAATCATTATAATTTTGCAAGAAACTCTAACTGCAAGCTGAAAACTGTTTTTAAAAAGTTGAAGTTTTATATTAGAGAAATAATAAATAGATGACTCCTCACCTGCCTGCTTGGAGAACTGGGCTCAGTTCACCTGCTGTTTGCAGCAGGAAATGGAGCTGTCAGGTGCATCCCTTGCAGCCAGCACAGACACACAAAAGCATTAATTTTTTTTTCCTCAAAATCTTTTCCACACTAAGTATTTTTTGCTTTTACTTTTTTTTCTATGATTCAGGGTATTTTTTATTATAGTAGTGTTTTTCCAGTTCCTTGGCAGTGCTAATAACAAACTCCAGCCCCCAAAAGAAGAGTTATAAAGAAACTCTGTAGGAGGTTCCATAAAAATACCTTTAGCTGAAAACTCATTCCTTACTTGATGTAGCTTCTCATGATTTTGTCATTGTTGAAGCTTACTGGCTCTGTCATCCTTTGCGATAGTGCCTGTCCCCTGCTGAGGCTTCTTTAGTTCATTTTGAGTTTTTTTTAAATGCATGTGTTAGAATTTTCTATCTAGTAAAAACACCTGCTTAGCAAACTATATAAAAATACACAGTGGAGTCAGCTATGCAGCAAACTATCAGGTTGTAGTAGTTGCCTTTTCTCCATTAAAAATTCATGTTTACAATGGAAAAATAGATCACATACCATTACACTTTTCTAATGGAAAAAAAAGAATACCTGAGTGACATGACTAGTCCTTGTATTTACTTTTGCTTTTCCTAGTTGGTAAAAGAGTTGAGTATCCATTGAATTCATATCTGAAAACAGAAGGTGAAAATGACAGATTTCTTGAACACTTTTGTGTATTTTACAGGAAAAGGCATTTCAACTAAATTTAAGTATTCAATTGAAATCTCATAATGAAAGTCACTGTCAGTAGGCATCCATCAGCTCTGCCCTAGGAAGTAAAACTCTTAGCTGTTGTCTTGTCAAGAGGATTGATTGTGAGTGTAAGCAGGTTTAATTAATTCCTTAATTTTCAAATGAAAATGGGTAAGAATATTGAAATGCACTATAATGCATTATAAACCAGCTACCTAGCTCCCTCTTGAGTCAAGATCCCTGAGCTAGGACAAAGTGAAATGCATGTCTTTGTTTTGGAGAACATTTTTAAATTCTGATGGATTTATTTTACAGCTACCTATGCATAAACTACATCAAAATCTCTTTCCTCTGACTTTGTAGATCTCAAAGTGATGCTTCTCTGCAAAGGGCATACATTTTAATTTCAGCTCTTTGCATTTACATATCCTTGGCTGAAATGTGGACATATTGTCCATTCTTATGATCTTTATTTATTCAAACACTAATTTATATTAAAACAATACTCTGAAACACAAAATCAGGGAACCAAATGTTCAAAATCACAAGTAGTATGAAATGTTGTAAAAATAGACTTTGCAGATTTTATCCTATTTTTGTAACAAAGTGTTCATGTTTTAGATCATGAGTTACATGCTGATTACCTGTTTGTGAGATACGCCCAGTCTCTTAGGAACTCAAGTGTTTCTGTGCCCTGCTGGGTCTGGGGCTGAAAGAAGGCAGTTTGTGCCTGTTGTTTCTCTGGGGAGGGGACAGAACTGTGCAGAAATGAAAATGATACCGTGATTGTCTAATAGTGGCTAATGCATGCAAGTGAAAAGAAGAGCGCTGTCATTCTTCCCTGCTTGCAAGAGGAAAGGATTAGTTAATGAAAAGCATCTCCTGGGGTGCAAGAAAGACTGAAGGGAGCTGGGGAATAAGCTCAAACTTGCTGGCTGCGTTGCCTCAAAAGTGTCATCAGAGTGCAGAAGGAGCATCTCCTGGCCACCTCTGCAGTCTTTGTTCCCTCTAGGGAGATACTGAACCTTAAGCTGAGGCTTCAACTTCCAAGGTTTCGTTTCTTTGCTTAAGTTTCACAGGGCTTCACTTTGCCTGTTCCTCCCTGCTAGCTTTCCCACCGCCATCTGGTTCTGGCAGCCTCCAAGAAGGGCTTCTCTGGAATGGCCAACTGAATCAGGAGATTTTTGTTGCCTGTGGAGCCTGCACAAGATGCAGTGCTGCTTTCCCGAGGAAGTGGGAGGGGAACAACTCCAGATGGTCAGCATTTCCCACACTTGCTTCATGACAAGGTGAACCTTGAGAGGTGGGACAGAAAGATCCTGCCCTTCCACTAGACTGTTGGCACCTTTTTTTTTTCAGCCCTGACTAAGCTTCTCAGGAAAAAGCCTGGGGATAATTATCTACTGTGCCTGAATCCCATTCTAGGCTTGTCTGAGACAGGCTGTGGTCTGTCTCTGAGAAGAAATGCCCTATTAGAAAGGTACTGGGATCAGCCAGTGGGCTGAACTTCTTTTCCAGACAGAGGAATCCACTATTTTTCTGTTTGACTTATGTTTGCTTATTTAAGTTTCTTGTTATAAGTATTATTCCCCAGGGAAAAAGCCTTTTCCCCCCAGTCAAACCTTACCACCAGCTACTAGTCTGCCCTATAAATGTAATTCGTGTATACAATAAAAACAGGACCAGATGGGGCAGACATATCGGTGTTTTAGTCTGTGTTTCTCCCTTGTGACAGCTTCTGCCTAGTAAAGCTAATGGCCTAACATCTTCTGGGGAGATTACACCGTAGTGGTATTGTACCTGCATAAATCTTTTCCTCATTCATTTTACAGTACAGAAGTAATGAGAACTGTTGACAGGAGATATGGTGCTGGCAAGATTTTTATTCAGCTTTAATGGTTCTGAAATTTGAGACCTAAAATGGTCTTGATTCTTTATTAGTATGATGATCCTCCTACAGCTGGTAGGAGTAAGGCTGGCTGGTTCTGCAAACAGAGGTCCGAGGATTTCCATGCTAATTACCTTATCCTTTGTTACCTTCTTGTCAACTGATGGTTATGAATTACTTTTAACTGCATTTAAATAAATGTTAACTGCATGCATTTAAATACACAGAAGTCTGGATAGTAAAAAGCTGTATACCTTTTCACTTCCTGTGTGTATTATGTTGTATATGTAATATAAGCAGAAATGTATTAAAGAACACAGTTAAAAGGAAAAGTGGATATAAAGAACACTATGTTGTACAGTTGAGACAAAGTGGGTCTGAGAAGCTTAGCTTTTTATTTTTTTTTTCTTTGTGAATATTTATCCTTCTGTGTTCATTGCTGTGCATCAGATTCTCTAAGTTACATTTCTGGCACAAAAGTGCTCTTCAGTGTGAAAATACATACACCTTAAAGTACCCACAAAACTGTTACCTCCAGCAAAAGCAGAGCAAAAAAGAGGAGCCTATTCTTACACACAGCTTCCAAAACCTATTGTAATAATATCTGAAAAAAGTAATAAATACCAGGGAGTGTATAATGTATACACTTACGAAGTCAACACACACTTAAATGGGTGTGATTAATTCTGAAAATGATAATTGTTTTCAAAAGAGGCTTTTGAGTATTTTGCTAATGAGGATAGTCTGAGGGTGGTCACTTTTGGTTTGCAGTGCTGTAAATTTTTACTTGTTAGGGATTAGTTTCTAGCTTTTATTTTTTCTTATCTGTGACGGTCATGCCTGCTGTTCTGAATTTATTTTTATTTCCTTCCTATATTACATTTTGTTGCCAATTTGTTAGATTTTTCATTTCTAAGTAAAGCTTTCAGTCCTATGGCTTCAGCAAATAAATTTAAAAAGTTTATTGGCTTTAATGATCTCATTCACTTGGGGAGTTGTTATTTGTGTTCTAGAAATGATTTGTGTGGTCTAAGTGAACTAGTGTAACTATATTTAATACTAACTTGATTACTTCTTCTGTGTCGTTTTCCAGCTAGAGTGTACACTCAAGTATACCCACATGCTTCCAAGTGACTCCACATGCTTCCATTGACTGTGGTAGGATTTGCAAGCAATATATCTAATTGCACTTTTCATTATGTAGTCAATAGGCATATAAGTTAATTGCACAGTTTTGCTTTCATTTCAGGGATACGATAAAAATTGATTTTCCGTCCTTCTGACATTCACTAACTAGGCAGCACAAAACTGCTTCAGCACAGATGAATATCCAATGTTTTCAGTAACCAACATTCCTACTGCTTTAATGGTGAACCAGTTTTTGGCATGATGTGTAGTTAGGTGGTGTAATTGTAGATACAGGATTGTATTCTTCCTTCTTCTTTGAAATGGGCTCTTAGTAAAACTGTGGATTTGTGAAATACAGTTTACAAGTTGATGCTATTCCCTCCTCTTTTCCCTCCTCATCTTGAAGGCCCAAACTGGCTGGCAATGTTGGCAGCAACAGAAAAGAAATGTATTCAGACCTGTAGGCACCTCTCCACCTGATTGATATAAACATATATTAGAATGGTTCTCAGAAATTGCTTTTTTTGGTCCATGACAACAATCAGGTTAAAAGCACGGATTTCTCACATACTCCGTTAAACTGTCAGTATATCTGACTCTTCTTTTGGAGTCTTCCTTCCTGCCGGAACACCTCAACTCATTCACTGGCTTAGCTGTATGAACTCTTCCAATGTTAGCCCACCTTTCTTGACACTTCAGTGCACTGCTGTTCTCAGAGTTTAGTCAGTTGGACAGCCCCCATGCAGTAACCAGGCTACAGCATCCCTGTAGCAAGCAGCCTCCATTTGCCATAGCCACAGCTGACATCCTCTGTGTGACTCCACCCATGTGGCAATTGTCAATATCTTTACTGGCAGATTACATATAGATATGGATATTAGATCAGTTGACAATTCATAGCAAATAAAGAATGCATATTGGCTACTTGTGACTTGGTACCCTTTCTAAGTTCTTGTGAGTTAGCTGTCCAAGAAAGTAAGAGGTAATGCTCCCTAACCCTTCTAGTGGGGAGTTGTGCATGTATAGAGCTTTAAGATTTCCATCAAATTTAGGTGTGGCAAATGACAAAGTTACTTCTCCCAGCTGCCTGTCCCATTAACTTCTTGGAAATGTTTGCCCACTCTAGTAAGGCCAGCAAAGAGGCATTCAGGTATCCATAGCTATGGGGATGCAGTTATGACTGGGACAACATTAAGTAATTCCTGCAAAACTGAGCATTTGCAGCAGGGAAAGTACCATAAGTTCTCAGGAAAGGAAAGAGAAAGAATAGGCTGTGGGACAGTGTTAAATATGCTGCTGATTTGCAGTTGGCTTGCAGGTTGTTTTCCAGATTGCTGTTCTAGGGGCAAACGGACATGGCTCCTTTCTTCTAGTTAATGTGGAAGACCTCAGTGATGTTTTTGCTCTCAAAAATTATAAGAGAAGGCCTCAATGGCATTGGTAACATTCATCATATCATATCCAGAGAAATTACTGAAGAAAGTCCTAACTGTCATTTCCAAAAAAAAGTTTGGGTAGAGGGAGCTGGATTTAAAAGCTGTCTTAAGTACTTTTTTCACAAAGACAAACAGACTTGTATAATCTAGCAGTTAGGTGTTTGCTGATTTGTCTCTCAAAATAACCAGTGTTTGGGAATAAATTGTGGCAGACATACTGACATTTTCATACTAACTCATGGGAGTTAGTGGGAGAAATTAGGGAAAAAGGATAAAGAGTGTTATAAACAGAATCTGTGATGGACTGTTATGCTACAAATTCTTACTGGCATGCATTGGGGCGATGCCATTAATCATAAACAGTAGACTTACATGTGAGTTGTGCTGATGGCCAACTGAGTGGCAAAACCATTTTTGCTACATGCTATCACATTTTAGGAAAGCTGAGTAATTCACACCCATGTGCTGGAGAGTTCTGTGATAAATTGTGCTTTTGAAGCAGCATGCGCTATGCTAATTGCTTTTAAAAAGTGTTATCTTAAAACACCTTTGAGGCCCAAACCAGTAATCTGTTTTTCCTCAAAATGTGACCTATGAAGCCAAAATTGTACCCATGTATGGCAAACAATAATGGGGCAGGAGAGTGGACTTTGACACTCATTACAACCAGAGATGGAAACAATATGCAGTCAAAAATTCAAGAGGGCACATTTCCAATAGTATTAAAGTACTGGTTCCTAGACACAGATCCTAGACACTTGTTCCTAGACACAGATCATGAGATATTGGGTCTTAATCTCCTAGCATTCCTATATGCAAGAACACTATTTCGAGCCATATTAGAAAGCTTTGAAAATGTTTTAATGATTGTTCTCCTTTCACTGACATTAGTTCTGGCTGATTTCTTAAAAGCACTCTCAGGCAGTTGTTTAAATAGTTGTCCTTCAGCACGAGTGCACACTGTAAATACTGGCAGGTTTTTTGAGGAAGCCTTAACCTGTCAGTATAGATACCATGACTAAAAGGTAGTCCCTTCCCTACTTCTGCCAGTAAAAATTCCTGCTTTCATGCCCACTTACCATCAGTGTCTCCACAGCTGTCTAAAGCATGTGTTTTCTGCAGCCAGTGTGCTCACTTGTGTCTAACAACGGCACCTGGCTAATGTGTCACAGCCACCAAGCATGGTCCAGTTGTAGAGATACACTGTGACTTGTACTTCCTACCAAGTGACTGTGGATCCAAGAACACTGGTAAAAAGCCTTGCCTAAAAATAAAACTTGGTCCTTGCATTATTGCCCATACCTTATGCTTGTATTTACTGGGGCTGTGATTACACCAGTTTTCCAACCAAAGCAGAATTTGTAAGACTTGTGTATGCAGTCTCTGGAAATTGGTTGGCTTCTATGGCTGTTCTTGAGCTGTCCACAAAAGTCATGTTTAGATATACTAAATGTTTTTTATGGGTTTTGGACAATGCTTACTGAGACTTGTCCTGATAGAGCTGAACTTCTGAAGGTGTCTCTACTAGTCTGGGTATCTCTCCCCTGCAGCCAAGATGGTGACTACTCCATATTGCAAGAGATATGCCAGTGATTAAATACTGCAAACACGGAGTACTGCAACCATCCTCTGCTCTGGCTTTTATAGGGCTGCTCACTGCTCAAGACATTTGGAACTTGTTTTCTCAGCCAGTGTTGATGATTTAAACAGATCTGGCAGCCAGACAACCTTGAAATACCTGAAGTCAAATTTTATTTTCCCTAGAGAGAGATTTTAAGATTAAAGCACAACTGATGGAGCAATGAAAATCTTTCAAAGAAAGACGCATGTTCCTCTTCAAGAGATGCATCCTGTCAATGACTCTTTCCTGTTTCTAGGTCAGGGTGCTTTAGAGTTGCAGGCTGTTTTCCGATTTTACAATACACTTAATAATTTACACTGTCTTGGTTTTAGGAATTATTTTCAAGCTTGTTTGGGAAAATAAAAGCTTAAGCATGTGAAGAAATTACCCTGGATTGTCAAGTTTAGCTAATCCATGATTATCTACTGATGTAAAAATGATAGTGTTAAGTTCATTTATAGAGATGTTTGAGTACCTGGATTGGCTAAAGGTGCTCACAGAGACAGTGACTGTGGCTGTCTGTGTAGAGGTTTGTTTGAAAACTGCAATGTGTGCCTGAAGGCTAATAAGTGATCTTCATAGTTTCATAAATGTCAATACATCTAGTCACCCCTGTGAGTGAGCTATTGGAGAAAATGTAAAAATCAGACCAAGCTCACAGCCCTACCTTGCCTGTCGTTATGAAAACTGAAATGCAACACCTGTGAGGCCAAACCATGGTGGGACAGGGTAGTTTTGACTATAGTCTTGACTACAAGAGCCAAGGCTCTTGTACAGTTGTTGTGCCCAAGGAACAGCAGCTGCCATTTGAAGAAGACCTGTTGTTGCCTGAGCTCATTTTCCTTCTGCTTAAGCAAATGGTAGTCTGGGATGAAGAGCACCAGTCCTTTTAACTAATGTACAGTAAACCTGCCTGACCCAGGTTTACTGCAGTGCTGGTGACTGTGGCTCCTGTGAGAGGGAAAACATACCTGCCACTGCCTCCCTTCCAGCAGCACTGGTGTCTTAAAACACTGAGGATTCTACATCAGTAATACATTTTTTTTAGTAGAATGATCCCAAGAGATGTTACAGGCCCAGCAAAGAGTTGCTTTCATGCAGTCCTCTGCAAATACCTGGTAGCAAATCCTGCTCTTGCAACCTTCCCATGAGCTGCTGGGTTGCGCCTGCTTCTGGAGAACACAGAACAAGAAGTAAATATATATAGCTGCCTTTTCCACAGCTATATATGTTTTTTTACAGCTTGCTGAGAGACGATACAAGTAGTAAATTTTACAAAACTCTAAATATTTTTTTTAAAAGTGCACTTTATTAAATTTTAGAGACCATGAAATTGCTAGGCAGAATTTAAACATACCTAGAAGTGATACTTAGAAGTGTGCACTGACAACAGATGTTCCATCTAGAAAAAGCTGTATTAATGGCAGCTTGCAAAGAAATGTGCAGATCTGGTGTGAGAAAGTGCAGGACCATTGCATATTAGGTAAGCTCTGATTTTTATACACCCAATTCTTTCTTTTACTTATTTATTTATTTATTTATTTATTTTCCCCTGAAGAGAAAATACTTTGACACCCACACAATTCCTTTACAATAGTGCTGGAAATGTTCTGTTCTATTTTGCATTGCTGGCTGCCACACTGAGTATTTCCTGTAGGGTTTTTTTTATGCTAAGCATATTTTAACAAAATCAACGATTTAACCACATTTCAGTTTGAATTAACTGAATAGAAAGAATTCAGTTACCCTGTCTGATTTCCATAATCCTGCTGCATAAACAGGTGTTTGGATTTTTGCAGTTCAGTGGCACAAATCTTGTATTCAATGATCTTTGATGTCTATTTGAATGTGCATAAATTCTGGTAGTACATCGTTGTCCTGACTGAGACCTAGTCTCTGAGTGCCAAATGTCATACAAATCAAGAGGCTGTCCCTGCTCTAAAGAATGTATAATCTAAAGAATCTTGTCAAACTGGATTTTCCTCTCATTTTTCATTGCCTTTGTTTCAGACCTATTGTATTGTACTATTAAAAACCAATTTCATTTGTAGCGGGTTACTATCAGTTCATTTACCTCAGATTTAGTTCTGGACATCGTATGTTTTTCATAGAACCGAAGTTTCCATAGGCTTGCAAAAGAACTGAAATGTGCCTGTTTTAAAAGCAAGTTTCTGTTGCATGGGATTAGGGAAGCTGTCTTGGAAATGGCATTTTCAGGCTCAAAACTGAGAAGAAACCAAAGTTCATTGACACTGACTGTGATATTAGGATCTAAAACATTTGGGGTTTGTGGTGCTTCAGTGCCACATGCAGCAAAATTTTATACTGCTATCTTGAAAATGAACTATGCTAAAGATCCAGAGTGGAATGCCATCACAAAGAAATCCTGAGTAGTAATTTGATTTAGTTTAATTTGTTACCAATACATGTCACCACTATTAACAATAGTTGTAACAATTCAGTTACAATAGTAAATGATTAGTTAAAGCTGACAGTCTCTTGGACATTAGGAGGGTCTGTGGAAGTGTCCCGATTCTGTGCATGCAGCCTTTGTGGATCTAGTAACTCTACACTTTAGTTTGGAAGAGAGTTGAAAGGTGACAAAACAGTAGGTACACCTAAAATGTAGTAAGGGCTTCTGAAGTGAAATGGACATTTTGAGGTTCTGATTTTATACCTGCAAAGTACAGGCTTGTTGGGGCTCCTAGCTAGCAGCCTAATTTTATATCCTTGCATCTGCCCTGTCTATTGTGAGTGCAGATTTGAAGGGAGGTGGAGTAGTGAGAATTTTAAGCTTGCTTTGTGCCTCTTGATGCCATCTGAGGAAAAGGTATTGCTCTACATGAGACTGTGTTCCAGAAAAAAGATCATATCTATTTATAGGAACCAATAATGAAAATTAATATCAACTTTAGTTGGCCATGTAATATCTCCTCTGTTATTCCAGGAGTTGTTTAACTTCCAGGATTTGTGAAAATACAGCTCCAATGTGGGACTGTAATTTCAAACTGCCAAAGCTTCAAGGGGTGTTGAAGCAGATAGAGGATATACAGTAGGAACATCTGTGCTTAGCTGAGTTCAGGCTATGGGCTGGCATTCTGCTTTCAGAGATACGATGAAGAGAAGGACAAAAAAAAAGGTAATTAATTACTTGGCATATAAGATCACTGACCATGAATTTTTACCAAATTTCCAGACATCTTTTTATTTCTAGGGTCTACATAAACTGTGTCTGAAATACTGTAATTCTTGCTTCTTCTCCAAGAAATGCCTTTATAAGGCACAGAGGATTGTTTCAAAGGAGCTGCTCTCTGTGTGTCACCTGTTCACCACAGGGAGCTCTGACTGCTTGGTTTAGCTCTGCAAAGATGGGAAATAATTCACATACAGTTGTTCCACGAAGTCTTCACATGGCACATTTTTCCACACATATCTGTTCTAAAACACTGAATAAGTAATTCAAAGCTCCAGGGAGCCTGAGACACACTATTATTAATGTGCTGTAGCCACTGCTTTCTAGACAGACCTTCAGAAGTAGAAGCAGGACACAGTATCAGTGTTGTGGTGAAGCATGAGACTGCAGACAAGTAACGAATGCAGGTGCACTTGGAGAGGGAAATTCAACCTTGTGCAGCAGGTCAGAGTAAAAACCTGTGTGTACCAATAGGGAGCAAGTGAATGTATTGATAACAAGCTGTACTGGTGCGAAGGGGTTATTTTAATCTGTCTAGGAGATGGTTTTCTCACTTTTTGCATCTAAGCACTTGCTGGAAAAATACGAACAATTCATAAATGGGGAAGAGTCTTGATTTGGAATATTTGCAAATTCATCTCTTGCAAAGGTTTCTTCCCTTTGTATCTTTGTTGTACCATTTTCTGTGCCTTGCTGCTTCTTTTTTTTCTGTGTCAACAGGGTCAGGTAGAGATGCCTGAGATGACTTTATTGATACGGGAATGCCACTGAAAGCAGCTCAGCGCCAGAAGCCCAGCATGCCAGACTGGCTCCCTCGTTCTGCTAAGAGTAAAAAGGCCAGTCCTTTACCTCCAAATAAGTGTTGATAGCATAAAGCCTGAGGGACATGATCCGTCTCTGCAGGGTTCCCAGATCAAGCTCTGCTTGGTCTCTCACTTCCTCAACCACGTCCGCTCTCGGTCTCACATGCTCGCACCTTCTTTTTTTGTCTCTTTGGGGACATGCATGACAGTAGGGCTAAGAATACTTTTGGCCGAGAGCTTCAAAGCTACCGCAGGAGACAGATGCATCATTCTCATTGAAGTTCATGGGAGATGTGTGTCTAAATTCTCCATGATGCTTGGAGAGTTTCTTTGTAGTGGCTGATCTACCAATACCACTGGAGTAGTGCGATCTGAATAGCATGCGTGATCAACGATATCAAGCTGATGAGCTGCTGATACTATCCTGGATACTTGTTCAACTCCTACTTTGGGCTGCCCTGTGTAGCCTGGCATGGCCTGGCTTCGTGCTGTCCTCTGCCCTTCCCGTCCCCTGCCTCACCTGAGCTGCCCTCCCTGCCTGCCTGCTTGCCAGCTTCCGCTCTGGATGAATATTGTCCCTTTGCCCAGCAAAGCCCTAGTGCAAAACCGCATTGCGAAAATTCAAGGGGAGAACTGCAGGGTCAGAATACCCTGGGAAAGGAAAAGTTTTCTTGAGGTGATTGCCTGTCCTTGACATCAAGGGGAATATCAGACCTGCAGTCCCTGTCACTGCATAATGTCCCTAAATGATCTGGGTCTCATGGGGAGAGCGGGCATGGACAGACTCCTGCCTTGCTTGCAGGAGACTGTGCAGACTGCTTCACTCCTCCCAGAGGCTCAGTGGTGTCTTGATGCCTTTTTTGGTATAAGTAAGAGATTGGCACGGTATTGTCCATCACAAGTCTGCATATAATTAAACTACTTTCAGTTTTCTAACTGCTTCACCTGTGCGTTATTCATACAGTCATTATGCCTAAAACAGCTGGAAGATGTATTTGTTAGCATCACTAATCCTTTATGGTTTTCAAAGACTCTATTTTATTGAGAATAATAAAAGTGGAATTAGGATGCAAGTGTCTCTGGTCTCGGTTTTATGCATGGATTTAGTGAACGCTGTGTGCTACTTTGTCTAAAACCCCTTGTGCTGTGATACTAACAGGAGTAATGCTAGTAGGAGAATTTAAAGGGAACAAATCCCAATTTCTCCATTAATAATGTAAGTGGTACCTGATTTGGTGTTTCTGTTCTTTCAAGTCATCATCCTGAGTTAAGATTCTTCCAAGTTTATTTTCACATACACAAAAATACATTTCAAGCTTTTTATGAAGAATGGAGATAGAAATGTCTACATTTCTTTATGTGCTTGTTTTTCCAGTAAAATCTGCTGTTTGGAACTAAAAGACAAATCTTTATAATCTGCAGTGCTGGAAACCTGAAAATCAAATCAATTCTGATTTTGCATTTTCCCTTCTATTTGAGCAATGCAACATCTCCTTCTCTCCTGGACAACAGCAATAATAGAAAAAGCCCGAACCCATCCCCAAAGGAGAGAATGACTTTGTGAGAAAAAGATTTTCCTTTCAACCTCTTTTCTGAATTGCTCTCTTCTACTTCTGTGATTATTTTACTGTTTTTTTTTCCCCTGCATTTTTCTTGTTTGTTTCTTATCTAATCTAAAATCTGCTTAGACTGAGAGCTGTTTGAGTTCTCTTTTATAAGAAGGCAACTGGAAATGCTGCATGTTTGAGGAAGCTTTCTAGATTTTGTTGAAGATGCGCTACTGCAGGCCCTTAGAATAACTTGTCCCAAGGGAACCACAGTGCTATCAACAAGGCAACTGTACCTGAGGCCTCAGATGATGCAGATAATGTAACATGTTGTTGTTTTTTTTTCCTAGCAGGCTTTTGCTTTGTTTTTATATACACAAAAAAGCTGCAACAGACAATATCATGGGCTGATTTAGTTACATTGTATCAATGTATTACACATTGATACAAATGGTTTGGCTACAGAGAAGAAAGGCTAGTTGGATGTCCCAGGATTGGGACAGACTGAAGGCAACTTGGGCATGTTGCAGATGGGATAGTAATGTGTGACTATTCTGTAGG
Organism: Pedionomus torquatus; assembly: GCA_013398155.1. Classification (NCBI taxonomy): domain Eukaryota; kingdom Metazoa; phylum Chordata; class Aves; order Charadriiformes; family Pedionomidae; genus Pedionomus; species Pedionomus torquatus. The sequence goes on from VZRU01018610.1 coordinate 28,230, forward strand.
TTTAAGGCACCAAGCTTTTTACCTTTGGATCGTCTTTAACTACTATCCAATTGGTTGTCCCTCTTCTGCAGCTATATGCATGTACAGCAAAATAGTCTTTGCCATGGAAGTACTCAACAGTGGAAGTGTATTGGCTGAAATTACACCTATTTGTTCTGTACCTGATTTACTGGAAAGTTGCTATGTATGGTTATTGTTCTGGGAAGTGTCACCATTGCATACTGTCAGAGAACAGCCCATTTTGAGATTGGAATGCCCTGAGAAATTTGATCTACATTTTAAGTTGGCCCAGGTTGGAGCGGATGGATGGACAGGGTGACCTCCAGAGGTCCCTTCCAGCTTGAATTATTCTATGATTTTGTGGAAGGTTCCCTGATCTATTCAAGGATGTTATCCTGTAAAGCCTCCATCTGGCCATTTATTGATCTTGGGCTGCATGGACCACACAGAGAACACTATCCTCTTCCTTGCTAAATCTGTCAGGTGAAGAGAGAAAAGTTGCAGAATGTGTACCAAACACATGGCCATACTGCATCTTATAGCTAAAAGTAGAAGGGTTATAAATGGTAAAAAGGAACATCTCATCTCTGAGGACAAAGAAATGCAATGAGATGGCTTTGCTGGGAAAAGCAGTGTATGGTGGAGCTTCATAATCCTGCACTTGACCAAAGATATTGGTCACCAAGTGATACTCACTTTGTAAGTGGTAGTGGATTAAGAGCATTCCTGTTTTTCAACTGCAGCTGTAGAGAAAGACTACATGATGGTGAATTGGAATAGGAATAGGCATTTACATTTGCAATATAAAATGACAGAAAAATAATGACTTTGGAGCAAAACCTCTCCTCCCTGAAGCTGAAAAGCTGTAAACTCACAGCTCAAAGTAGAAGCAATGGCTATAAATATATATTTTTCCCATTGTATGGTATTTACTGATTCATGATCAGGTGTGGGGATCCTAGCTGCTGTTTAGTAGACTTAACACAGTTGCATAACCCTGGAAAATATTGTGTCCTGAAACTTCTCTTTTGGTCATCAGATTTGGTGGGGAGAAAATAAGATGTCCTGCAGTAGTAAGACAGGGGGCATCTGCCTAAATTAGGTAGGTTCATAGTCCCATTAAATTCAGCTCAGCTGAATGCCTTGTATGTTGTAGCAGACTCTTATCAACAGCATGGTCCAGACTTTGAAAGAACTACTTAAACATAAGACTCAAAGAGAAACTTTAAAAAGTTATGGGAATTTTCTGTTTGTTTTCTCTAAACTGTTTTCAAATCACCTATTGTCACTAATGGGCAAATAATAAAGAAAATCTAAATTCATACATGTGATATTCAATAAAGCTAGTGCAATAGATGTGCAAGTGCAAAAACAAATCTAAAGCTTTTCAGCCTTTGTGACTGTTGCTATGGAGCACAAGGGACAGGGAAGGTGGAGGTGACAGTAAGAAAAGGAGGAATTCTTTTTATGACTGTGACAACTCTTAATTTTTGTCATAATATGGTAATTATTTTTCTTTGGTTAGTAGGACTTGCAAAACTAAGAGGAATTTGCTGTGCCATGGTACATGACAAGACTAATTTGTGGGCTTTTTTGTTACTAAGGTGGCTACTTCAGATTTAAATTGCTATTTATTTGTATCATAGAACAGGTCACACTCCAAGCTCTGAGAAAATAATCAAGGCAAGAAAAAAGGTAACCTGTGTTGAAGATGGAAAACATGATATTCAAGTGATGGAAATGAGACCAGGATGACTTATGTAAGAAAGAAGGTTGAGAGGATTAGGAGGAGATTGATAATCAGGTTATGGGTGATATTGTCAAGTGTTGGAAGTGGTGTAAGAGTGTGAATCCAGTGATGGAAATAAACGAAGAACATTCTCTTTGGTTCATTTTAATTTTACCTAGATCTTAAATCTTAAAATAGCTCTAAGCTTTCTAATTAAAAGAGAAAAAAACCCAAACAAACCAAGTTTCGGTGATGATCATGGATATTGCATTGAATTTGCTTACATCTGATACTAGCAGTCTTTACATAGCAGTATTTCCTCAGTGCTGGCTGAAACTAGAGATCTATTGAATTTGGCTTAGTGCAAGTTCTTGGAGATCCACTCTTTTGTTCACTAGTGCAAGGAATTGTTTCCTTTTTGTGTAGTAAGTCCCTTGGGACAATACGGCTTTTTTTTCAGAGCCAATTAACTGAGCTACAGGAAGGGCAAAAATTACCTAATGAAGGAGCAAGTGAAGTGTTCTCCTGTGCAAAACAGACTGAAGACCATCCAGCACAAAGCTAGTGGAGGGAGAAACCGGAGACAGCAGTTACATGAGATAAAAAAGAGAAGAAAATCAGAATCTGAAGTGAGATCTGAATGTTATGAAAGGACCTGTGGAAACTCAGTGAAACAATCTGGTTTAGGGTTCCTTTTCAGCTGCCCTTTTTCATTCTCACTCTACTTTTTCCCAGGTAGTGTCATAGAAGTGACATAATTGGATAATAGTGTATGGTTGTGCAAAGCTGAGTATTCAAGTGATACATGCAGATACAGACAGTTTTGTAATAGCATAGCTAATAAATCAGGTTGAATGTTCTGCTTTCTAGCACTCCCCTATGCAGGTGTATATGTTATAGGCTGGCAGACAGCACATGCTGAAAATATACTGTACCTAATGTATATGTTTCTATGATTTATCTGTGTGCTTTTCTGTACTGTGCAACACTTTGAGACATTTTTATAAATTATGGCACTCAAACCCATATGTAATAGTACTTTAGTATTTGCTTTCCCGTAGCATTACCTTGGGAATCCAGGGGATATAATACTTCCTTTGGATGAGAAATATCTGTAGATGCATCTGCAGTAGAATTTGTAGCACTTGAAGGGAATGTGTTAAAAAAGAAAGAATCTGTCTGTTCAGACTTACACTTAAATATTTGGTTATACACTATATTTAGGACTGACTGGCTGTCAGCCAACACAGAGCCGATCACAGCTCTAAAACACTAGGTGGAAAGATCATGTGATTGGCAGTCAAGAGAAAAAAAAATTGTTTTTTTCCAAATTGCTTTTGTTGTACATCGCTTGCTATTGTGCTATTAAAGTGCATGAGAAATAGTGTTACAGTGTTCACAAAATTTCTACTGGGCCTTTTTAATCATGTTAAGGGGTAGTTCTGTTAATGGAATATTTGGTGATATTTCCATGAAGACAAAACCTGTTGTTTGTTACTATGAAATGTCCTAGTGCAGAGTAGTATTTAGGAAACAGAGCCTGATACAAGAGTGAAGGCAAGATGATGGGGTATTTTCTCAAGCTGTGACAGACTTGCAGCAGGACTTCTGTGCATATTTCCAGTGAAGCTCTGGGTGACTTGCTTAGCTGCTTTGTCTCATTGACATGATGGTAGGAGAAATCCACTGGTACATCACCAGGCCAGTAATTGTGGTCAGCAAGATCTAGGAACTATGAACAAAGGAGGTAAGTATCAGCAGTATTTAAAAGCCCTCCCTTCCCAAATGTGCACTCAATTATTAGACTAAATAAGTGGTTTATCTGTCTTGACTTGTTGGTGTGGATCTACTGTTTGTAGCAAGAGATGGTGCTTCCCAGAGTCAGAATTGCTATCCCCTAAATCCTTCTGACCTTTTACAGCATCATTATGGCCTCTAACTTGGGAGCCTGGTTCCCAGCTTCTTTGGGTGTTTACTCTGTCTTTCAATGTACTTTGCCTCTCTGTGCTGTGGTCCTCTTACTTAATCTGTGTGCATCTTCTTCATAGGGGTGGATAGCTTAACAAGTCAGTGCCTCTGAAGAACTCAGATGTGGAAGCAGTTACAGAAATATTCTTACGATGATTTCAGATCCATGCTTCTCACACCACAGAATTAGAAGGGAACCTTAAACTGTGCTTAGGCAGATGCTGATTTTTCTGTGGTGTGTATGTATCTACTCTTTTGCTCACATACAGTCTAGAAGCCAGAGACTGAGGGAAACATTTGTCGAAGAATAACTTCAGGAAACTGCATATATTAGTTTGGGAGGAGTAATCCTGCTTAATCATCTGGATGCCTTCAGCACCTTTTGCACTAAGAGGTTTTACAAAAGTCTTTTCCAGGTGTTATGGGCCAGGCTCTGATTTTAAATACTTGGCAAAGGGAAGGGATTTCTTGTGTCAGCTCTTGGAGATGCTTTAGTTTATGAAGTTTAGGTATAGAGGAAGATTTTCCCTGGAAGATTTGGGCCAAGACTAAAAAGCACTCTCCTGCTTCAGCGTCTAGCCCAGATGATTCTGTTCTTCCTCACTCTTACGGCGCTGGAGCACAGAATGGTATCTGCAGGCACCCAGGGCTGGCAGGAAGCAGTCCCTGACCTTCCTAAAGTGTGGGCGAACATACACAGGAATGATCTTAACTTGATACACCACCACCTTTCTTCCAGGGACCCACCCTGTGCCTGCAGCCATCTCTGGGTGGAAGGCAGCAGCTGGTTAATAGTGCAGAGGAACAGTACATGATTGTTTAGGACAGGAAGTTGCAATATCCACTTGCAAGAATGTAATTGCTTTCAGGCTGGAACAGGGCCAGGACGGTTGATTCCAGCTGGTAGGAACAGCTGCAGCTATGAAGGCAGCCAAAACCAGGCCTGCTGCACGGAGGGGAAGGAGAGAGACTGAGCTTGCCAGCAACCTTCTGAACCCAGAAGCGTGCAGGGGAGGACCCTGCCCAGATGCCTCATCCTCCCTGCTCCCCTGTGCAGCACGCAAGAAAACCTGCAGATGAGGTGGCCAGAGACCGCAGCCAGTCCCAGGAGGGGACTTCTGGCACTCAGAGGAGTCTCCAGAGTTTTGCCTGTACAGCTACCCATGCTGATCACCTGTTCACATCCAGGCTCTCATTCCCTTTCGTTCAGCTTCCTCAGCTTGGTGTCACTCCACTCTTATCCCTTTGCCTACCTCTTTTTACAGCAGTTTTCTCCCTTTCATCAGCTAAACCTTCTGGCCAATCCCTCTCTCCAGTGCCAAGGAACTACTGGTTTAGGTATGTTGTGCTATGCTAGGGTATGCATATTTCCCACCACTAAGTCTTTATTTGGACCATAAGCTCTTGCTGTTGGGCCAATCTGCTATTCTCTTGGTATGGCACGTAGCACATACTCTGCTGGCTCTTAAGGCAAAATGAAGGTCATATGTAACAACAAACTTTGCATTGTGAGAGTGTCTTGGGAGTCCAACTGTAGACAGAGCATGCTGGCTTAAACACACGCCCAAACCTAACTTTGTTTTCAAAGGATTTTGCTGCCTTTGGTACTAAGTCCCCTAGAACAGTAACTGACCACATGAATCCAATATACAGATTAACCACAACAGTGCAAACAGCTGATTTTTTTAAACTTGAAGTCCCTATTTGAAAATCTTAGCAGAAAAACAGTGGGACTGAAATGGGTATTATGCCACTCTGACCCAACAGTGGCTTAATTTTGTGGCTGGGCTGTGAAACCACAGGTTTTGCACACTCAGGACTTTCCCAAGTTTTCTCCAGCTGCACTTAGATTTTCCAGGGTTGGTTTTGCAAGTAAAGAAGTGTGTATGACTTCTGAAAGTGTTAGAAAGCTTGGCAGCTCTGCCAAACTGTCTAATGCTGTCTGCCATGCCATGTGCAAGCATGGAAAATAAAAATGCTTTTCCCTTAGAAAAATCTCTTGTATTGCCTGGAGGCTCCTTGTGCTCAGGATTGCTTCCCACCACCCCACTGTATGCCAGAGAATGCTGCGCTCACAGGATTGCTTCTTCTTCCCCATAATGCCAAGCCTTCAATTAGCCCTTGTAGCTTCTGTAAGGGAAGGTCCCTCTGGTTCTCTTGAAGTATCATGCTGGAGAGCTGGATACTTGATACTGTTTCTTAGTACTCGGGTTTTTTTAATTCACCACAGTCTTGATGAAAAATACTTTGATCTTACCCAGCTACCTTAGCCTGGTTTAAATTAAAGGAGACTTTTGGGAAGAGTGCCAGGAGAAGTATTTACAGCATCCAATATAGGCAACACAGTTACAAATGTTTATAGAAGAGGTAGGGTAAGAAATTACAGAAAGAGAACACTTAATCTAATCACAGCAAGCTCATATGTAGCAGGATCGTGTGGGTTTCAGCTGACTTGTCAATGCCCCAAAAGCCTTGTCAGGAGTTTTGCTGCCTTTTGTATCTGAAGCTCAGGGACCACCCTTCAGGGCCAGCTCTGTCCTGGGTGAAGCGCTCAGCTCTGTAGCAACTGTCTCATGCAGATTTCCTTTCGCTGTCACTCTTCCCCTTGCCCCCAGGCAGAGCCAGCATTATGCTATGTCCTCCACAGGTTTGACACTGCTCAGACAGGAGCTGTGGCCTTAGTGCTTCCCTTTGGTGGCAGAGCTGGCAGCGTGTATGTTTCTGTGGCTCACAGTTTCTATCCACCTGCCGACTTGTATAGGAATAAATGTACTTGCTTTAAATCCATAAACAAGATCAGTGATGATGTTCTCTGCTGTAACTGAGACTGGCACAGGGATAATCAGCCACATGGCAGAAAAAAAGGTTATGAGATGATTTACCATGCCAAATCTAATCCTCAAAAGATGCTCTAACAATCACTTTTAGAAATTAATCTTCTTTTTTTTTTTTTTTTTTTTTTTTTTTTTTTTTTCTCCATTTGAAGATAACTAATTTTCGGTTAATTTACGTATGGACATCTGAAAGTACAAGGCTGAGTAAGACAAGAGACAGTGCTATAGAAATGTTTGTTTGTATGGAGTTGAGAGGTAATATAATTTGAAAGCTTTCCTTCTGTACTTGAGCGTCACTAAGTGATTCTGTAACAGTCTTGCACATGGAGAGACAGAGTAGTCAGGCAACCACGCCGGCAGTACTTGCTGCAGCCTCCTTGGGTGTAAGGCATTGGATCATCCTGGTGCCATCAGACAGCTGCACTGAACATTATGGAAGTAATCAAAAACAGTATTTATAATGTTTGTCAATCCACTGTCCAGATCCACGGTCAAATTTAATAGTTTTACTGTTATTTGAATATGCCTATATAATATGAATAAGTGTAAGAAATCAAGATAAAGAAACAGCTTGGTTGGCTCACTGCTTTAATGTATATTCTGGATGTTATTTTACTTTTTCCAGGTTTAAGTAGCTGTTGAAAATGTCCACTGGTACGTTTTTGCACAGATCTCATTCCCATATTCTTTACCATATATCTTGATTCCTCAACTGAGAGCTCAAGCTGAGACTACCCTTACGTGGTGGAAAGGTATGACTCCTTTTCCAATTGCAAGGCTGTAACCCTCTTGTCCTCTGCAGTGAACTTTGGACACAAATCCTCTCTTAATCAAAGTAAGAGTTTGCCCTACAGTTGTTGACATTGACTGACTTCAGTTACTCCTTTACAGAGGTTTGTAGAAATGACCTGACAACATGCTGTAACCCATTAGGTATCTGTGCCAGCACAATTCTGGGGGGAATGCAGTGCATCCATTTCCATGGGTGGAGCCTAATTTTTAGACCAAGAATAGAGATTTTTTTTTTTTTTAAATGTAGACATACTGCTGTTCAGAGGAACATGCAACTACAGACACTCCAGAGCTAATTCATTATAGTGTTATATTTACAAACATGAAGTCCAAGTAGTTCTTCTCCAGAGGTTCCAAAAGTTTGATGACCATCTTTACCGTGGCTTCATGTACTGCTGAGAGAGCAGTGGAGAGCTTGCAGTCTGTGGCCATCTCCTGTCCCTTACTGATTGCTCGACACAGGTTAAAAGACATTGGTGGGATCACAGAGGTAATTCAGATCACTACTTTCCTTTGCTTTGAACAGTCAGTAATCATGAAATTGATTCACAGCAAAAAAATGCCAGAGTAGAAATTAATAACAGCAAACTGTTTTGGTAAAGTTCATTCAACATCAGACTCGAAATTCAGTTCAGCCCGCCTTGTGTATTTAGTTTCAGGGATCAGTGGGAGACTGCTATTTATGAAAACTCATATGAATGAATGATACATTGGCTTGCCTTTTGAAAGTGGCTACAAAAAGCAAATACTAAATTGCAGTCAATAGTAATGTTTTGAAATTCGTTCTACAATAGATACATACAAGGTTGTCTAAGTGACATGAAAGCCTTCATGATCCATATTCTAAGCTACAATGGGAGCTTTCAAATTATGTGTTTACAAATGTAATTCCAATTACCTTACAAACTATTTGAAGCTCTAGAATTATTTGCTGAAGAAATTTTGCCCAAAACATGAGCCAGCTTGTTCTGGTAAGTACACAAATGGGCAGGGAGGAGCAGCAGAGGGTGTGGGAATATGCTGCTGGGGCATGGCAGGCTGTTGCATGGTGAAGACTCAGCCTCCAGGGCACAGTGTTATATGGGCAGAGGAAGAAACAAGAGATAACTCAATTGTGAAATGTGGATTATTAGGATATTACCTTGTGAACTGCTTTCTTGTGTACCATGGAATAACCTGATGGTGAAATATTGGCTTTAAATAAGGTTTGTTTCCATCCAGTCTTCCAGCAACATAGGATGGAGACAGTTTCAGAACATACTGTAATAATAAACACCTAAACCACATGTGTTTATCTGAGAAACACTTTCACTTCAAAAGACTCACAAATGTCTCACTGTAACATTTTTGGGGTCTACTGAACATATGTGCAGAAAATACGGTAAGTATTCTAAGTGGGTCTTTGTGTTTAGGGAGAATGACATAAAATGATATTTAGGTCTCATTGAGCAGAGTGATGCTGGTGGTTGTTTCCTACCTGCAAACTACTCTGAAATGCCTCTCTGTGAACATAATTAACTAAAGACTGGCTTTCCACTGTTTGCTAAGAACCAAAAAGGCCACTATTAACTATTTGGTGTTTGCTATTCACCTGTCAGGTTTTTTTTATGGTTTAAAATATATCCATTTTTCAGCAAGGGAGTTACTCTGTTGACAGTTTGGTTCTGTTAAAGGCTCTTAGAACACTTGAGAGGAAACTTGTCAACTGGCTTCTCTTTCTTTCAATGTTTGCTACCAATCCACAGCTAGCAGCAAAACAGTCAGAGGAATAAATCTGGAATAAGCAGAGAGCGCCCATAAACAGCTCACATAGAACAATAGGGCCTAATTCCACTGGGGGCTGTATACAGCTGATTAAGTGGTTTGACTGTGTGAAATTGTGTGAAAGGCAGAAGGAAAAATGGATTTTACCATAAGAAAAAATAAAGTCTCATCAAAGATGGTGTCTGGGAAGGAGAGAGGGAACAGGAAGCATTCTTTCCTGAGGCTGTGCCCAAGCACCCTCACTTTTCACTGTTACCTCCCACTTCATTCTCCTTTTGTAAAGAGTTGGCTATGGCACAGCCTCATGGCCCCTGTACTCCTCTGGAGTCCATGTGAGAGCCACTGACTGGCAGTGGGTGGCCTGGTGTTCCAGGGTGGGAGCAGAGTCTGACAGTGTACCCTCGAATACGGTAACCTAATGACACTTTGTCTGTATGTGATTGATCTAGTGTGCTTGAGGATGTCCAAATGACTGGAAATCTCTCTCATCTGATCCAAAGCATGAATCTCATGTGGCAAGTTTCTGATAACTCAGTTTGATGCTGCTGCTGATGGATGGGGTAGCTGGAGGAGGATTGTAATGTGCTTGGGATCTATGCAGCCAAGGACTCAAGGGAGTTTACTTCATTGGAAATCTCCACCAAAATCTTCTGTGGTTCATAGAAGACTTGTATTGAATCTAGCGCTTTTTGGATTAAGCTGCAAATGATTAATTTCTCATAAACAAATGGGGAGGAAAAAGAGGTTCCAAAGAGTCAGACCTGGAAGAATGACAAAATTTGGTCCTATAACTGTCATACTCATTATAAACTGAGTTACATGGTTTTACAGCCTCTTATTATCTTGTAATCTTCAGTACTGTGTGAGTATTAATATTTACATACCATCTGGACTTGTAGTATGATTCCATGTGCTATGGTTCTGTGAGTACTAGCCCTTCCAAGAAATGCCTGTTCATGAGTGAAACAGAAAAATATCATACGAAAGAATAAAGTTTAGCCTCTAGTAGCAACTTCCAAGTGTGTTGCTGAAATTCTGGAGTTGAGAATGATACTGACTGCAAAAATGTTGGAAGAGGAGGGGAGAAGGGAGAAGAAATGAGGTAGAAGATAAGACTTGAGAATGACAAAAGCTTTGAGTTCAGATCTGGTTTTTTGCAGCTTTCCACCGAGCATTTATAATACAGCCAGGCTTAATTTTGTGCTGTTAAATCAGTTGAGGCATGGCCAGACAGAGGAAAGCCTAATGAGTAGGACATTCAGCCAGCAGAAGAAGGTATATTCATTGTCTGTTCTCCACTTTATGCCTGTATTTTACACTACACAACTGACATGACATTAATTCACCCTCTTTGATCCCTGACTTGTGGGACTCCTAAGAAGAGGTGCTTACTCTTGCTGATAGCTGGTGAATGTGAGACTGGTGTCAGAAGGCACTGAATTGTTGCCTGCATGGGTGAGATAGCATTCGCCAGCAAGGGTTCTGCTCTGCCAGTTGAGCAAAGCCAGTGAGCCAAGTGCATCTTGTCCATGCATGAGAGACAGTTGTTACTACATACAGCAAAGCAGCAGGACTGAACACAGCCTGAACGACATGTTCATTGCAGCCTGAGTTCTTGTCTATAACCGAACAGGGCAAGAGAAACTCCGCTTAGAGAGTAGTTGCACACTCCATCAGTGCATGAGATGAGATCCAACTGCCAGCATCCAACTGAAACTCATACAGATGCAATCACTGTTTTTACATTAGGGAACTGAGATCCTTGAGTTGTGTTATAGGGAGGAAACATGGCACCTTGTACTGGGATTGCATCTCATGGAAGTGGCAAAGGAAGCGAGATCCATGAAGGCATGATATTGCAGCTAAGACAGTGCTATGGGAACCAGGTTAATACAGAAAGCCTCTTGTGGAAATCAGGCAACGGTTCTCGATGTGCAATTTTTCTGGCCACTGAAGACCCACAAAACCTTTTGTGGGTAGCCAGCGAAAGGCTTTCAGCTGTGGGTGTTTCTGATGGAACTAGCAGATCACTAGTTTCACAGTGTTTTCTAGCCCTCCCTGGGACTGGAGCCAATTACAGCTTGAATTGAACAGCCGGCTTGGAGCTGTCAGTCAGCAGATGATGTCAATCAGCAATGTCCTGATTATATATGTAATGGACCCTGGATATAATTTAGCACATTTCCAAGAAATAAAAAAAAAATCTTGTCCAGAAGTCCAGCGCTGATTTACCTTCCTGAGCATCCTTTAAAAAGACTACTCAGAAATCCTGTTATAAATAGTTGGGCAGAGCAAGTGCATGTTAATGTGGAAAGGAAAGCTCAGACCAGACACTGCCATATTACAAAATATTTGGGGCTATCGGGACAAAAAGGTTCTGAGTGATCAATCTTAAAAAGATAAGGACAGCAGTAGTTTTCCATGGTGGGTCTGTTGTGTAGAATTTGTGCTGTCAGTCAGAAAAAGCCTTTTTGCTTTGTGCAGTGTGCCCAGGACAGAGGACAAATGAAGAGTATCATGGCCGTTGTATGTGCCTTGGCAGAGGAAGCCGGTTAGTGACTTTTGTCCACAGTAACTGCTGTCCCCTTAATGATATCCTGACTGCTGCATGCTAGCTTGTGTATTTGCTGAAGGCTTCTCTGCATGGTTATCTTTGTCCCTAATCAGTGGCTTGGGACCCTGTGTCTCCTCTTCAGGTGTCATCCCTCTGGAGATAGCATATAAAATAAACTGGGAGTGAGTCCATTCAGGTTCAGGAGTAGCCTAAGCACAGACTGCATTTTCTATAGTAGCAATCAATGTAAAATGCCTGGAATCTGGGTAGGTTTGATTCCTACACCTCCATCCCAAGACAGGGATCACCATGGTGACTAAAACTATTGGCTGGGATGTTCCAACTTTTCAGTTAGCCCTTCTCAACTGAGAGGCAGTGGCTTGTGTGAGTGCTTTGATTCATGGCTGAGCAGAACAGGGTCACTTCAGTTGCCTGTTGATTTGAAACTGTTCCACTTTCTTCTGAAGTGGGTTGAGTGCTCACATGGCAGTTATTTCATCTTAGCTTGGAGTCAGCAATGGACAGCTGGAACATAACTTCGGCAGCTGACCTGTCTTGCAAGTGAGCCTGTGGTTTGCCACTGCCCATGAGCACCTTACAATTAACATAGCAGTTGAACAGAGAGCTTAAATATTCTTCACAGGCCTGGCAGGCGTTTGGTTTCCTGGGAGGTGAGAACATTCTGAGGTGCCTGAAAATATGACCTGGCTCAAAGCAAGAGGTTTGAGTGGTGAATAGTCATTGGGTCTGGTGTCTGGCATCCTCCCAGGCCAGTGCAAATGTGCCATTATTTTAGGGCTTGACAGGAGTCCAGCCCAGTCTCTGATCTCTGGTCTGACTCCACGACTCTCTATCATGAAAAGCTCAGCTGCAGAAAATCAGACTTAGGTGAAAGTGATAGGCAAGTGTTGACCTACCAGTGGATAATGCTCTTGCTGTGTTCCCAGGCTCCTTTTTCTGTTCTACTGGGTACAAATGTCCATGACAGACGAAATAAACTATGTGGGTAGTCAGAATATGAGTGGCTGATCCAAACCCATTTGTTATGTTTAAGGATACAACGATGGTCTGGAGGTACAGATTCTGGTTCACTGAAGATACAGCAGTGCTTCCCATTGTTTCAGTTACATCACATGGTATCCTAATTCTGCAGTTAGAGAGGAGGTAAGAGATCATGCTGTGTTGGTCGCTGTACTTAGTCTTATGCCATATATGTTTCCAGTACAACACTAAATGTCTCCCATCCATTGTTGTCCTAGATCTGGAGGCCAGTCCACATTCCAAGCCATCTGGAAATGTCTGCAGGAAAACTATCCATGCCCGGGGCTGTCCTAAACCACCCTCAGCTTTCCTGTTGGGAAGAAAGCTCCAAGGCACAAAGGGATGTGCACACCAGGGAGAAAAATCTTTGTGGGCAAGGGATCCCCTCTTGATGGTAGTCTGGGGGTGCCTTACAAAATAGGGTGGAGGAACATCAGTTTTCTGATCCAGATGCTGCACTGCTGTTTTCTATCATTGGTAAAGGCAGATTAATTTTTACCCTAGAGGGTGGGCTTCCTTTATTTTAATTGTAACAGTTCATACGCTGCACAGTGTTTTATATTTAACATATGTTCCCTGGTATATCAGTCAGAATGAATTACACTCCTTTAAAAAGTCATTTGACCCAGTAAAGGATATTTCTTTTTATACTAGTTGTTTGGAAATGTTAACACCCAAATGGCTATGAGTACCCTTTGAAGTGAACACTGGCCTGGAGATCAATTGCTGAAATTAGCACCTTGGTTGTTTTTGTGATGGTTTGTCGGCTTGAGGTCTCCATACCATTCAGTTGATTGTTTTACAGCTTGGAGGTTATCTTTGACATCTAAAGGGCCAAAACACTTCATTTTTTCCTCTTCCCAGTTGTGATTTGGAAGTAGAAAAGCTCTCAGTCTTGAAAGTCTCCAAGATTTCCCTGTCTGACAGATTGAGTTACAGTAATTTTGATTCAACCAACCACGACAGATATAAATGAAATGAAACATGGAGGAGTCTCTGAAGTGCCAAGGCTGTAGGTTATTTGTCACACAGTATCACCAGTAGGGTACACTAGAAGTTGATGTAAGGGAAAAATCTACTGAGTTTGAGTGCCTCTGTATTAGATTGGCTAACATCAGGCACCAACAAGGCTGCTATTTTCAGCCCTAGGGCAACAACTTAAGCCCCGGAAATCAGACCTCTTTATGGAGTCTCAAGGCACCTACAGTCATTAGTCACTTGAAAAAAAAAAATCTGACTCTTGTTTGGGTAAGGCTTAAAGGATACTGCAAGGTTATTTTCTTTCTTGCTCCTTGCGCTCAGAATAGAATATGCTCCTGAGGAGCTTAATCTTAGGAAAAAGCAAGGCGTTTGCTGGGTTGCAGATCATTGCTCAGACAATTCACACAAACCTTTTCAGGAAACCAAGATAGAATTTTTCATCCCCCAAATATTTTTTCCCCCTTATGCTAAGAATATTTGCAGAACTTCCCTATGTTTGTACAAGAAGAGATAAGACACGCATGCCTCACTCTGAAATATACACTAAGGAACTTGGGGTGTGATTTATATCCCGAATATGCAACACAGTATTCCACAAGCTACATACATTATTTCATGGTCTGAGATGATGGCAACCTGTGTGCATCAAAAAAATCAACAATAAACCTTTATGTGGAATGCAGTAGGGGAGCTGCATACAGCAGTTTTGTGAATATATCTGAAAAGCCAACTTTGTGGCAAATACAAGATATCTCCCAAAAATAGCAGCAGTGAAGCCTTTCCAGTACAAAAATGGCAACATTCTTTAGGGTATGCCCAAACTTCTTGAGATAACACGAGGATACGTCTAAATTTTTTGGCAAGTTAGGAGTGTCAGAAAATCACCACAAATCCCTCTCCATGAGGTCTGAAGCCCAAATTAAAACCTGAAGAGGCCCTCAGAGGAAAGGGTGACTCCACCTTGTCTGAGATAGTGGGAGGGAATGCAAATTATTAATCTACAGTAGTGTGAGAGGCTGGAAGTTCTGTATTTTGTTGGTATTGCCAACAACATTTTAGTTTTTCTGACTGTGGTGCATTGTGTCCTTGACAACCATTAAGGAAAGAGAACTCATGACTCACTTGAAGGCTCTTTTGAAGGGCTCTGTTAAAGGAAGAAACTTTCCACTATGCACTAATGCTGGGCTTTTTGGAGGGGAGCTTTTCTTGCCTTCTCCACTTCCTGGGCTTAGTGCATCTCTGGAGGAAGAAGGTCATTGTACTAATGTGAAAAGTAGAGTCCTGAACTGATGAAGCTATGACCAGGTCATGCGAAGGCAAAAGTGTAAGATCCTTGTCTGGGATGTGTAATTAATCACTGTAACTCTCTTCCTCAAGAGAGTTTAACATGGAAGTGAAATAAACTTCAGGAACTGAAACAATTGTATTAGTTGAGATTATACAGAAATTTTAAAAGGGAAAGGTCTCAGAAGTCAATAAAGTGCAATCCTTAAATGGGTAAGGAAGAATATTTTCCCGTAACTGGATCTCTGTAGAATGGATTTCTTGCACTCAAATGGTCACCATTGGAAACAAGATGTGAACAGGATGATTCACAGAAGCAAAACCTTTCCCCATGTGTTGCACTGCTGTGTTTATATGTAGGCTATACAAAAAGTAGTGGTGGTTTGGTTTCATTGTACAAAACCTTTATGCAGGACCCAGCTAGCTAACACCAGTCCAAAGCCCCAGAAATTTTTAATTTAGCAGTCTCCAAAAAATAGGGGAAATAGTTCTCAGGTTTCAAACTTTCTGAACTGCTCTTTGATTGTTAATTGACTTTGTTGGGACTAAAACCAGGCAAGAACTCAAAAATTTTGCTGAATAAGGGTCTGAGGAATGTTAAACGACCAGCTGGTTCTTATTTGAATTACTGTCTTAATTAGTCATTCAATTAATTTTGGCACATCTAAAAGGTGTCCTCACTGAGATTATGCTTTCTCTTTCTTCTGATTGGCCTCTGTTTCTTAGTCCTCCTCCACAATCTAATCTGTTCTTCAAACAACAGTATTAATGCAAGAATGAAGAGTGCTCTGCCCTTGTCAACGCTGAACTCTCTATAATTTTCCTCCCTTCCTGAATCATCTGTTGTAAGGATGCAAATCTAGGAAGTTATTTTTAAAATATTATCTCGGTGATGGAATATGGCATCTTTGATGTGGGTGACCCATTCAAAAAGTACATTCTGCTGGTAAATTTTAAGCCTCTCATTAAGGTTTAATCATGACTTCATGATGTAGATGTCAATACACTTTATTTTAACTTAAATGTCACAGATAGTTAGAGAAAAGTAGCTGACATTTCAATGGTCACATGTAACTGTTCCGGAGGAATAAAACTGCAATATTTTATTTTGCCTCTGTGCTTGCTTGTGGTGTAACTCCTGGGTCCTGTTCCCCAAAACCCTATATGTACTCATTGTGGATGGTGCCAGTGTAGGAGGGAGGTGTTCTATCATGATAGGACAGTCTGTGACTTGTTCTCTTGCTACCCTAGTGAAAATCCTATGGGATTCTGAGTTTGTTTTAGTGAGCTCTTGTACGTCCCTAAAATTTTCAGAAGGCAATGAAATAGATGGGATTTGTTAGGAAGTTAGAAGGAGATATTCAGAGGACAAGGTATAGGAGAGATGAAGCCAGTCTCTAGCAGTTTTCCTGAGCTGTGTCTTTAAAAATCATAGCACATCATGATCTTTAATAAAATCGTGGTGACCATATGTGAGCTTCTGCTTAGCACATGGAAGAGAATTTATCCAATCCTTTTTGTCTTAAGCATGATATTTCTGTTTCAACTCAGGTGCACGTGTCTGAAGGACCCTGGTGAAAAACTTCAAGCATCATAGAATTCACTATCTCTACACAAATTTTGTTTGGAGGGTTAATTACAAGTGCTATTTTGGCTAAACTCCCATGGTTAATTTTGAGGAGATATTTTTGTGTTATTAGGTATGTGTGAACAGTAGGCTTAAGAGACCATGATTGCATGGCCTTTCCTGTGTTGCCTGACCTGATAGACTATTTTGAAATCACCTTTTCAGTTTCACTCAGTGAGTTCTCTAGGTGAAATACATGATTACAATTAATTAGTAAGCTAACTTTAGACAAGTAAATGGAACTGCACTATGAATAAATTTTAACCACTGTTATTTTTTGAAAACTTTACTCATTTTTTCATTGAGCGCAAAGTTTGCAAAGTTGAAGCAGGTCCAGAAAGAGCAGACCCCGAGATCTCTTACATTGTCAAGTGCCAAGGATTCTGCAGTTGGGAGACAGCTTAATAATATATATGTTTTCCAAAGTCCATTTGTTAACTCGTTTATCATCAGTTGATCTCTTCTCCAATTTGACTGAGTCTTTACTGAAACTGTTTCCTAATGTTCCCTTATCTCCATCAGCTTTGGACTTTTAGCCTATGTGGCCAAATTTAAACAGAGAGTCTCAAAAGGAAAATAGTTTAGTTAGTAGATTAAGTTAACATGCAAGAGTAGGAGGAAGCTGTCATTTTATTTTGTATTTTTAATTTATAGCTATATCCCTAAGAATAAAACCTAGGTTTCACCAATAAACTCATCTGGGGTACATGTGTAAGCAGTTAAAAAAGAATGCTGGACTTTGGCAGCACATCTGTCCTAAATAGTTAAGCAACAGGCTGGGAGTTGCTTTTTATTCTTTTCACTACAACATCTTCAATATGAGAGTCTAAAAAAAAAAAAAAAGGCAAAAGAAAAGAGCAATGTTCAAAGTTTTTACCCTTATAAATGAGTTAAACTTCTTTTGTGACTTGTGGTCCCAAAAGCCAGAGGAACAGTCAGAATATAAATCATTTTAATCCTTCTTTTCCCTTCAGTCACAGTGACAGCATGATTTCCACAAAGTCACCTCCAAATGCACCATTTGAAGTAAAACTACGTTCACCAGGCATTTGGGTACTGGGAGCTGGCTTGCAGAATTTCAAGCAAATGATGGTATTTTTTGCTGGTAGATTTACTATTTTTATATACTTAAAAGAATAAAATGTGCCTGATCCAGGGATAAGAATGAATCTACTGGTATAGACTAGGCATACACATTCAAAGAGAGAAGTTTAGTGAAATCAGATCACATTTCTTTTGTCCTTTGTTACTCCAGTGGATTTTAATTGACCCAAATCTGTGCAAGCTGCAAAGTAATCTGATTGATTTTTAATGAAAAAAACAGGTTTTGTGAAGACATATGATATTTCTCTTTGGATTACTGCTAATGCTTGATAGTTAATGCTTTCTAGTTCTATTAAACTTTCTGGTGTTGTTATAGTATATGTTTTCTAATAGTGGCTTTGACTGTACACTCCAGTAAGGAGGAGTTACAATAGGAATTTTCTCTTGTTTGGTGCAGGGAAGATTGTACTTTTTGTATGATTTTAGAAATTTTTATACAGAAAAATAAAAGGAAATTACACTGACTATTCTGAAAAAATGGGCAGAAAAACACACAAAAATGATTCACAAATAATCAAAATATGTATTAAAGTAGTGACAAACTCAAACCAGCTCCATATAAAAGCTGGTTTAGGACCTGACTGACCTCCTTGTTGCTCACTGAGCCAACAGTTTTCCTTTGTGCCTGCCTAGTACCAGGTGTGCCACGATATTTTGGGAACAAGAGAAATGTTTGAGAAGCTCTTCCATTCTGCTTCTTGTTGCAGCTAATTTTTAGTACAGCGATCTGAATGTTTTGAGTGCTTACATCAAAGCAACCTGTTAGGTCCCTGGGTTTGAAGGCAAATAGAAAGGAAATGACCGTGCCTTTACATTGCCCTTGCGAAAAAGCAGAAGCTTGCCACCATGCATTCTGTGAGGTGGGTGAGGCTAGGTATATTTTGGAATGAAACAAAAATGTTTAAATGGTCAAAAACTTTAGAGCACGAATGCTGAAGGCACATGAGAGGCAACAGTTACATCTGTGCTTTTAGCTCCACTAAGTGGAATTTTAAAGACTTCAGCTTTGATGGATACTGACTTTAATGAAGGTTTCCCTCTAACAGGTGTTCTGTGTTAGGCATGTCTTTTGAAGGACTGTCATTAAAATCTTGATACCATGCTGTAAAGACCTGGGTATAATTTCCTAACATCTGATAGCGGCCACCTGATCTTTAGCTACTGCTGATCATTTGTCCCCACTGAGACAACTTTTATTATTGACATCTCTAACATTCCTTCTCAGAAATGTTAGAGATGCACCCTTTTCAGGCTGCATCAAACAACAAGTAGTTTAAAGGCAGATGCCTGCCATTACATAACAGGTACAATGTCTTTCAAGCCTCTACAGGCTCTACTTGTGCTCAGCATATGGCTCCAAGTGCATGAACATTTCTGGACAGGATGCTCAGCAGGAATGTATTTGTCCACGGGTTCTGTCTCTTCTTTTGTTTTAGTTACAAGAAAGCTTTTTCTTATTTTATTTTTTTTTTAACAGGACAAAACAACATGAGAAGTCACCCTTTGCAACATCTGTTTGTCCAGATAAACATCTCTGTGACTCAGGCTGCTTCCATCCTGTCTGCCGGGCCTCTGCTGCCACCCACCGTGGATTGTGAAGGAGAAACTTCAGGCGTGCGGTCAGCTGGAAGTCTTCTGTATCCATCCGTTATCCAGACAAATTGCAAAATGAATCACCAAACGATGTGATTTACTCAGTATGTAGAATTTTGCAATGGAAGAATTGTTTTTGTATAAACAAGGAAATCTTCAAATCTTTGAAAGGGCTATTTGCATGCAGAGGGGTTGCTGGATAATAGTGCTTAAATCTTGTAGAAACAGAATTTGAAATCTGCTAAACTGGTCCTGAATTATGGTCTCTGGAAACACAGAGTAACTGGGGCCAGCTTTTTCTTATATTGGTGTCTGAAACAGTGTAGGCATCTTTGAAAATGTCATCCTGTGTTGAACTCCCATCTGTTGTACCCACTCTCTGGAGAGCTGATGTAAGTCACCCCTCTTTGCTGGGATGGACCATCACGTTTGAGTAATGACTTAAAATTGCTCACGTCCGATAGTACTCAAACATTTACATTTGCTACTTAATTGTTAACCCAGCAGTTGATCCCAGCCTGTTCCTCAAAAGCAGCAGCTTGTTTGTTAATAGGGGGACACTGCCTGCATCCAGTAGAAGCAGAAGGCAACCGTCGCCCTGCCTGCAGTGATGCTGGGGGAGCTGCCGGGCTGGGGCTGTCCCCTCAGAGCTTTTCTCATGGCAGCTTTCCCAAACAGTAAATTCCTCTGATGTAAAACAGTGCTGTGCAAATTTTATTATCTTATGTCACTGGTACATGCCAAAACGGTGTTAGTGATGAATCAGTTAACAAAATCCTCTTAGTGTCCCATCTTGCATGTAATGTTTGGGTATATGGGCTTTTTAAAAGCTCCAGTGATAACTGACATGAGCAAAGACTTGTGTGAAGCCTCAGATACGTATAGGCAAGAGAAGGTCACTGATGTGCTGGGAAAATTGTCTGTCTCTTCACAGAGGGCAATACAAAAATAGTATCCTAACTGGTCTGTGTTAACTCTTTAATGTGCTCATCTCTTCTGTGCCTGTGCTTGGACTGTCTTGGTTTCAAGCAAGTGTTCCCTTCCCGTGTTCCCTTTGAACATCTCAGAAACATGTGATCTACTGCCTCATGGATTTTAGCATGTTTAGTCATTCAACTAAGTGCAACACTTGATAAAGAGCACTGGCAATACTGGGGGAAGACAAGCTCTGAAGTATTAATGCTTTGAGTTCAAAAACCCTGATCACAATAACCTGTGTTCTGAGTCCTTAGTGCTAGGAAGGGACAAGGAGAGAACAGTGGAGAGGTATGTCCTCTCTTTCCCAGACGGGCCTTTGGGCACCTCCCAATGTCTTGCATACCTGTAGCTAGGAGAGAGGAAGAGAAGTACAGCAGTACAGCTGCATACCATGAAGGTCCTGCCGGGAGGTGACAGTCCACAACAAACATCCTGTTGAGGCTGGCACAGCTCCATGCTTTGACTGGAGTGCACCTTGGGCAAATGTGACCCTGGTGTCAGGGAAAGGAGCTACAGCCTCTACAGCACAAAGCAAGAAAACCAATATGATCCCCCAGGAAAGGACGTGATCATGCATTTCACAGATTGCTGCTAACAACAGTTTTATTAAATAACAGGTAGGTCTTGCAACAGAAGGCATTACTGGGCACACTGAGCTGAGAGTATGAAGGTCACTTATGTGAAAAATTAATGGCAAATACTTATTGATAAGTTGCAGGTGACCACACAGAAGAGTGAGCAGCTTTATGCGCTACTAGCATAACACAGAGTTTTCAATCCAGTGACAACATTAACTCTTTTGAAACCTCTTGGGGTCAATCCTGTAAGTGTGTCCTTATATGCCCAAGATTCATGTGTCTCTCTCCACCTAGCTCTTCTCACAAAACAGTTTTATATTGTTCTGCCATCTGCAGTGCATATATCTCCCCCCCTCAAATCTCCATGAGAGTAGAAATGAGTCAAGGGACTTCAAGATGAACTTAGTCAAGATTTGAATGACACCAGGTGATAGGAAAGCATCTGAAAATGAGCATCTTAAATGGAGTTAGGGAAGGTTTGGGCAAAGAGGAAAACATTATCAGGGCAGAAAAAAATGAATAGTTTTTCAAGCTCCAAGATTCAGTCAGTATAGAGAAAGGTAAAATTACGTCCTCAAAAATTATGTAGAGCATAAAAACAAATGCTCGTGGTTTACAAGTTCTAGGTGGGGGAAGGGGAGGAGGACAGTAATTTCTCTAGGATTGCTAGTGAGCTCTTAGGTGTGATCACTGAAATCTGGCTGCTATTGATCCCTTTAAAAGCTGGATGGGCTTTTTGGACATGTGTTAACCGAGAGATTAACTCCATATAAGTGGTATGTGACAGTTTGCTGATTCCAGTCCTAGTTCTGTGTGTGACATGGTCTCTCCCTGCCTTTTTACCTTTGGTACTGATTGCTTTGGATTAAAATGTGCCTAGAGTTAATGAAGAGTTTAAGACCTGCCCTATAACAAGACATTAGGAAATGGAAAAAGGCCATAAAAACCAGTGGAGACTGTGTTATATTGGTGTAGTAAGCCTTGGAAGCATTTGGACACAGATCTGCTGTACTGTATCTGCATACACAAGTAGGGGATGCTGAGCTCCAATGTTTAACTGGAAAAACCTTTTGTCTCAATGAGGAACCACTCAAATTCTGCCAAAGACCAAGGATCTCTTGCTCAAAGCTCAATTTTGGGATGAGCCCACAGTATTAGATCAAACCTCATGGCATTATTGTTTTGCCTGTGCATGGGTAGAATTGGCCTCACTGGGCAGAGGCAAGCAAACCCTGAGGAAGAGTGGAAGAGGGCTTTGATGTGTTGGAGAAAGGCACCAGAACTATAGAATCATAGTATCATCTAGGTTGGAAAAGACCCTTGGGATCATCAACTCCAACCATCTACCCTATTCTACAAAGTTCTCCCTTACACCATATCTCCCAACACCATCTCTAAAGGACTCTTAAACATGTCCAGAGATGGTGACTAAACCTATCATTCTATCAATCATTGAAAATCAGACCACTGCAAGTGTGAACAAGAGTTGCTTTTCAACCAACTGAGTTATTAATAATAGGTGACATGTAGTTGTATGGAGTGTGCTGCTTAGATTTCTCTTCCCTTTCTTTAGCTCTCTGGTTTTAATGTTCATCTTCTGTCAGCCCTGTGGCGCCTGTCTGCCTGTTCCTGTCTTCCAGGTGGTAAGGAGCCCCTCACAACCGCTGTATTTCAGTCCGTAGGGAGTTCTTTTCCTCAAGAGACGGCACATACCTGTCCTATGGTGGTACATAGGAGGGCCATGATGGTGCCACAGAAACGGACCCTCATATTTGTTCATCCTTTTTGTAATAAAGCAAATTCTATTTGACTTTTGTGGCAGTGGTGCTTGTGTTCTCATTGCCTCCCACTTGAACATAGCAGTTCTTAGTTGGGTATAGCATCAGATTGCAGCAGGGTTAGCATGTGGTAGCAAGAATGATGCTGGGGGGCCTGAAGGAGGGAAAGCATTGCTCTAATTTTAAATCACTGAACTGGCAGCTTTATCTTAGATCAACTTACCCAACTCAAAGGATATTGCTATGATCTATTTAGCTGAAATTAACCTCTACTGATATGGGGCAATTACATTCCAAAACCAGCGGTGAACTTCTGTTAATCGGTTCCCGTTTGTCCCTAGGTTTAAGAGCATTACTTTCAAGCTGTGAGAACAGATTTTTAAGCCCAGCTTCAGGACTTCCTGAGTCCCAGCCAACTTGTATATGTTGCCCTGGGTGCCCTGTGCAGTTTTTTATTGAATATATTCTGCCATGCAATGGTTTTACGAAACAGACTGCGTCTGGCTTTGTGACTGAGCTCACCTGGCTCCTGGACGTTCTAGTCCACAGGAGGGAAGAGTAAGGTAAGAAGCCTCCTTGTCTGTCCTCTTCCTGTGTACAGTGAGATCATGCGCCTCCCACAGTCCCTTCCCTCTGTAGTGCCAGCGCTAGCACAGCCTCCACAGTCCCGCTCTAAAAGAATTCAGGAAGAGAGAGGGAGAGGCCAGTGCTGAGGACACCTATTTCTGGAAAAGGGCTGAATCAGCCATCGAGGCAGTTCATGGTCATGGGTCATGAAGGAGGACAGAAATAGGAAGCTACCTTGTACATGTCCTCGTTTAACAATGACTTACGGAGATGAGAGGAAATAGTTATTGAATGGCAACAGCAGATGACAAATCAGGTTACTCTGCTGTCTGAATAGGTGAAACACAATGGTTATCTTCAGAGGGTGGTGGAGTGTCCTAGAGAAAGGATATGTGTTGAAGAAGCAGCTTTGCCTCCCACCTCATAGCCTTTCCCACAAGCCTCTATAAAGAGACCTTCCTAAAGAGGATTTGGAAACGAGGATGTCTGGTTATATAGAGCCTTGTGGGTTTGAGCAATTGGCCAAAGTTATTGATATTTAATTATATCTAAATGTCCAAAAGCTCCACATTTAGGCATTTGTCTGGGGGCACAGGTGATGCAAGTTCCATGTGTGAGTGTCCATATGACCTCTGGTTTTATTGCAATGGTTTTCCAGACTGGCAGCTTTTCTGAAGATATTTTCAGATTGAAGCTAATGCTGGCATTGTTGTGATCTTTTTTCTTATTTTAATGCCCTGTGACAATCTACAAATTTTAAAATTTTCTTTATGTGGCTTTAGAGTCTGAATGAGAGATTTACTGTTGCATCTTGTTTTCTGATTCTCATCAGTGATGTCTTTTGAACTGTATTTGTTGCAGGCTTAGTGCAGCACACTCTATTCTACACTCAGGTAAAAATCGTGCATGACTATAAGGGAAGGCAAGTGGGAGGAAAAGGTAAGCATTGGCTATTTAAACTTAAGTGTAGCTGAGCTGCTAAGCCATTTCCAGTTCACTTCCATGCCCATCACCTTCACTCTCATATCAGACCTTAGAGGTGCTGGTAGTGGTCAATGCTCTGCAGCGTTTTCCCTGGGCTGCTTCAAAACAGTTGCTCTTCCTTTCAAAGCTTCCTTTGGAAGTCCCCATACAAAGTGAGTCTGAGCAAATCTGCTTCTGCTTTTGTCACCTTGAGTCCAGATTCTGACTGTGTCCAGCAGCAGCTCAGCATTTTGTGTGCCTCAGCCCATATACAGAGGAAATCAGCTTACTGAAGTCAAGACCAAAAACCAGACCTCTCTATTTCTACAAAAATAGAAATGGTGTGGGAAAAGATCAGGCTTTGTTTACTCAGGCCAGAGAAAAGATCCTGTTATGGCTGAGACGAGGCAGCAGGATATATACATCGAAATGTAATGCTACTAAGGTGCTTGTAGAAGGTCAGAGCTGCCAAGCATCCTGATTGCATTCTAGTGCCTAAACCAAACAGAGTGGAAAAGTGCTTCTGTGCTTTAATGACCTTTTCTGGGGTCGTGTTCTAGTCTCATTCATTTGGGCATTGAATCCTTTTCTTTCTTTCTCTCTTCAGCAAATGTTTAAATGTTAAAGTTCATAGTGAGTCTTGGAATAATTTCTATACCCTTCCTATACCCTACCCTTTGCAGCACTCCAAACTTTCTGCTCCTTGTGCACTGATGCTGATCTGCTACATACCTTTTTTGTATGAGGTCCCAAATAATGCTTGTTTTGGCCTGCCTGCTGATGTTCCCCAGGAAAAA
>VZRU01018612.1:2824-24306 GCA_013398155.1 Pedionomus torquatus
CACCGTCCCCACCGTCCCTGCTCTCCCGCTCAGCGTCACGCTGGCTGCGAAGGCGCAGGTGGACTTGCGACCGAGCCACGGGGATGCGAGAACATCCCTGAGCATCTTGAGCATCCGGGCCCAAATGGCAGCGCAGGTCTCGGGGGGGTGGCAGCCCCCCTGTCCTCCTCGACTCCTGCCACAGCGGAGGAGATGCTGCAGAGGGGACGGAACCGGTAGCTCAAAAAGCAAAAGCGACGGTGCCGATCTGACCGTGCCGTTCCCGCTGTGTCTGTTTATAGGAAAGAGCCTTTTTTCAGCAAGTCTTTCGGATGGAAGGACCCAGAGCTCAGTGAATCTGGGGAACACACGAAACAAGCGCTGCTTGCAGCAACACCTTTATCTCTAATTCACTTTAGACTCTTTCAACTCAACAACCTTGGCCGTAAACTTTATAACGTTCCTCTGTGGGACGCGGGGATGGACAGAGAGAGCCCAGCCTGACCCCGTGGAAAAAACCCACAAGCCCACCAGAACACCGCTCTGCCCTGGAGCTGCCACGGGTCAGCGTCCCCCGGGCACCTCCCTGCGCATCCCAAGGTGCAGCTGCCGCCACGCGTCACCGTTAGCCCCTCTCCATGGGCTCCCACCCACTTCTTCGTAAGAAATGGAGACTTTTTGGGTGCTTTTTTATTTTTTCTTGCTAAGGTTTTCAAGGGGTTTAAAGTACTGGGGAAAAATAAACCGTGAGTGAATTTCTATTAGAAAGGTGCAGAAGCAGCTCCCCCTGCACACATCACCTTTGAGGATTAAAATCTTACGCAGAAATAAGAAGGAGTTGGGATTTTTCCTTTTTTTTAAGGAGCCTACGTCACCCAACACGTCCTTTTGCAGCCCTACAATTCCCAGCACAGTGGCTGAGCAGTTCCACCAGACTTCCCTCTCCTAAAAGCAGGGATTGCCTCTGGGACAGATCGACTCTCTCAGTTAAAGGGCATCTTTGAGTAGCACCCGCTGCACGTTTGTGTGTGCCGACACCTCTCCGGTCTGACCCCAAGCACCTTTGCAGCTTTAGAAATAACAGGGGGCTCATCCTGGGCCACAGAGCGATGGGCAGTGGAGCATCAGACCCATCGACCTCGCTGTATTTAATCCTCAGTAACTTCATCTTCTGGCTAGTTAGAGATGAGCGTTAATTAAGCCTCCGATGAGTGGTTTTTGCCCGCCCTGAGCAGCACCAGGCTGCCGGGGCCGCTCTGCCCCCGCCGGCTCTCGCCCCACAGATCCTTTGGACTCTTGGAGGGACGAAACTCGGTGATAAAAGCAGAGAGGGTTCCAAAGTCTCCAAGTCACCCTTTGACCTGCTGAACAAGGAACCCTTGAGTAATCTCAAGCCCTTTTAAAGGAGAAACAAACAAATTAAAGCCAAACAATAATCTCAAAAAGGAAAAGCAAAGCAAACCCATCGGAACCGGAGCGAGAATCCAGTGTGGGGCTTTCTTCCCCAGGTTGGATCCGGCTGCTGTTCCCTTTGCAGCAGCCAGAACAAAAAGCACTTTAAAAAGCACCACAAGGAAACAAGGTGGTAAATTAAGCCGTTCTCAATCAAGCCCAGGGAGGGGAAAGCAGCGTCGTGGAGTAACCGAGGGGTCTGTCTGTCGCGTGGGACGGAGGAGCCCAAAGCAGGGCGACAGAACCAGCATCGAAGGGAAGGAATTAATGCATCGCTAATGTCTTCAGTAAAGAACAAACACAAAACACTAGAGATACTCCAAAACAAACAGTATGAAAAGGAGATACTTCCCTCTCTGGCAAAGCAGAAGAATTTTTCCATACAGAAATTCTAAACTTGAGAGGGATTTTTGTTTTGTTTTTAAATAAAAACAAGCCCAAAGTCTACTAATAGAATTAACCAAGACCTTCCTTTAAACCAAACAAAAAACCCAACAAACTCGCCTCCCTCCTTTCACTTCTGAGCCTCTCCTCAGAAACATGAAAAGAGACTTTAAAGAGCTCGTGGGATTATGGAAATAAAACACCAAGTAACAGCTTTTTACCCAGTAGCTTTTCTTATTTTCTTGCAGGGTTTTTTCCCTGATATTCCTCCTCATTCCTCAAGTTTTCTGCTCTGCACTTTATTTTAAAAAAGCCCTCTTATGTAAGAGAAGCAGCAGCACATCCCAGCTCCCCGCAGACTCATGTGGAATGCCCATCACAAAAAAAATAAATTGGAACAAGTCTTTTCTCAGATTTAGTTTCAATATTTGTCAACATTCAGTGCAGACCTACCCCCGCCCGCAAACTGCCTTATGCAGAGTGATTCTGCTTGAATCCTGGTTGAGTTTGGGTCCCAAAGCCCGGGGAGGGGTCGTGGCAGAGGCTCCTGTGCGGGAGGACAAAGCGGGGCAGCACAGGGACCCGTCCCCGTCCCCGTCCCCGTCCCCGCGCTAACGGCATCAATCACTGACACCGCACTCGCCTCCCGCAGCGCAACAGGAAGGGGAACGGGAGGATTGGTGAAATAGTTCTTGCCAAGTTGTCACACAGGTTTCAATGTGCTGTAAACATTCCTCTCCTTCTTTTACATTTTTTAAAATAGAACGGCGTTCGGGCTTTCATGCTCAAAATAACTTTACGTTTCAGCGCCAGCAAAGCACGACGCCCCCGACAGCAGGAGCCGGTACCGGGGCCCATCTGCAGGCGAACAGCCCCGTGACACCGGTGACCCTGCCCCTCGGCTCAGCGCCGCTGGAGGCTGAAAGCGGCCCCTTGAGACAGGGTATTTCCTCCCATCTTTTTCTCCAGGTGGAAAAACATTAAGCCTAGATCCTAACAGTACACACAGACACAAGCATAGAACAGGGGTCCCTACCCTGTTTTTCCTGGAAGAATCCTTCTGTCTGGCAAACCAACAGCGTCGTTACTTCACACGTGCCTTGCTGTGAAGTCGGGGTGACCCCACACCCTGGGGCAGCTGCAGAGCTCAGATGCTTTCCCAGGGCTCCAAGTAAGCCTCTCTGGTGGGTTTTTGTCATTGGGTTTTTTTTTTTAATAGATTTTAGAAATGTATATGACACAATTTATTATCTCAAAGGCTTTAGGTGTGCAGTGAAAGGCTTCCCCTGCTGCCCTGTCTCTGCCAAAGCCAGGAGAGCCATCCATCGCCCGGGCTGGGGGGCCTGGGCAGGCGTTGGGGTCCGGACCCAACCCCAGCCCTGACCCGGGTCAGAACCTCCGGCCCCACACTGGGGCTTTGCCTCTGCCTTGGGAAACCCAGCCGAGGTGCAGGATTATCCCCTCCCGCAGAGCCATCCCGGGGGATGCTCCCACAGTGTCAGCGGGGCCGAGGCCGGCACCGGGAGCAGAGCGGGGAAGGGGATCCGGGAGACCCAGCCGCCCCGAGCCTGACCCTGGAGGAGGCAGCTCCCCTTTCGGTGCCTCTTTTCCCAACACTCTTTTATCTGCCTCTCTCATATAGGTTGGGAGCTGTTTACTTCGACGTGTCTGCACAGCGTCGGGAGCGGGGAGCCCTCCGCCGCCGCTGACCTTTAAGCCCTCCTGCCACACACTTCACCATAAAGTAATTACTCAAAAAGGAAGCGATTTCTTTAATAGTCTGCCTTCCTTTGCTTAACACCTCTTCAATTCAGGCATTCTCAGCAACATCCGATGAAAAAACCAGGCTCTGTTCAAAATCTCACCACTGTGCTGCTTAAATGGAAGTGCTGAGAAAGCCGCGAGTATTCTTTGGAGTCCTTCTCCCACAGGCCCTCCAGCAAAACCAGGGAAAGCTGGAACCAGCACGCTCGCTACAGTCAAAGCACCACACAAAGATACTTTTTATTTTGAAAACAGAAAAAAAAAAAAAAAGAAAAAATGCCCGCACATTGCAAAGAGTTCTCAGCCTCCCTTTGCAGGCACAAAGCCCGAGCGGGGCAGGAGCCCGCAGCCGTGCTCCCCCGCGGGTCACCTCCAGGATTCTCGCTGCTCCCTGGTGTTCCAGCAGCACATTGGTTTTTCCACTGCCCCACACACGCTCTTCTCTGAGAGCGACCCTCGGCTCTCACCGCCCCGTCCAGGCTCTGCAAACAGCGGGGGGGGGCCTGAGCCCGGTCCCGGGGCCAGGAGCCCACCTGTAAGGGACTGGCTGGAGCCCCCCCAGCGCGGGCAGGGACCCAGGGACGCTGCGAGGGCTGGGGACCAAACCCCTGCCACCAACACCTTCCAGCCCAGCTCCTCCACTAGCCCAGGGACCAGAAATGAGGGGTAACCCCCCACCCCCGGGCAATGGTATAGGGACCCCCATCCCACCACGGTGGGCACGGGGAGATGCCACGTGCCCCCTGGCACCGGTGATGCGGGCCGGAGGCAGGGTGGCACATCACACCTTGTCCATAGGGCACAGCCCGACACCACCCCCAGACACCCTCTCTCTGAGCGGGCGTTACTGCGGGACGTGGGCGCTGACCCCCCAGGGGCAGAGCGACGGAGGGTTTCTCCAAGGAACTGCTTCCAGAGCCACATTATTTGTTTTGTTTAAAATGATTTCAGGCTCGATAAGGTCTCTTTATCAAAGCTACGCACACGCTGCGCCCGCACAGAGCTGAGTGTTGCGAGGCGCACAGGACGGGGTGGATTTAATTTATTTCATTTCTTTATTATTAATATTGTGGTGCTGGAAGGAGAATCCTGCCTGACAGTGTGAAATAAAGCTGAACTATCAGAGGATATTTTGGGGCCTGAAGTTCCTGTGCTGCCTTTTCAAACCCAGTCTTAAATTCTGTATCTCTAATCCTCTGTCTGGACACGTGTGTTGTTACGGAGCTGAGCAAGTACCTCATAGCGTGGGCCATCAACATCCATTTGAAAGAAAAACGGGGTTTAAGCGTCCTGGTTTTGCTTTCCTTGAGTAAGGAAACCAGCAGGGGAGTTCATAAATTCACAGCTCCGGCAGGCCAAAGGGACCAAGGTGACGGTGGCACACCAAAACCAGCTCTCCATCAGAACGATAACCCTGATTTATTTTGTGAACATCACTTGACCATAAGGTTTATTTACATTTGTTTGGCATCACACCCTCCATGGTGGATCAAAGCAATCGTGTTACTGCAGACACCCCGTACCCAGCGGAGCCACCACGGCCACAAAGCAGAAGCAGGGCCACCACCACCTCCCGGCCTTCAGCCTGGAAACCAGTCATTCTTTTCTGCACTCAAAGCTGCCTTGGAGGGAAAGGAGGTGAGAAAGAGTGGACTTCAGAACCCACGAAGAGCCTGTGTGTGTGCTTGTCCTGTCTAAAAGCAAAGTGACAAAGGCAGAGACATTCCTTCTCTAAGGATGAACGAGGAACTCCCGTCACCAAAGAGCTGAAGCCGAGGAATCACCCCATGGTGAAGGATGAGGCACTGCAGCCGCGCTTCCTCTGGCTGAGAAAACCGACTGCGGGACCTCGCTGCCCCAAGGAGTGTCCTACACGGGGCCTCTCTACAGAAGCGTCGATGAGAAGCCTGAGGGCAGCGCAGGGCTCGGGCGAGAGGTGGCAGGAGCCCACCTGGCACGGGAGGAGGATGGGGCACGGCACCGCAGCAACAACCTACCAGGACTTGAGGCCTCCCGCCCCGCCGACAGTTAGGGAATCGTCAGGCTCTTAATACCTGAGAAAGAAATCTTTTTATTGCATCAACTTCTCATGTCTAGACAGACAGACATCGGGAATGAATCACCACTTTGAAGACCCGAGCGGGGAGCACTCCTCGGCGTAAGCCACTATCTGGACACATCAACACTTAAGGAACGATTTTCTGGAGACAGTTCTTTCGGTACTTCACCCCAGGGGATATTGGCTGTGAGAAACTCTGGCTTTCCAGCAGCATCCTTAAAGGACTACAAAAGAAAGCAATCCAGGCTCAGCAGAGGAACCTCTTCATCATAGAGACCTAAGCCTTAAAAAAACCTCACACCTCCAAAAAAAGCCCAGCCCCGATAAAAAAGCAAATAAAACCACATAAACAAGAAACAAATACATGGGAAAAAGCTGAGCAGCCTTGAATTCACCTCTTAGCCCGATCGTGCCATTTCTAGCACCAATGAGCCTGCCCCCGGAAAGTTCTGCTTCTTTGCGAGAGAGCGTCTCTTCCCTAAGCAATTCAAACCCTCTTCTGCCCCTTTGCTTTGGTTTCAAAAGCTCTTCGTTTGGTTCTTTTCCCAAAATGCAGATCAGCTTCCCTGCAAACTGGTCACCCCGTAGGAAAGCCCCTTCCTCAGTCATTCCGGATGATTCCCAGCTCTCCTGCCTGTCCCCTTGGAGGTTCTCCTCTCCTGGGCCAGGACCGGGACATCTCAGCAGAGCCACCACCCACCGCCGGGGCCAAGGATGCCGTGAAGGTTAAGGTGTTCTCAAAACTGTGTTCTCAAAACCACGGTTTGACTCACATATGCCCCCAAACAATCATACATTAGCAATTATAATGATCTTTAATTAAAAAAAGAACTATGTTGCTGTTCTTACAGATAAGGATCTATAGAAATACTTGTATAGGTGCCATGAACGTCTGTTTTTCAAACTGCGTTTCAGTAAGGGAATATTTAACTACCTTACCTACATTGCTTGAATCCTACTCTAAAATGAGGCTCTTTGAAGTTTTCTTATTAAAAAAGCTTTAGAAAAATAATTCAAACTGCTTAATTTTTATGTACCATATAAGCTTCTTAAGTAGTAAAAAGTTAACTTCAGCTGAAGTCATTCCACTCGGGCACCGAGAAGCCGCAGATCCACGCGTCTCGCCCTACATTTTCTCTAAATGTAACATCCAACCCCCGATTGTTGTAATTTTTCATGGTAAAGCTTTCTGAGTGTTTATAGCCAACAGACTTTGGCTTTTATACTGGAAAGTCTGTTATATAAATGTCACTCTCATTTATATCCTCTGTTATAACAAAGCCATTAATGCAGCTGATTCCCAAGAAACAATACATTTTAGCGACTTGTCCCAGCTCCGGTGCTGCATGAAACAAACGGGTCTAGTGCCAAGGGTAAGGGAACCAGACTTGGGAGATGCTGGATTTTTTTCAAGCGGATGCAGAAGCCCAATTCGCAGGCTATTCTTGATATTCTCCATCAGTTGTCAGTCTTATACTTTATTTGAAGAGAGCCACGACCTCCTAACCCCATTTTGCAGGGCGTAGTTACGGAGCGTTCGGTACCGGTGGAGACACGAGGCCGGGTCGCAGCTTGGACCCCTAAGGTCCCACAGGGTGAGGATTTGGGACTGGGTGCCACAGCACGGAAATTGCTCTTCAGAGACTCCACCGCTGTTGAAATCAGAACCCAAGAAAACCTTTTTAATCCTGCTCAAACCCCGGTATTGGAACAGGTTGAGATCTGTGAACCCAGCGCTCTGGCCGCTCGCCACCAGCCCTACCAAGACGCCGTATTTAGCTCCTCAGTCCCTGACACTCCGGCTTTTAACCCGTTCCCTCCAGCCCTTCCACCCCAGCACACTGGGAACCAGCAGGGCTTTCTCCTCTTTCTCCCTTCCCCTTCCCTGTGCCGTTTTTCCTCCCGCTGGTGCCGCTGTCCCGGCTCCGGGAAGGTGCCGGTTACCGTGTGCTCCCTCTGCCGGGCTCTGCGGCACCCGAACCCGGCCCGGGGAAACGGCCGGTCCTTCTCGGCAGAAAGCCCTGCTGCTGGCTCCGGCGTGACAGCGACTCTCTTATGGTCACCAAAACGCGTACTTAGAATACGAAGCTCCTAAACACACAGACCTTCGACCAGCGAGTCGCGTACCCGGACCTCCGCAAGCTACGGCCGTTCCGTGCCGCTCTCCGGGACCACCCCGTGCGGCCGCTGGGATAAAACACCAGCCAAGCAGCAGAACTCCCACCAAAATCAACGTGAGCCACCAACACCTACACTCCCCCCTCCCTTAAAGGCCAGGCCCTTTCAGCTTTGGTTATTAGACCAGACAAATCCTCGACAAGCGAACTGGAGGCCGAGTTCCACGCTATGACCCGGGGATTTGTGCTGTGCTCAGTTAGACCCATGGCTTTCTCTTGACGTGGCCCCTCACTCCTTATTTGTTGCACAAAAAAGCATCTTTGTGTCTTATACTGGGCGTTAAGTGTCCCTAAAGTGGGGAGGAGGGACAGGAAAAGGCTCAACGGATTGCGCCGTGCGTTAAAAAAAAGGGCATATTTTATTTATCTTAAGAGTCGAGCACGCCAGAATGAAATGGGTGAAATGGAAGATACCTTCACGCCGTCTTTAGAAATGATAATTTGGGGTGATTACTCTCAGAAATACTTAATTAACATTTAGGATATTATGGATTAAGTGAAAGGTTTACACTGGATTCTGTCTGAAACGCCTAAAAAATAAGCCTTTAACTCGTTGTTTATGTTGGCAGGTAACCTGGCTGAGCATAAAAGCCAGAGGCACGACCGACTACCTCACATATTTTACAACTGTTACACTAAGTAGGTATTTCAGAATTTACATACTTACAGAAGAATCCTTAAATAGACTTTCTTATGGGGCTTAAACCAAACATACTTTAGGATGTTATTTCCTGTTTTGTTACTGTATTTAACTATACTTTAAGAATTGAATCTACTTTTCTTTAAACAAAGAACCAAAAATTTACCATTGAGAGTATGGAGATCATAGAAATCTATCTTCTTAACGCACTGAAATTTCTCAATGAACACCCACAAATCTTTATGAAAATCAAAGCAGAGAGCACTTGCTGTCTTACCAGCAGCACCAGCACATGCAGCCCCTCGACACAGAAGGCACGTGCACAAACTGCCCAGGGCAGAAAACTTCGGCAAGGAAAATTCAAACAATAATTAAATCCCAGTCCACCGATGGGCTGTGCCCGTTACCTTCTTCCACCTGCTTTTAGACACTCAGAAAGGTGCTACTGACTTTAATTTTCCTCTGCTTCCTCTACCACTGCGTGGGGCAACTTCACAGTGCAAATTCATGCAAAACCATGCAAAATTACTTTTATTCAGAGTATTTAATATTCACCACCAACTTTCAGGGCTGACCAGCAGCTTTCCTACTGCCTGCTGTTAGAGCTGTTAGAGCTGAGTATCAAACCTGGCCCCGACCCCCTCGCAGTTAGAGGAGTGACAGCCCTGCTCAGCACCCCGGGGCTCTCGGGGGGCCCAGTCCATCCCAGACACCAGGGATGCTCCTTAACCCCTCGCAGGGGCTCTGCAGCACCTTTGGGACTTGCTGATCGTGTCTCAGTAAGAACATCAGTGTCCCCCCTCCTGCCCCCGGCCACACTCTGCAGTTACAGACGGAGAACAGAGCCGGCTCCTACAGGGTGGGAAAAAGAGGATGCAGTGAGGACAAGCCCCCGGCAGCCAAAGGGATCTCCCCAGCACCTGCTTCAGGAGCTGGCAGGAGCTGGAGGTGTCCTGCAGCAGCCCATTTCTGCAGCAACCTGAAGATTGCACCGCAATCAGCAGCCGGGCACGGGCTCTGCCTTCATTTGATCCACATGAAGGTACTTACAGTTCGAGGAACTAAATTCAGCTCGTTAAACAATCCCTTTTTTCTGCAACTATTTCTGAAATGTGTGATATGCTCCTTCATACACAAGCATCGGGGGGAACCAGGTTAACCTGATACCCAGGCCGGCTGGGCTGGGCAATGCCCTGGGGAACCGTTTTCAAACACACCTGGAGACCACATTTCAGGAGGTACTTTTGTACCTGCAGACACAGGTAGAGCTCCAGAGGGGCTGCCCGACCTGCCCTTCCTACCACAGGATTTGAAAAATAATCCCATTAGGAACTTTGCTGCATCTTTAGGCAACTAAATTCCTCTAACTACTCCATGTTACATGACTTAGAATCTACATCTTGTTTTTAAAAGATGGGGCGAGAGACTCAGCAACCCAGGGCTGCCGCTGCTGTGGGAGCACAAGTCCCTGGTCCCTGCAGGGTGGCCACCGTCCCTGGAGCAGCTTTCAGGCCTTCTCCTGGGCTCCCGGGGGGAGGCTGAGTGTTCGCCTGCTCCGCCTTCCCTTTCCACAGCTCACACGAGCACCCACAACCAGACCCTCGGGAAGACCCGGAGTCGGAAGCTCGGGTGCCACACACGCACCTCATTAATGCGCAGCAAGCGGTAACGCTCTGCACCCGAAAGAGAGAAGCACCTGCCAGCAGGCACAGACACCTCACCGGGATTTCAAAGCACTATTTCTGAACGTTTGCTGATTGCAGTTGGGATTGGGTTGGTTATTCAGCTTTTTACTTCTTTTTTTTTGTAGCCAGAACTAACACTTTAACTCAAACTCCTGCGAAGAGTGAGCTGTGCCCTCCCCTCCCAAGCTCCTAGCTAACGTAGTGCAGAATGCAGCTTGTGACACACATGGGCATTTTTGTGTTTCCCAGGACCTGATTCTAATAAGAATTATATACATGTGATTGTATCTGAGCTTGAAACAAGGACTTCCCCACAGCTGCGGGCAGGCAGAGTCCATCTGGGGGGACTCGGTGCTCCCCCAGCCAGGCAGGGAGCACACACCGACCCTCACGCCCAGCCCAGATTTCTGCTAATTCCACAGAAATCTGCTTTCTTCACAAGTATTCTGCAGCCGGTCGTTACCACCACCTGTGAAAATCCTCTTTCTGCGGCCCTCATTCTTTTCAGAAGAATCCAAAATTAGTTGCAAGACCCGTGAGCGTTCGCTGTGAATCCACAAACTGGATGTATAAATTTAGCCTACACAGCGTCCAGCCCAAACCCCACCAACTGCTCTCAACGGGATTTTTCCTCCCTTTTTGCCAGCTATCTCTTGCAAAGCTGCCATCTTCTGCTTTCTTGCAAATTCATGGTTTTCAGGGGGTTCTTGTTTCTGCTGCCTTCTCAGATTACAATTTCTTTTGTGTTAATTAAGCTGAAAAATTGAAAGAATGTCGCTGACTCTACAAAGAACACAAAACAGGCTTGCTTGAAAAGCTAAAAATAGATCGTTCTGTTCGGAAGACAGACGACTCAGTCCTCAAACTATTTGCACAATGCGAATTAATTGCAGATGGGCAATTCATGTAGGGAGACCCTGCGACAGAGGCGGCAGCGCTGCCGCGGTGGGTACCACGCCAAGCCCCCCTCGGGGGGTCAGGTCCCGGCGCCCCGGGGGCAGCACCTCGTGCTTTCCCGCAACTCAACCCCTCGGGAAGTTTCCCGACCCAATTCCCCCTCTCTCGCTCCCAACAGCTCGGGTTTAAGACGTGAGACCGACGTGCACAAACTCAAAGTTACGGGGGGCGGCTCACAGCGGCTTCCAGCTCCGGCAGCGGGGGCTCCAAGTCACAGTCCTGCCATTAACAGCACATTTTATTAGGATGCAAATGTAACAAAACTCACCCAGGCTATTGGACTGACTCGAAATTAGTGCTGTGTGTCTTATTTTTATACCTCAATATTTATTTTAAATAGCATTTTAATTTTTCCTTTTTATTCTTTCTCCTTTAAAGCAAAAGAAAGTTTAATTAAAAAAAAAAAAAAAGAAAAAGAAAAAGAAAAACTTATCGATTTAATGGGAGAGAATTCAGGCAAATCTAAATGGAAACTGATATTCCATCCTGGCTTTTATTGTTAGATAAATGTGAGGTTTCCAAAAATACCATCTATTAGACCGGGGTCTATAAACTGTAGCTGTGAAATAAAAATATCATTGAACCAGATAAATTGTTTGGGATACGGGATGATCTGTACCAGGACTTTCCAGCAGATCCTGAACAGCACGAGGCCTCCTCTGTGCTAGGAAACTGGAAACGTTGTCATTTGGGAGTCCAAATAACGCCAAGAAAAAGAAACTAAATATCAGAGTCCCTTTTCTCCAGCCCCAGTGCCTCTCCTTCCCCATTTTACTGCTCCACGGCCCCTGGGTCCCTGCTTGCAGCCTCGCTGGCTGGAGAACGTGCTGCAGCGGATCCGCAGCGGGTCTGAGCTGCCAGGGCTGGGAGAGAACCTCCCAAGACGCTCCAGGTGGTTGGTGGCTGCCCCGCTGATGCTATCGCACACGCTACATTTTTCTGTTACTTTTTCGAGCAATGTAACGTTGCCGTCTGCATTTCAAAGTATTTATATCACATCCCAAAGTCTTTAAATCAAGACCGGTGGTTTTTAAGGGCATTAAGACTCACAAGCCAAAAACACAGCTTGATGCAGAGAAAAATTAAATTTTCTGCCCGGACAACCAACCAGAAGCTATTAAAATTAAAATGCCAGCACTCTCCACTCTTCAGGCTCCTTCTGAAAAACTTCTTAGGAAGTTCCTTATCAGTTAACAGAGATGTAAAGGGGGCAGACACCATCCTCTACGCTGTAT
This sequence comes from Pedionomus torquatus, assembly GCA_013398155.1. Lineage (NCBI taxonomy): Eukaryota > Metazoa > Chordata > Aves > Charadriiformes > Pedionomidae > Pedionomus > Pedionomus torquatus. The sequence continues at coordinate 15,157 of VZRU01018612.1, forward strand.
TTTAAGCTACATTCTTTTGCTGCAACTTCATCCAGGCTCTCACCAAGGTCCAGGGAAGGGTCTGTTCCCAAGCAGCGGGGCCCAGGCTCTGCCGCGAGGCTGCAGCTCCGTCCCTCTGGTTTCACGGGCTACAAAGCCAGCTCAGACAGAGCGACCGGTGTCTTAACGGGACACAAATCCTCCCCCAAGGAAAGAAATTTTGCAGGAAACCTCTCAAAGGCAACCTCCGTCCTGCAGGCTTCCAAATCTCTGTGCACTGATCCTGGAAGTACAGGTGACAACTGCGGCGGGGCAGAGGACAGCAAAGCTGCTTCCAACCACCCCTACAGCAGACGGCGAGAGACCCCCCGCTCAGCGCAGGCACCGAGGTCACGGGGAGGGGGACACCCACAGCACGGCCGTGTTTGGCCCGCTCTGGCTCATGTCATGAAGTTATACGCACCCCCCACTTAATTTTGGTAGAAAACTGGAACTCTTTGGCCACATGTTGAGAGGAGGAAATCTGCTGCTGTTCTTAAACACGTGCAGTAAGGAAAATCCTACTGGGAACGCGTTGGGCAGCAGCCGGCATACGCCAACCAGCTGTGTCCTAATCATAAGATGCTTGAAAAGGGCAACAAAGCCAATTTTTTAAATTTTCCACTGTGGATTTTTTTTTCAATTTATACTCTGTGGTGGGCCAGGCTCCATAGGGATCGTGTCCTTACAGAGGCACATCTACCTCCCCTCGAAAGAGAAACATCTTTGTTTACTTACACTATTTTTGTTAGACCTAATTTTTGCTGGTTCTAAAGAGTTTTGCCCTGCTCATAAACACCAACATCTTCGACAGAAGCACCCCCGTTGAGTGCCCACAGGCTGCCTTGATAGACCTTGTCAAGGTGAAATACATACATATATATATATGTTCACTGCTTGCTGAGGTGAATCATGTCAGCCAAGGTCTAAGAAATAAAACGCTTTCAAGGCATTATCTGCTAAAGACAGAGGACAGCAGGAGTGGGAAATGTGCTCTTCACGTGCATCGAACGGCGGGGCTGCGGGAGCGGAGTGCTGGACCCGAGGAGCGCAGCCCTGGGCTGGGTCCGCTCTCAGCACTTTCCAGCCCTGCCAGGATTTGCAAAACCTCCGGTGTCAGAGAGCCAGCACCCCACGGGGAGCTGGAGGAGCGTTTCGTGCGGACACCGACAGAGCCTGACACCAATTCCCAATTACTTGGGAAAACGCATGTGGAATCCCCCCCACCTGCAGGCAAACCGTCTGCCCTCGGCTCAGCACCCGAGAGAGGAACCGCTCTGTCCCTGCTGGGGTAAGACAGCAGCGAAAAAGCACAGGAAGTAGATTAATTGCTGGGATAATATTCTATAGGCTAAGTTACTAAGTGAACACATTTCTCTGGCTGCAAGGCTGCCCGGCGCTGGTAACGAGAAGAGTAAAGTGTCTGTTACTGAAGTCTCGCCGGACACCACAGGAAGGCTCAGCTGCCCGCAACTCAACGAAGGCACCAACTCGCTCCTCAGCAGCAGCAGCTCCAATGCAAAGCCAGAGAGCCACTTGTTGTTGAAGCAGACTTTAACGGGTAAAGATGAGAATTCAGTCTGCGTTGTCATTCTGATGCTCCATGAAGGGGAAAAGGAAAAGACAGAGCAAGACAGAGGGTACTTAACTGGTGCTTTAGCATTTTTTCCCCAATTTTTTAAGATTTGGGGCTAGCAGGAATCTTAGCACGCCTCCTCTCCGGCACTTTGACTGCATGTTCTTAAACCCAGAGCAGTGATAGAACTCGGCATCTCCCCAGCTGATGGCACAGGCGGGAGTGCCAGCCCGGCACCACTCCTCCATCAGAGCTGTCCCTTCTCCGGTGCCCACCGGGGCCGATTGAAGCATTTCTGTGGCCACTGAAGCAGAACGGAGCCAGCAAGCTGACAGGGATTCTGGCATATCTACAGCCCCCGTCCCAGCACAGGCTCGTCTTTCTGGATGCAATTAGAGTTCAAGGAACAGCCTGTCTTTCAAACCAAGATGACAGAAATAAGGTTCCGCTATTAAAAAAAAAAAAAAAAAAAAAAAAAATCAGCAGTGGAAAAGTTTAAAATTAGGTTTTTANTTCCTGTACGGACTGCAAGATTTCTCAAGTATTGAAAAGCAAGACATCTCACTGCTACCCAGGAGGAGCGAGGAGCTGCAGCACTCATGTTTTCAAGGGTCACTGTCTTGTTTTTATTTCCCCATCAAGTTGCATGAAAAGAGTACTTTCTTTCATTTTGTTGGAAATCCAAACCATCAAATAAATATCAACATGGTCAAACTAAAATAAATCCATCATCCTGTAAATTTTTAAATAAATCAATATACTGTTATGTTTTGAAATGGTATAAGACACATTTCTCCCCCTCTATAATTCAAAACCAGCCTTAACCAATTACTTCAAACTTTTCCCCAGATGAGACACATCTCCTTTGGCTCAATGTTTCACATGAGAATTTTCAAGCCAAAAAGAGTTTCTTCCACAGACAAAATTGGAAATGAGAGATTAAAATCACCCTAATGATAGGTACTGGGTTATGCCTTTCAACTACGGATCCCTGCCCATATCTCCATAATTGTGACAATATTTTTCCAAGCAGAGTATCATGTTGTATGTAACACTGAAACTTCCTGGTCTCTACTCCTTCTCGGCTGCATGGTTACCATCTTATTTTTATAAGCATTCCATTCTGGGGCTGGCCCTTCAGCTTTGGCAGAGCCAGGCAGCTTCTGCTCCGAAGCGGCTGCTTTGTGACTAGCTGCTGCTTGCTGCATCTCCCCCAGCCCGCGAGTACCTGCAGCGTTCTCCTCCCCAGCTGCGGAGACAACGGCACCTTCCCGCAGCGGCTGCCCCCACCACCGGACCCGGGGTGGGAAGCACCAGCCGTGACCCGGACCACGCACCGGGTTGCCGGGGTGGGTTTCACGTTTGGCTTCTTTTTGGAAGGGCTGCAAAACGGCTGGGTTGAACCAAGTTCATACAAAAGTCCTGTAGATTCACATCCTGCTCACGCTGGCACTTCTGCCCCTGGACCGGCCAGGCCCGCGCCAAAGGAAGGCTGGCACTGCCACCCCAAATCAACGGATAAACACCAGGGGAGCCACCAACAGGCACTCCCCAACACTCGCTGGCTCAGAAACAGTGCTCGGCAAGGCACTGGCAGCAAACTTTGCTTAATATTTTAAGCAAAGTAATTACTGTATGATTTAACTTTAATTGGGCTGTTCTGTAGTGAAGAAATCTAGCATTTTACAAACAATAATTAATGTTCTATATTTTCCTTAAAAGCAAACAAGCAAAACCCCCAAATGAGTGGATTCAGAGCACCCAAAGTGCTCAGCAGCGCCGGGAGAGGAGGGCTGCTGGGGCAGGAGCCTTGCCCATGCAACCACCTGCCCACAGGACAAAGCAGCCACCTTGTCCCAGAAACATGCCTGTTTCCTTCCCACTTCCCTCAGCCTTTTAGTTGCGGTACTGACGAGTCACACGCACTCAGAGAAAAATTCACACCAGCCCAGAGAAAAATTCAACTGCGGTCGCAGCCCCAGGGGCAGCTCAGCCGCCTGATCCCCCCAGCAGCCCTCGGGACACTCTGGCTGATCCCCACTCCAGATCAGACATCTGCATCAGGGCACTAAGTACATCATGGATTTTTAGCAGAAGTTACTCGCTGCTCTGGCAGGCAGTAATTAGATTATGAGAATTAGAGAAATGACAGGCTGTCTGTCTACTCGCTGGATGGGCAGCCTGCAACGGCTTGGAGAAGAGTAAAGCATCCAGATTAGGACAGGGATGAGCTCAGTGTAAATCCAAATAATACCAAAATACGTATTAGTAAATAATGCCTCTGCACCAGCTCATTCACTGCCACAAGGCTTGTCCCTATCCCCTGCTGGCTCTGCCATCAAACACCAGAGCAGAGAGTCCTGTGGATGGGGCCCTCCGGTCCTTTGCTTTTCTAGAGCATCTCAGCATCACGCCTTCCCCCATGGGAACCCCAGGTCACATTTCCATTCCTGCGAATCCTGTGTCAATGCTATTATTAAATCCCAAGTAGGTGGGAAATCGCTGGGACCCTGCCTGCACATGGCTGCAAGCACACCTTGCAGCGGCAACCGCGACGACAGCGCTCCGGGCCCTGGCATACAAACAAACATAACGAGCATTCAGCTTTGCTTATAAAATTGCCATATTCAGCACTGCCACAGCACACAGCTTTAAAATTTAGAGCAGGGTTTTCCCATATAAGGGCAAGCTGACCTGCGGCTGCCGCACCAGCATCGCCCGCTGCCTCGCAGCCCCTGCCTGCCGCTCCTGGGGCGCCCTGGGGCCGCGCTGCCTCTCAAGAAGCTGGTAGCCCTGTTATTCCTGCACTGGAGTCACTCACCAGCTTGACCAAACCCGTAACAAAAAGCGAGTGCATCTCCTCAGTCCTTCTATCTAAAGCTGCGTTTGTCCCTGCATTACTGCTGTGCCTACAGCAGGGCTGACACTGAGATCTCTCTCCTCCGGGCTTGGGCTTCACTGCCCTCAGAGGCTCCCTGGGGCCCACCGGGCTTGGGAGTGCCCCTTGAGACCCCCGCCTCGGGCCAAGGCACCCTGCTTAGTGACGATTCAATGCTCATGAGACCCTGGCAGAGGCTGTTTGTAAGGTCAGTACTATGAGACTTCTCCCTGCAGCTGTGTGAAAGCACTCGAGCAAGCCCATGGCTGCAGACCTCGTGGCCGTGGAGCCCCGACGGGGGTGAAGGATGGCGCAGGGGCTCCCTCCGGACCACCGGCGGCAGCTGCCAGTGCATTTGGGAACATTCCATTGTTTTGAACGTATAGAAAGTGCAGAGAAGCCCGTGCCAGGGTCACTGCCAGCAGCTGGAGCGCTCTCCCTGGGAAGAGTTCCTCCTGCAGGCTTGGTAACACACGTTTCATTAGTGCTTTTGAGTCAAGCAACAGCCTCCCCGCTCACTCCACCCCAGCCCGGGTAAGGGCAGAACAGCAGTGTGCATTTACAAATGCCCCCCAGGAAAGGGGGCCGAGCAGGGCTGGGACTGGCCGTGCCCGGCTGCCGCTCAGTCACTGCTGCAGCAAGAAGCCCCAGTTCTCTGCAGGGACGCCCCACGATGCTCGCAGGAGTCCGGGCTGGCAGCTCGCTGCTGCCTCAGGGAGAGCTTTGAGAGGCAACTAAGATAGCAGAGGTATGTGCTGGACACCTGGCAACAAACTCCTGACCTCCAGGGATTTGCAGAGTAGGGGGAGGAATAAGAAAGAAAAAAGCCTGGGTAGGCACCATTAATCACTACGTGATCACGACGACACATTTTCTCTTTTCACAGTTGTGAAAATCAAGCGATCGATCCCACGTGACTTCCCAGCCACTGTGCGCTCTGCAGGCTGCAGCCCCCCAGGAGCGGGTCTGGGGGCTGCCCCGCGGGAGGGAACCCCCGGCAGCGCCCCGCTCGGGAGCCAGAGCCAGCAATTAAACCCAGGGTCCCAGAATAGTAACAGGAGCGGCACAACCTGACAGAAGGCGTTAAAACTGTAGGCTGGTAATCTCCCTCAGTTTTGTTATTAAAATGGAAACAAACTATTTAGGTAACTGAAAGCCTTTCCTTAAGGAAACGTTAATTACATCAGTGGTTTCACTGTAATAAGTTTCTTTTTCCCTTCCAGTTTTCTAAAGCCTTAGGAATATTTCAAAGGGAATCCTTCCCAAATATGCAAACAGCAAGTCAATACTTGGAGGTTTTTTGCCAAGCTCCTTTTCCCTACATCTCTCACTCATGAAGATGATTAAAAATAAGTTCAAATAAATAGAAAGGAGGACTAGAGTTATTGCCAAACAGTTACAGAAAATCACAATCCTTGCTAAACTAGTCATACATTTACTGAAGTGAGGCCTCCTGCAGTTCATGTGCTCCCTGTAACGAGCAGCGACGGGAAGGTCTGCTCCTGTTCTTGCTCATGGGAGGGAAAGGGCAGATTTCTGCAGCGAGCGCCGGGCAGAGGCCCCTCGGGACACGTTTTGGGGGGCTCACTATTCCAACTGTGTCAAGAACGAGCTGGGCTCCTGCTCTCTCACCGAAGACCCTCAGCATTTTCGTTGTTTTAATTAACTATCTTACCCTAGGGAAAAAAAAAACAAAACAAAAAAACACAACAAACAACAACTATGGATCAATAACAAACATCATAATTAGTATCTCACTAACTGCATTCTTCTTTTATTTAGAAATGCCACGTTACAGCTGCTCAGAATATTAGTCTTCCTTGTGCTCATTTTTTACTATCTAGAAAAATGCTAAAAATCTATTTTCCCCAAGACTGAGGAATTTACATTTTATTTTTAGAGTTAAAAATCAAAACAATTCAGTATTGCTTTCTCCCATCACTTAGGATTCTAAATTTCTATCCCTGGCTGCTGCTATCAAGTTCCCTACTTTTCCTTTCACTGTAGATGCTGCAGTTGCATGTTTAATGCTACGGTTACAGTCCACATTTAGGACAAAGCTGACTCCTTAGCACTGCACCACCATAAATGTACAGAAAAATCTTCAAATACATGTAGGATTGAGTTTATAGTAATGCTAACAAAATTGATTGTGCTAATCTGATTATCATGGAACACCATCTGCATGAAAAATTGGACCAACTAATTTCAAAAACATCAAAATTATAAAAAACATTAACTATATCCATCTTATTAATCTATGTATAAATTTGTAACTATAATATGAGGAAGAAACATACTATCCAAGAATTTAAATTAACAGATTTTATTAATTTAATCACTGCATTGAATACAAGCAAAGGGGGGCAGGTTCCAAGGGAAAATGCAAGTATCAAAATGTCTGATTCAAAACTCTGCACCCCCATTTTCTCCCTGGGATAATATGCAGCAGAAAAAGCTTACCAGGTAAATTGGTAATTATCTTTTTTTTCTTTTTAAGAGATTTTTGGCTTTGTGACTACTGCCTTATTTTTTTCTAGCAAAATGCAATTCTCCCATTAAGCTTCTGCAATTCTCCTGTTAAGAGAACAGCACTGAATTCCCTACCTCTCATCCCAAATTCTGCTTCTGTAAAAATCATTCTGAACAAACAAGGAATGTGAGACCTCAGCTGTGACTTTCCAGAGACAGTCTAGCTTTATATACTCCAAAAATTACTGTGGTTTTTTTTTCAATACCCTCTAATATAGTCTCTATATAAAACAAATACAGTTTATCTGACATTTTAATAATACAAGTTATCCCTTTCAAATAAAATGGTAAGTTTTTACTGCACTCAAGATCCTGATACTTACATATTTTTTATTATTTCAGAGGGTAGTAAAAATACCCACGAGAGTTTAAGTACTTACTGTGTACGTTTGCACTCTACGAACAATATCCTCACCACTGGCAGGAGGGGTTTTAAATTTTATTACTTACAAGTAACAATCACAGAATTGATTTCTTTAAAGCTCAAGCAAATGAAAAAACACAATTGGGGAATTTTGTTACATAAAACAACATAATCCTAGGAGTTAATAGCAGCTCGCTGTTATCAATTATCAACATGAAGAGACACGCCACCTGCATTCTCGGAGTCAGAACAACACAACAAAACGTTACAACAGTTATGGGCAGGAGCTAAACAACTCGGAAGGCAATGCGAACAACTGGCGTTGGTAAAGCCGTATGGAGAAATACAGGAATTTCATTTATACGACAGCAGTGAGAAAATTTTTCAATTTTTTAAACTTTCACTCCTGTACCACCAATGCAATTTGGAATGAAACTTATATAACTGAACAAGCCATTAATTTTATCAAAAACAATAAATGACTAACCAATGCATCACTATTTCTGAGAATCAAAGTCTTTTTTACCTACACTACAGTAAAATAATGTACTTTTAAAATAATTCTATCTTGAGTATACCCATCTTAAAGTCTTCCACAAGATTTATCATCTTAATTTAATTTCTTTGCAACGGATTAATTTCAATTACACTTGAGCTGTTTTCTCCTACTTCTGACTTAATAAATTGTGGAGGGCAACAATTAAAAAATAAAATTCCTGGCAAAAACACTCTTTAAGTGCTAAATTCCCTAAAGAACCGAAACAGGCAAGAAGTGTTTCAGACATCTGACTATTAGTCAACTATTGTTAAAATGATCCAATTATTAAATAGGCAAGAATTATTTATTTTACTTATATAAACTATCCTTCTTTGCTGGGTCTGGAATAAATTAACACATCCACATGTTTCTTTGCTTACTATGCCAAGAAGAATGACTAATATTTTTCTATAATAATATTTTGATAAGAAAATAAATGTTCAGTTTAGATTCATAACAGGAGTTTCTGCATACTTTTTATGTGCTGAATCAAATATGAAATGATCAAATTAGAAGGATTTGAACAACCTTTTTTTGATTTAAAAACAAAACAGCTTTGCTCAAATAGAAAAAGTAATTTTTTTTTTTTTTGCTACTCCATCAAATTAAAGCATATTTGTGCTTTCAAAAGTATACTGGTTGAGGGATTTAGACAGGCTTCATCTGAAGTATATTTAAACATCAAAACTAATTTAAAATGATCTAGAGAAACAAGCTGTGGAATGTCCAATCCTTAAAAAAAAAAAAAAGTAATTAAATGCTGAGGGCTTAGCAGAGTAAATACAATTACGGAGGTTCACCTCCACCCTGCCCCTCACCGCCAGCCATGGCCCAGCACCTGCAGGCCCACGAGGGGTGGCCATCAGCCTCCACTTTAAACCCAGCAAATTCCAGCTGCGCCGGCCACGATGGCTCCAGAGGGCGGCTTGCGCCACCTCGTCTGCCGTGGCCACCTCGTCTGCCGTGGCCACCTCGTCTGCCGTGGCCACCTCGTCTGCCGTGGTCACCTCGTGGCCGCAGCCGAGGAGCGGCCTGGTGGGCCCTACAGAACATGGCCTCCGCCCACAGGCTGCTCACCGCAGCAGGGGCACTGCCAACGGGCACCCCAAGCCTTCAACCCGGGCAATAACAAACCAGGCACAAAGTTTCAACTTAAAAAAAAAATATCCCAAATTAAAATTATGATTTCCTCTAAACTACAGGGCCTTCCGCCTGCCCCATCCTTTTGGGGGGGGGGGCAGCCT
>VZRU01018612.1:29194-44124 GCA_013398155.1 Pedionomus torquatus
GGCCACCCCGGCTCACACCCGGAATGCTGCTCAGGAGGGGCTTGTCCTGGGCCCCCCCAGAGCTAACAGGAGCCAGCTGGGCAGCCCAAAATGCAACAAGCTTTTCCAATACTGACATCTCTCTCCTGAATGTGTCACTGCCAAGCTTCTTTTGCTAAGGAGCCCCCGAGCAGGAGGTCCGTACCCCCATGCTGCAGCCGTTGTGCCCCAAGGAAGGCGCTGATTTCAGCTGCTTCCCAGCACAGAACCCCCTCGAGTCCCTTCCCCTGCTCCTTTCCTTCCCTGGCTCCTTTCCATTTTCGCCCTCTTCCTTCCTTAACCCAAAACCCACCCTCAGTCCTTGCAGCTTTGGCCCCCTCTTCTGTTAGGAAAACCAAACTCCCTGGTCATGTTCCCCTTGGAGGTTTGCCCAGTATTCATTCAGTGCAAATGCTGCCACTTCTTTTTCCTCCCTCCCCCCTTTCCTCCCTTCTTTTTTTTCCCCGCTTCCTTTTCCCCCTGCTTTTTAGAGGGCAGGCACAAGGAGAACAGAGACAAGTGAGTTGTCCCTGCCTTCCCAGGATGTTTGCTGGTGTCCTCGGCAGCAGAACGCAAGGCTCCAACACTGGTCTTGTGGCCGCCCCCGGTGCCAGCAGCGCTTGGGGCTCAGCCGTGAGGAGCAGAGCTGTGGAGATCTCATCACTCAGTCTCCTGCAAGTACCCAGCTCCAGCCTGGCAGGAGCACGGAGGGGAGAAAAGAGAGCACAAGTAGCTCTTGAGAAAATACATTCCAGTTCTTCATAATGTGCATCCACGCTAGGAGACGTTCTTTCATGGCAGACCATTTCTGCCCTGAAGCACTTGAAGATCTTTGCCAAAGCTCCCGAGCGAGGGGTGCCCCTGTAGATCTGCTGTTGCTGCTTCCTGATGTTACAGCCCAGCGTCCCCTGCAGCTGGGGACAGCCTTCGGACAAGGGCTGCAAGACCAGCTCCTCTCGCTGTGGCCACACAGGATCGTGGGCCAGGATTAGGGGTTCCAGGTACATGAAACCATGGCTACAGCGGTTCGTTTAACTGCACACCAGAATTCCAGGGGCAGGGGGACATCCCGGGAGAACAATCCCAGAGCTGTGCAGGGGGCACAGACAGACAGGCAGGCGCATCCCCATCCACCAAACCGGGTGTGATGGCAGCAAACCCCAGCTTTGTGTGAGGCCACATTTATTCTGGGATAATCCCTTCTGGAATGGAGTCACATTGCTCCTTAAATGGACTAGAATGTAATAAAATAGATATAAAGTTGTATCTGTAGATAAGCCCTCTACACTCTAAAAATAAATTATGCTGGGGAAAAAGAGCCAATTAGACAACAGCTTTCCCACGCACAGAAAAGCAGTCGTTTTTGCATCCTGTCAATCCAAACCAGCCCAAGGTCACCAAAGGAAGGAGCTGTGTGAAACTCTATGTGTGTGGCATCGAGGAGCACCTGGGCCAAAGCCTTCAAAACTTCCTTGTTTAAACGGCTCAAAAAAGTCCGAGTGACCCTGGGCTAGTGGATCTCCACATGGCCACAGACCTTTACACTTGTTTAAAGATGTATCGCTATTTTATTTTTTCTCATAAGTCAAACAATTGAATGATTTCCAAATTCTCTTCTCTCTGATTATTTTCTTCCAGTTTTATTCTAGAAATACTCATTCAAGACTCAAATATTAAGACTGGGTTCGGCCCACGGGTCACAATTCTTCATTCCACAGACCGCTATCGCTATTGCAATTGCTATTCCCTTGGAGCCGGAGAAACCCACACAAAGGACACTACAAAATACACATTTGAATAGTATATGCAACGAACATAAAATAGAGACTTTGAAATATCTTTACAAAAATAACCTTTAAGGATTAGGAAGAAAGGACATTATTTTCACAAGAGGCGTAAGTGATGCCTTCTGCTCTCAGCAACGCCTCAAAGTTCACTTTTTGGATCCAGGTAATTGTTAGGTCCCGTGATTGCATTACCCCCGTGGAATCATTCTCTCAGGCTAAATTTGCCTCTACACACACACCAGTGCCCCTCAGACAGTGCTTTAGAGCAAAGGTGGCTTGACCCGCTTTGATCATACATGTTGGGAGATGAGGGGTGGAGAGCCGAACAGAAGGGAGTTTGGGAGAACGGGGGAAATCCCACAGCCAGCTTTGTCAGGCAGCTAAAATAGTCGCGGCAATTTTGGAAGCGACTGTGGCTTTATTGCTCAGACACTGAAGAGGGGGGCTCGAAGCCTGGTCTCCCTCCAGGGGAGCGGGAATTCTGCTGGGAAAGCCACAGCCCAGCGAGCCCCGGGGCTGCGGGCTCCCTGCACAGCCGGAGCGACGCGGGTGGTGGAAGACCTCCAGCAGCCCACAGCTGCTTTACACGGCCACAGCTACGTCCATACAGCTTATACCGCTATAAATAGTGTGTGGTCCACAGCTACCAGACACGGGCATCCCAGTACAAAGCAAAGACCACGTATACACCCAGACAAACTGTAACGAGTCCCACAGAGAAGATTCTACTCCATGACCCCTGCAGCCTAAACGAAGGGTGGGCCACGGGAGCTGCAGAATAATTTATAAAGCTCTGCGCCGGGCTCTGCAGGCACTGAGCACCCCAAACTGGCATCCTGCAGGACCTGGCCCATCACTGACCTGAGAGCTCCTACCACTGCTTCCAGCCAAACTGGTCCTGACGGCACCTTCCATATCACAGAGCAATTAACACAGGAACTCCAGAGCCAGCGCCCTCCCCTTCAGGCTACTATTAATTTCAACAGTCTCAAAGATTTGGGCCAGCACTCCAAGTTACACCAAAATAATGTATATGCTCTTGGCGGGCTGACCATACGAAAGCAAACCAACCCCCAGCGTCCTGGGGGAGACACCGTCAGACCTTTGAAGTGTCGCAGCACTTGAGGGCGCTGCTGCAATAAATTTAACTCACCCTAAAAACCTCTACTTCAGTTTTGTTATGAATTAAAATCGTCTGTTAAAATACCAGTGACCCACGCTGACACTGACTTATCTACTGCTGTTACACCATGGCCCTTCTGTTTCAGAAAACAACCAGCAGAAGTCAGGACTAGCGTTTAACATCCAAGGTTAGCACCCAGTTGTCCTTTCAAATGTTTGCACAAAGTGATAAAGTGGAAAGAGGACAAGAAAACAGTTTAATTCTGAACTATATTTTTCAGTATAATTTATTTGCTCTGGGTGAAATGAAAAGGTGTGAGAAAGTGTTTCTGTTCACAAGTTCTGCCACTGCAACGCTGCATTTGATAACAACCTTTTTTTAATCACAGGACTTCTGTCCTTTGCTCTCCTCCGCAGTTTTGAGCAGTACACTCAGTTTCTTTCCTTGTAGTTATTTATTAATTACACAGCTGTCTCAAAAACAACAACAACAAAATATTGATGGGGAGAAAATTGTCCATTTCACATCTGAACTTCTGATGAATACTGACTCCTTGGCAGAGGAAGAGCAAAGGGGAACAGTGAAGACTGAAAAGAACTTCCATAACTCTTCTTAATACTCCTGCAGTGCTGTATTTCCCCATCACCTTGTTCAACAGTTGTCTGTGTCCTGAAGAATTTAATATTTAAGAACATCCTTGTCAGTGTTTCAGAAAATGCAGAATTACCAGAGCAGGTGAGTTTGACAAGATCCCTAGAGCACAGGGGCCGGTTTGCCAAAGGTTAGAGACAACTCCAGCATCAGTCCAGTAAAAATACGTTAGTGTAATACCACTGCTTATGTGCCGAAAGTCACCTGCTAGTGTAAAAAGACAAGGACAAAATACAGGAAAGCGATCAAAGAAAGATGCTCTGAAATCTGTATTTTTCAAGAAAAGATAAAAAAAAGAAGAGAGCACAAAGTAACTCTACTTCATCTGCAAATGAATGAATCCTTTCTTCTACAGTGCTCTGTGATTGGTAATAACAAACTGTGCAAGTCCAGTTTTAACAGGTTTTCTCATTGTGGCACGATATCGATCTCTGTGTTTAGAGCTGGAAACCAGAGCAGCACGTTTGACCCTGGGGTTTTGGCTTTTTGAAGCCCCATGTAGTCTCTGGGCACCTTGAGACATCCCAGAGGGAAAGCTGAGCTGCTCCCCGGGATCAGTCCCCGACCACGCGGTCTCCCTTTGGAAATCTTTCCATCTCAAATCTGTGTCTGCTGGACCAGCACGGCTGGAGCCCCCTCTTAACAGCCAGCAGAGTACTTTGCTGAGCTTCAGACTTACCATCTTACCAAGATGTAAGAAAAAAATCATATATCTGCTAAGTTCAATCCTTCTAGGAACAATTCCAATGAGATGCTTCACATTTCCTGCTCCATGCAAAAAGGATTAATAAATTAAATCTCATCTATAATTGACCTGGACAGACATGGAGCACACTTGGCACCTATTGAAACCCCTTTGAGACCCCCTGAGCTATAGAAAAAAATGTAAATGTGAACTTTATACCACCATCAGTTCAGTCAATTATTTTCCACTGAAAAGTCACCTAAAAACGTGTTGAGAACAAACTTTTTAAACGTTTATTGAGCACGTAGGAGCTGTTGGTTTCATCCTATATATCTGCTTTTTGCGGGCAAACTATTGAAAGAACTACCTGACAAAGGTCTGCATGGCTTTGCCGTTGCTCTTCTGTCTGGCCCACAGGGGACACTTGGAGAAACACAAAACTCCATTTAATTAACTACTGTACTGAGAGTTATTCCTCCTTATAATGTACGAGATCACCAGAACCAGGGCTTTGTGCTCGTGATGCAAAGAAATATTTCAAGACATTTGCTATAGTTTAACCCCTACATTAATACATGAACCTGTGTGAAAATTCTGTTCCATGAGGAAGTTACTCATATTTTCAATCTGATTCTATAGATGCAGCTTCAAAACGTGAACACAAAGCTGGCAAACTTGCCTTGACTTTGCAAATGCATGTTTGAAAAATTGTTTCTGGAAGCCCAGCAAAAACTGGGCTTGAAATCTCCCAGTGGAATTACTTTTTCGTTCAAGCAATACCACATAGTTTGGAAACCACAGAAAATATCTATTAAGACAGATGCTAATTTAGAGAAGAAATGACCCCATCTGGAACGGCATCTGCAGTGCTGTTCGTTGCACCACAAGAAAAATATTATTATACTGCAGAGTGTGGAGCTTTGTAACAAAGATGACGCCAGGTCAAAAGAATCTGACTTACAAAGAAAGGTTGAGGTTAAGGTCTTGCTTTTACTATAAGAGCTACAGGCTGTAGACACAGATAACTCAAGCCCCGTGTTCCTAACGGGATGCTGAGCACCCATGGAGGAGCGAGCTGGTGACCACCCCAGGGAGAAGAACGGGGGGGAAGCAGGAGCTGCCAGGGGTGGTGAGGGCAGGCACAGCTCCCCTCCTCTCCTCTCTCCAGCACAACCCTCCGTGCACTTCATTCATCCAGCCTGTGAATGGGGACGTGGACGTCAGCACACACGCCTTAAGGGTGGATCATAGCACAGAATATCAGGTTGGAAGGGACCTCAAGGATCATCTGGTTCAACTTCTCTTGCAAAAGCACATTCTAACCAAAACAGCCCAGCTCCTTTTCCAGCTGAACCTTAAAAGTTTTCAACGTTGGGGAATCCACCACAACCCTGGAAAGATTATTCCAACAGTTAGTTGTTCTCAATGTGAAAAATACCCTCCTGCATCCAATCAGAATCTTCTCAGGAGTAACTTGTACCCATCACCACCCGCCCCTTCCATAGGACCCCTTGTAAAAAGGGAGTCTCCAGCTTCTCAAGCTGGTGATGCTTAAACGTTTTAATAAGGACCAAGCAAACAGCATTCAACAGAGGCTTGGAAAAACTGACAAAAACTGTTCTTGTTGGAACAGTGCTAGATTTTCTACTGTTGCACATGTCAAAATCTGAACTACAGTTTGGTATTAAGGTTGGATGAGGAAATGATAAAGCCCTCCATTCGTATATGGCCTGCTCAAGTCTCCAGCGTTCCTCCATGGGCAAAGCAACACCTGACAACACGCTGTTGGCCAGGAAATGGGCACATCATTAAGGATACACCTCTGCCTTCAAAAGCCAGGCTGTTCCCACATAAACCCACCAGCAAATTCCTTCACAACAGCATCATCAGCCATAGAAATCTATCATTAAGTCATCCTCTAGACAAACTGCAGGGAATACTGCCCGTCCTTGAGCAACACAGCAGGGCCATGGCGTGGTGGAGAGGTGCTGGGCACCCGAGGAGACGGCCGCAGCTCCCACCGCTCCCGGCAAAGGCTGTCCACCGGCTCCTGAACGTGTCCATCCAGCCCCTGAATCCTCAACACCAGCTTCACAGGAAATCACTCTTCCCTGAGAAAGAGGATGAGATCGGTGGGAGATGAAGATACTGAGCATTTGAATATCACACCAAGCCTGTCGAATAACACAGATTTCAGCTGAATTAAATGGCGCAAACAGGACTACAAACATCTGTTTTCAAGAGGTGTCCAGATCATTAGCAGCTAATTCTACTTCGCTGTTACATTCCCTGCCATATGCTGGGGGATAATCTCAGCAAGCAACAGGGATTTTCATCTCAAATCCTAACAAATCTGCTCTGCAAGGCTTCACGTTTTTCCTTATATCACTTATGAGATAATACTCCTCTGCCGCTCCTCTCTGCTCTTTCCATGCCTCGTGTCTGCTCTTCCACAGCACCCAGAGACTCCTGCAACCTGTGAGGAACAACTGTCCATTTCTTCACACCATCCTAGAAAAAATTCCCTCTCCTGCCAAGGGTAAATACAGAATTTGCCTCCTGGCTGTCCCCTGCCCGGTCAGTGCTGCCGCCTGCAAGAGGGGTCAGGACAGGCTGCACTGGGCAGGGCTCTGGACGTTGATGTCCCTCACTGGTGGGAGCAGCCTTCAGCCGTGGTCGGAGGTGCTGGTCAGTGCCACGTGTCCCTGCGTGCAGCCAACAGTGTATGAAGAACAAAGGGAGAAGATCTGGGCTTATGAGCAACTTCATTAACTGAAATTCAGAGACCTTCCTGGCACTTTGCCTGGCAAAACCAGGGTGCCTTCACCAAAAGCCGTGATGGCCCTTTTGGGGTGCAAGAGAAGATCTGACAGAATCTGATCTCTGGCATTAAGCAGCAACAACAACAAAACAGGCGACTGCAGCCCTGATAGACCTCAGGGGACGGACTGCTCTGGACTGCCTTCTCCAGAGCACAAGCAGAGGCCCCATGAGTCGGTCCCAGTCTCCAGCCTGATGCCACCCCTTCTCTGCACAGGGGAGCACAGAGTCTCGCTCCAGCCTTGGCCTCTCTCCTCCCTCGTGAGGTGCCATCTGTGCTGGGCTCTGACAGACCTCCTGGGGCACCTTGGGAACCCCGGTCGGGAAGAGGAGGCGTCGTCCACAAGAGCTGCTGGCACTGCCACTCAACATGTCCCATCCAGCAGACTTGATGGTGCAAGAACTGTGTCAGACCAGCCTCAGGGTGGGGAGAGCTGGCAGGAATTAGCAGCCCCGTCTCCCGCCAGCAGCGTGATGAGAAGTTCCTGCGGTCCCACAGCTTCCACCCAAGCCACGAGTGGTCCTGCTGCTGGCGAGGAGGGATGTGCGGATGGGGTATTTTTATCTCCTCTTCGTTCCCATCCCCGTCAATCCAAAACAAACTTCAGCTAGTTAGAGGTGGGAAAGACGGCTCATGATGAGAAAAGGATTCCCTGGCCTGCCTTGTGTGTCACCGCTGGATGGGTGCCACCACCGCGGTGGCACAGCTGCACCAGTCCCCGCTGCCCAGCTTCCAGTAACCTTTCCAGATGAAAATAGCAGACCTACTGCTTGGTTTTTAGCAGCTGAAGAGCAGCAGTAAACCACATAAGTATTATGTAAAATGATATTTTTCTAAGTATATGTTTATTGTGCACAGAAGAAGAGGATTTAACTACAAACAACTGGAAGTTTTTAAACAATCTGGATTGCCCCCTACTCCCTTTCTAAAAACTAAGGCTTGGCAGCAGCTTTTGGGTTTCATTGCAAGTCTTCTAAGTATTTCCTTGGAAAGACTTTACACTTGGTCCCAGGCAAGAAGTCAAAATCAACATTTAAAAAGCATGCCCTGCATAATTTCCAGGACTCAGCAGCAGGAAGGTATACTTATGGAGGCCGGGAGGAAAACTGCTTTTTGACTTTGTGCATAAAGCTGGTCTTCAGACAAGGAAGTTTATATTCCAAATAATATTTTTAACTACATGTGGTCAAGTACATAACTTATCAGGCCTTTCCTCACCCCCTCCCAAAATAAGCCTGAATGGTAAATATCTTTGCAGCATTTAGCTTTTGCTTAGACCTCTGCCAGTAGGGACAGATTCTCAAGACTAACACAGAATTATTCAATGGCAGAAAAAGTTCCAAATAACACATTCTTAAACTCCTTTATACAGTGTAACTCCAGTTTGGGCCCGGTAGTGATACCTGGGGGCTAAGCTGGCTGGCTCCGCACAGAAGGGGGTTTGGCAGCGTTTTCCAGTGTCACCGTGCCCTGCCCAGGGGGTGGCACGCTGTGCCCTTGCAGGGACAGGAGGCTCCCACAGGCTCCACGGGGGATGGCTGATGCTGTCCTGCCTCTGGGAATAATCCCGTTGGAACCGGCGGGACTGACACGGGGGCTGCGAGACGGGAGCTCTGGGTTTCAGCCAAAGGCCAAGAGCAAAGTTTCACCCATTGCATGTTTGCCAATCCAACCGACCCGTGCAGAGCGCTCCTGACTGCCCAACTGCAGCGCACGTGGCACCTCTGTGCACAAGGGCATAGACGGGTTTAAGGACTATCCACTCCAATTTTAACTCAATTTTTATTTTGAGGGGAAAAAAAAAAGTGAGGAGTTTTGAAAATTTCTATGTTATATTAATATAAAAATATAAATATGTTTTGTAATCCATCATATATTGTATTATTTTTGTTAATTCTATATTACGATCTTTTGAGACTTTTTTCCTGTGTCAATATTTGAGGTGTTTTTAAGAACAAACGCCTATCTTTCTGAAATATCTGCAAATCAAGTCCCACATCAGTTCACCACCTAAAACCACCAAATGCTACAGCCGAGATTAAACGTCACAGGAGCTGAGAGAAGTGAGAGCACAAGCGGTGTTAAGAAATCGGGCTTAGAGGAGAAAAGATCCTTTAGCTTTTACAGTCTAAAAGATATTTCTTGTGTGTTTTTAATCAGCGTAGAAAAATCGGGTCTATCAAACTGTAGATTTCCTGTGTGGAGATAAGGCAACAAAAACACCAAGAGAGTGTTTTATGCAGTATGTTTCTTCCAAGCAGATAGCTTTCACCAGTATTTATAAAAAGCAAACCTGAATGCAGATTTTCAGCTCACCACAGCTTGCCCTTCTCCCCCATGTCTCCGTTTCCTCCCCTTGTAAAGTCCCAGTCCCACCATCCCGCAGTGCCCCAGAAAACCTCCCAGCTAACCAGCCATCTTCAGATTTCAGTATAAAACACAACCAGAAAAAATGCAAACCCAAACAAATACAGCCCACAAACTAGAAATTTGGTCCGGTGGGGGGTGGGGAAGGGAAGAGGAAGAGGTTGTGGTGCAACCCGTGATGAGGGTGTCACTGAGAAAGAGAAGGACAAACCCAACCAAGCGCTTTTCGGCTGCATTTCCACAGCAGCATCGCTCCATCAGCACAAGGCAAGAGGAGAAGCTCAGAGTAACACTGAACGTGTCTTCCTCTGAGGTGGCATCTGTGCTCCCGAGGGGCAGAGCAGGAGTAGCACAGGCTCCAGAGAGGGCACTCGCCCCCCTCCGAAACCCGACCTGCAGCTACCCCTGGCTCACCCAGCCAACGGGCACGGGCATCGCTGCTGGGCTGCCTCCCCAGGCAGAACGGGCTGACTTGCAAGGGACCTTTCAGGTCATCGAGTCCAGCCATCAGCCCAGCACTGCCAAATCCACCAAGCCTTTTGCTGAAGAAATTTTCCCTAACATACAATCTGAACCTCCCCTGGTGCAACTTGAGGCCGTTTCCTCTTGTCCCATCACCTGCTCCTTGGGAGAAGAGACCATCTTCGCAAAGTATTTTTTCATTTAGGTAGCAGCAGGTTGGTTCAATCCTCCTCTCTCTCGTTTCTTCACTGCAGGTCCTTCCCACCTGCTATGCT
The DNA here is from genome assembly GCA_013398155.1 of Pedionomus torquatus. Taxonomy (NCBI): domain Eukaryota; kingdom Metazoa; phylum Chordata; class Aves; order Charadriiformes; family Pedionomidae; genus Pedionomus; species Pedionomus torquatus. The sequence continues at coordinate 39,384 of VZRU01018612.1, forward strand.
CACCCAGGACACTGCCGGCCTCGAGAAACCCCCAGGAGCCCCTTCCATTCAGGATGCCCCAGTGCAGAGAGGAGCTGACGGTTGCACAGAAGTGATGGTGACATTTTTTCTGCTCTGGAGACAGTCGGTGCTGGCTGAGCAAGAGGAGGACAAGCTGCTGCCAGCCCTGCTGCACCTCAACCATCCGCTTTTAGAACCTGCCACCAGCTAAAAACCCAAGGGCACCGCTGAGTCCCAAGTGCCCCAGCAGGGAACCTCTGGTTACCAGAGGCTAAAATACACGTCGATTCCTGTCAAGTCAGGCCACCCGTTCACACCTGAAAGCCCTTTTCCCAGTCCCAAAGGAAACCTTCATGGGACTCAGCTGCCCCGATAGCAAACTCCTGGCCCCAGTCAAGCTGTGTGCCAGCAGAGTCTTAACTTCTTTCAGGCAAGAAACGTGGTAGCTCCACTCACTGCTTGAGACACTGGTAGGTGCCACAGCCGTCCTCTCTACGGGAGCAAAGGAAAAGCTGCAACGTTCCCTCAGAAAAACAGAAATGGGACAAACGGCTAAAAAGCAATAGTTAAAGAGAACACCACTGGGGTGGAGCTGTAGCTTTAAAAAAAAACCCCAAACTCTGCAGTTAGGTCCATGGCTACACAGGAATGCAGCCACTGGAGTGATGGATGATGATCTTTATCCCACTGGGCATTCCATGAGTAAAACCAGGGATTGCCACTAACACAGAGATTCCACGTGCGCTGGGGAAGAGGGGAGACGATGTGCATCTGCACTGCTTTGCCTGGGGCCAGGGAACCCCCAGATTCCTCACCCTCTTCCACAAAAATCCACAGGTACACATGCAGGGAGCATGTAACTGGAAGTAACTATTATGCTATTTGGATCTCAGCCCAGCATCGCCCCAGCATCGCCCCAGCATCAGCCCAAAATCAGCCCAGCATCGCCCCAGCATCAGCCCAGCATCGCCCCAGCATCAGCCCAGCATCGCCCCAGCATCAGCCCAGCCTGCCATCCCTTAGCCCTTCATCCTAACGCTTTTACAGCAGTGCTGCTGTAGGTTTCCTGACACCTTCTTTTGCCAGACCCTATTTGAAGCAGACTTTGCCAGACTTAGATACTCTGGCTGGAGCTCTCCACACCATGTGTCTGTCTGAGGCTAATGATTTTCTTGTTTATGTGGAGGTGGTGCAAGGAAAAAGTAAGGTCAGCAGCTCTCAAGGAAAAAAAAAAAAAAACAAAAACAAAAACCCAAACCAAAACATAACCCCCCACATTCTCCTCCTCAAAAAAGAAAATTAAAAAGCAGGAAACAATGATCAGCTTGCCTGTCTCCTTTCTATGAAATTTTAAATTGGGAGCAGGAGAGAAGCTACTGTATCAAGTGATCTAAAGCACGGAGGTGCCACTGCTGCTGTGAGGTCCAGAGAACATTCGCCAGACGACGGCACAGGTCCTGGAGCCAGCATCACTTGTGCACCAAGTAAAGCCTCGTCAAAGCCTGCAGAGCTCTCCAGGTACTGTTGTTCAGGGTGAGCGTGCTCCAGACCCAGGAGATCCCTGTCCACGCACCGATGGGGCAGCACCCTGTGCCATACAGCACATCCTGGGCACTGCCGTGGGAATGGGCTTGCAGAGGCTCATAATTAGCAACCACCTCCTGGTGTCCACAGCAGGATCCTCGTGTCCACACTGGGCAGATGGAAACCACGAGATTCCTGTGTCCAAGCGTTCTTGTATCTGGCATTTACTAGGAACCTTGTTGGACATACTGTAATCCCCTGACCGTGACAGCCCCCTTGGAGGACCAGCGGTGGTGATCCCGCCACCGCAGACCAGGCACCGGCTGCTCAGCAGAGCTGCCTCCCGCCGGGGAGCTTCGGATCATTTTAGCTTCAGCCTAAATGTCTGCTCATCCACGTTTCCTGTTCAGTGTGGGAGTGAGCTACGTTTTACACAGGTAAGAGTTCAGCCGGAGGGAGTGAGCGAAGGAAGCACGGGCGGGCTGGCAGAGCAGCCAACGGGAACCGGACAACCAGAGGGGAGCAGCACCCCCCAAGGAGCTGAGCGCCCAGACCCCACGGAGCAGGGATTTGCTGGGAAATACTCGCTGATCAAAAGCATTAAAAACCCTCAGACGGCACGATGAGTATCTGTTTCCATACAGTATTTGCTGTAAGATAAAAAAACCCATAAACCACAATTTAAGTAGAATTACGCTTCAAAGTCTTAAAAGAAAAGAAAAAAAAAGAAAGGAAAAAGAAAAAAAAAGAAAGAAAAAAGAAGCCCCCCATCACTGTCACCAATGAGACAGCACACAGAATGGAATTGTTTTATGGCAAAGTTTAAAATCCTTTCCCCCATTAGCACACGCTTTCAATTTTAGAGCCAGGATTGTTCTCAAAGAAAAAGCTACCCCCGTGCACAGAAACTCACCCTCCAATAGCCACTGGTAACCCTGGACTCACGCTACCTTGCCAACACAACAGTGATCAGAGGCTTGAAGTTGCTTCTTGTACAAGCAACTAAACAAATCCTGTGAGATTACACCCGATTGTCAATTTTTCTTTCACAATAACGAAGCAAAAAAACTACTTTCCTGCAAGTACAGGTGTAAGATCTTTGCTCTATTGAAATTAGAAATTTTGGGAATAGGCAATTTACCTTGCACATTTGTGGTGATAAAAAAGGATTGAAAAAAATGATCAAAACCTTCTAAAATCAAGTAAGAGGATATCCAGCCATCCACGGAGTAACTGCGCCTGTGCACTGCGCATCCCTGAGCACCCCCTGAAAGCCAGGAGCTTTCCTTCCAATAAAGGGCCGTGAATGGGGCCAGAAGCAGCCGCGGTGGAGGGCACAGAGCAGAGCGGGCAGTGCCAGGTACGTCCCACACTCGCTGTGACACGGGACGGGCACAGGCACCTGGGGCTCCCTCAGCCCAGCCTGCCGCAGGACACGCTCTGCACCCGCAGCCCTTGAGAGCCACGGAGCTAATGCAGCCGTGCGTTAGAAAGGCTGCGGTCTGGGGAACTGACCCGACCCGACCCATCCATCCCTGCACTTCTCATTTACACCCCGGCACTCCCGAAGAAAGCGCAGGCACCGGCACTGCCCTGGGCAGCGATGTTCTCCTGCAGCACACCGGGAGCTGGAGCAGGAAACCACGAGTATCTACTGCCACTTCTGCCTTTGAGCCTTCAAGGAGTGAGGAGACATCCCCGGCCCTACTCTTCTTCAGTCTTTTTTCTCCCCTCTCTCTAACGGCATTCCTTGGAAAAAGGCTCAGTGGCAGCCCTAGACCCCAGCTGGATGCTCCTGCCCCCCTCGCTCACGCTGTCCTGCGCTGTTCACATCTGCAGCCCATGAGCACCTCAGCACGGAGGCACTCGGTGGCAGCGATACCCGCATATAAAGCACAACCAAGTTTACCCCAAACTTCTCATTGCCATTTAGAAATAAAAAAATCCCACAGTCAAGAGGGAGAGCGGGATGGAGGGGAGAAGCAGCAAGGGAAGGAAGTGAGTGGGGAAATAAGACAGTCCCCACGCAAGAAGCGGGGAAATGGGTCTCTCGGGCATCCCAGGATTTACAAGGGCCAAGGAGTGACTTCCTGCTATTCAAGTCCAGGCTGAAATATAATAAACCAGTGCCAGCGTAACACTGGCTCATATCCATCGGATTTATAAGTCAGAACATTGACAAAGAGTGTTCTCTGTATTGGCTTCACCGCAGACAACTTTAAACCGCCAAGGAACGTTGTTAAACCCACTCAATGTCGAACATCGTTTCTGCAGAAGATGGTTGTGTGGCACAAGGTGTTAGAAAACAGGCAGCTGCAATATTGCCTCCCGCAAATCCAGAAGCCTCTCTGGCCTTTCTGACTTACAGGCTTAAAACCGCAACACCCAAACCATAAGGCTCCTGTGCTTGAAAGGAGAGCCGGGGGGGCAGAGGGGCGACCCCCCCCCGCAGCCACAGCGCAGGAGCTTCGGTCCTTACGTGGGCGCCGCTGACACCCCCGCGCCCCAGGACAGACACCTTGGTGGGCACACTGGCATCGGCGGGGCTGCGATCGCGCCCACAGGAGCCCTACTTCCAGAGTAAAAACTTTTACCACTACGACTCGGAAAACCACCTCCGATACTGACTCCTAAAGCCGCCCGAAGCCCAGCCGTGCGACCGGCTGCGCACCCCGGGGCCAGCCCCCGCACACCCCGGCGGCGGGAGCCCCCGCGTCACCTGCCGACACCGCGGAACAGCCGCTGCTGCTCCAAGATGCTCACGGTTTTGCAGCCCCCTCGTGCGGGACACGGTGCTCCCCCCGCAGCGTGCGGGAGGGGGCGGGAGCATCCCCAGCCCCCACCCCACCCGCGGGCCGGTGCAGGGCTCCGACGGGGGGTTGCACTGGGGGGGTCTGCACCGCACCGGTACCCCGCACCGCCCATGTACCCCGCACCGGCCCCGGCACACAGCGCGCCGGTTCCTCTCCCGTTCTCCTCCCCCCCGGTGCCGCCGCAGGAGCATCCCCCGCCCGGAGCCGGAGCCCCAGGCNAGCATCCCCCGCCCGGCGCCGGGGCCCCAGGCACCGAACCGCCTGGGCTGGGGGTGCGGGGCGGGACCCCCGCGCCGTGCGCTCGGGGCGGCGGCAGAAGATCCCCGCGGACTTTCTGCGGGAGCAGAGCGGCACCGGCCGAGAGAGCCCTCCCTCCCTCCCGGGACGCCGCTGCACTCCCTCCC
>VZRU01018612.1:63773-74757 GCA_013398155.1 Pedionomus torquatus
ATCAACTCTGGTCAGTCATCCCAGAACAGCAGGGGTGAAAACGGAGGGTGAGGATCGCTGCCACAAACAGAAAGCAGACAAGCTGTCAGGAGTTTACAATGGTAATAATGATGTTGCTGATTCAAGTGACAGAATGTTTTAAAACCAAGATGAAAAATAAGAACAGATGGAGGGACAGAAACAAAGAATTCCCCACAAGACGAAGAGGCAATGCTCTTCCAAAGAGCTCTTCTCCCCCCAGTCCCCTCGCTTTGGGATGCACAGAACCCAGGAGACCCGCGGGCACGAGCAGCTCGCTCTGCCCAGGACGGCGTCGGGAGCCGCAGGAACATACTCACTGCATGGACAGGCGCAGCGATGTCGACGTGCACCCACACCCCGGGCCAGTCAAAGCCGATGTGAGAAGCAATGAAGAGCCCGGCGCAGGAGCTGGGAGTATTGTCTCGGTCCTGGAGGAACAAGAGAAGCAGCGTTGGTCTTGCAAGAAAAGAGAATGTGAGAAGACAGCAGCGTGAATCTAGTTCAAAGCTTAACAAATGGCCCTAGAACACAGGTCTTTGCTGACCAACTGCGCTGCAGAGCCTTTGGCTGAACACCTGGAGCAGCCCTGCTCAGCTCCTCTCCTGCACAAGCTCCTTCCTGCAGTGTTTTTGGAACTCGGTGCACGTTGTAATGTTTTGCAGCAAAACCGGCTACAGCAACCCCCGAGGCCTCTCTCTTCCATTCCCCGGTTTCTGCATTCCCTGGAACTGTCTCTGGTGGCTACACGTGACCTGAGGAATACTGCTCTGTACTGCTTAAAACTTCTCCATCCAGGAACTTAGCGCTCCTCCTAGGGCCATGCTCAGAAGGCAAGCAGCCCAAAGACACCCGTTTAAAACTGACACTGAATACCAGTGCTGTGACATACAGCCTGCAAAAGCCCCAGGAAAACGACCTCGAGGTCCATCATTATGTGGCCCAATCACTTCTAAAAGATTACAGCCCTTGTGAAAAGCTTTCAGCCAGCTACCAACAGGACCGCGCATTATTTAGGAAATGCACATTTTTGTGTCATACATTAAATTTAACAAAACAATAAATCTTACTGCCACAGAGTTCTTCATATCAGCTACAGCAGAGGTAAATTCACTGAAGTGGAGCTCAGGGCAGTACACGAGGGGATGGACCAAGTCTCCACAGTTCCTGCCAGCTTTAACACAGGCCTTTTCCCACTCCTCGCTGTTGGTGAGGACAGCAGCGTGGTACTTTCCCGTAGCAATTCCCTAGTGAGACACGAGACAAAACCGGGAAGGATTCACCGTAACTGTGGTGGGAGGACACCTCCGTCCTGCCCCTCAGCACTAACAGCTGCCCCCGTGCACCAGCAGCTCCCTGGCGGTACCTGAGCTCCGGTGAGAGTGGCCATGTCTAGGATGATATCAGCACCGAGGTCCTTGCAGGCGTAAGCGACCCCGTCAGCCAGTATCAGTCTGCCTTCTGCATCGGTGTTATTGATCTCCACAGTTCTAGGAGGAAGAGAGGGCACTTTATGCAGCAGGGCTCCAGGAAGCCAAGACCCGTCTGTCTGGACGAGAAGGCAGACCCAAACCTAAGGTGCTTTCTTGTTTGAGTCCCCAGGTCTGTAAGGCTGCAAGTGCCCAGAGAGCGCACACGTGGAGAAGGGTCAGGTCAGCTCTCTTCTCCTCACTGGGTCTGTTTGTGGGGCCTGTTTAATGCCTGCCGTGTCGAGCTGGGCTTTCACAAAGTGCTGCCATTGCTACCAAAGAGGTATCATTCTCTGCTTAAAACAAGAGATTCTTACAGAGTGGCAGCCTGCTTCTAGTACTGAGACAAGACAGACTGCAGACAGACACAGAAAACTGGCTGTACTGGAAAAAAACCCTAAACCTGAGTGCTTTAAGGAAACTTCAGCTCATGATATACAATATGTATTTTGATGTATATTTACAAACCCAACAGGAAACTCTAAGCACACTTAAAACTCATTACTATGGCTGCCTGAAATACTGTTATCAATATTTAGGGAAGCTGCTGAGGGACAGGCTCACAATCTGCACGGTGCTGAGACAAACAGAACCAAAGATGCCGCTTCCTCTCAACGTTTCTGTGAAAAGGACAGACAGACTCTTACTTTCCAGAGTAAAGAACATGAATGTCATCAGGTCTTGTTGCACGTGGTCCGACGGCATTCTCAGCCAAACAAAAAACAGCATGAAGATTGTCTTTAAAACCCTGTAACAACAGGAGAGAAATGGGGTTTGAGTCACACCAAGCTAATTCATTGGGAGTGAAATCAATGAGGGATTATGACTTCTTGACAGCAATGCTACTAATTACACCAGAAATCCGAGGGACATTTATATCTTGAAGGCTGAGGCCAAAAGCCGTAGAAGGTGGGTGAAGAGGAAACACCTAAGACCAGGCAACGACCCAGCTGACCGCCCTTCAGCGTCCAGCCCACACCACTGCTCAGATACACCCTACCAGCGCCTGTCTGCTCTCTTCCCATGTCAAACCAGAAATACCCACAGCCAAGATGAATTTGGGTCAGGGTTCTCTGGGAGGAGAATGGGACGGGTGTTTTTTGGGTTTTTTTAATGTACCATTCCTTCTGGGAGGCACACAGCACTTCCAAGCATTGTTTTTCCCCTCAGCCTCCTCTCCTCTGGCACAGCTCATTCTGCTTCACTTTGTTTTCAAATCAAGTACTTTTGTGGTTATGGATAAGATTTTAAAATGAACGACGATTTTGTTATTTATATAATGGCTGTATTGTACAGAGGGATCCTAGGAACAGAAAGGGAGACAGAAGCACTTAAATAAAAACAGAGTTTCTCTGCAACTGGGACAGCTAGCCCTAAAAATATCAAATTCCTAGGGAAACCAGGGTCAGTTTTACTGTTAGTCTCTTGATAAAAGTCCATAGCTGAAGAAATCTGGACTTGCTGAATCAGCTCATGTTCTGAGGTCTAAAGAGCAAACGCATCAATCAAAACCTTTCAAAATAACGGGCAGCATCTGGAAGCCACACAGTAACTGCAGCTTCCAGTCCGGCCAGTGGGCAAAGAGCACTGCTGATCAGACAACCCTCCATCCTCGACTCTTTGCTCTCCCAAAAGGCTCTGTGCAGCAAAAACCCCACTCTGCTCAGGGGGTCTCACCAGACTGCACCAAACGCTCCTCCTCCCCGTGGGGGATGTGGTTAATGTGCCACCAGAAGGTGGATGTTCTTCTCTTCTCCCTTGTGCTGGAAATGGATGAAACGCATCTTTCTAGGAAAAACCACTTGCTTAATTTTGCCACCCAAAGCCCTTTCAAATCTTCCTGTAAAACTGTTGAACAGCACGTAGGCAGGTGTTTTCTGAAGATGGGTAACAGCCTCTGCCCCTCTTCCCACTGAGCTTTCTATCCAAGACACGTTCCCAAGTTCAGTCTCCACGACAAAGCACAGCTAATTTAGACTGTTTCCAGCTTTATATTATTTTTAAGAACACACTAAAAAAAAAAAAAAGTCCTGGAACAGTACCTGGGACAAACTCTTTCCACTGTCTACCCAAATACATTTTCTGTGGGGATTTCATTAACAGGTCTTCTTACATGAGGTTGTAAAATTAAGCAGGGGGCTCGTCCTTTTGCTTTCGCACATAAAGGCACAGATTTCTCACCAGGTAGGACAGCTTCTTCATGTTTGGACAAACTGAGCCTATCAGGGCCAGTTTGTTCATTGTTTTAATAACTGCACATGAAATGATGAATCACGTTCACACCTACTGTGACTGCGAATGCAACTTGTCTCAGTGCAGGTAATGATGCACAAAACTACTGTGGAATTGAGGACTGAATCACAGAAGGAACATGCTCCATCCACGCTTCCCCAGGCTCTGCCCTGTGTAAGCTGCAGCTCTTCTCCCTCGCAAAGGCGTGATCTAACTTTCTGTTGGACTCAGCTACGGGACGCCAGCCTTTTGCCTGAGATGCAGCTCACAAATCTGGTTTCAATTTTAAGTCCCTGCAGATAAGTGTAAAGTTTACAATCTTTCCACATCAAACATGCTGCTGGGGCCAAGGCACAGAGCTAAACTGTTGAGAAATGGGAGTTTGGCACTGATCATCCCCTGGACAACGCTTTCGTCAGATCTATGCATTAATCTGCAGCAGTAAGTGTTCTTTGAACTTTGGATACTCCTTGGAGGCAATAGCTGCTCTGTCAGCAAGACACAGTTGCTGGATTTGTGGAGAGGGCATAGTTTTACTGGCAGCAGCCACTTCTTTTTCCCAGTTCATATTGTTAAAGCACAATATGCATTTTTTTTTGATTCTTCATATTTCAGTACCTGGCTGCTCCCCAGCTCCCCTACAACTTTCTGACCACAGGAGCAAACCAACAACCAGCTCCTGATGAGACCGGAGCTGCCACTTCCCCAGTAGGTTAATATTAGAACTGGCACAGGATTTGGAATGTGGACAGACTTCGTATCCCAGACTCATCCCCTTCTTTGCTCAGGGGACAACAGCTGCCCCAAATCCCACAGCTTAAACAAAATCAGCACTGGATAAATCTGATTTAAGGAACTAGGTAAACCACTCAGGCCGCAGAACAAGCCCTGAAATTCAAGACGGACTCTTAAAAAAAATAGAAGCACTCAAGGAATTTCTCACAATTCTCAAGATCCTGGTAAAAATTTGAACTATTCTTCTGAAATAGCAGAAAGAGCAGAGTGGCTCAAGATCAGTGATAGCAGTGTCAGGTCAGATCCTCAGGATTAGACTGGCCCCCATGTCTGGGAATACATCCAAAAGCCAGACTGCTCCTTGGCAATGCTGGGATACACGATATCAATTAGCACATTTTACTTACTTGCTTTACAGTGGCTTTGAAGGCACCCAAAATAGCAGCTGCTCCACCACAGTCTCGTTTCATTCCAGGCATAGTAGTCTGTTTAAACAGAACCACAGAAATATTTTTTTTCTTTAGAAGATAATTTCACAGTAATGCTGCTAAAACTAGTATTTCTGATGCTTCTGCAACTTTGGTCTTGCCTGTGCTCAGCCGTAACAGACACATGTGCCTATTGGTGCACCTTGCCTTAGAACCGGCTCTGCTGCCCATTTGTTAGAAAAGAGAAAGGTTCTTTACAAGATTTGCACTGACACCAACTCAAACGTGCTTTGGATCTATCTCCGAAATCAGAAATCGAACAACTTTGTTCCTAGCTTTCTCCTAGCAGTGGGCAATACTTAAAGGGCAAGATGTCAGGTAACTGCTCTGTAAAGTGTTTCCTGAATCCTGTTTGGTCTTCTCCCCTGACCGCCTGTGGCCATAGGGATGACAGCAGACCAAGTGTTGGCTCCAATAAATATCCTTTGGTTTCCTACAGGCATTAAGAGAGTTACTTCCACCAGAAAACAAGACTGCAGGCAAAGGCAGGAGAAGAACAAGCGTTTGGTACCTTTCCCTTAATGCTGAGTCCCCCCGTGTCGTACACGATGCCTTTGCCCACCCAGGCGATGGTCTGCGTGGCCCCATCCGGAGTGTGGCTGAGGACTGCGAGGGCTGGCGGATGCAGAGCTGCCTTGCCAACTCCGTAGATACCTGGGAAAAAGAGAATTAAAACACTTGTGGGGAAGAAAGACTGGTGATTTTCCGTAAGATGTCTTGGTAAACTATGGGCAATAAAACTGTTTCAAAAATGTGCAAATAAAACATTCCAATTAACTGCTAGGAAAAATGCTCAATTTTCAACAAGATATACCTCCAAAGCCTCTCTCTTTCAGCTCCTCATCTCGAATAATGGTAGGAGTAATCCCAAGATCCTTGCCAACTTTTTTGATTTCCTTAATCATTAAAAGAAAAAGGATATTGTCAGTCAGTCATCAGGAGGACACAGCTGTGTCTTTCCACACATGTGGGTACCCACTGAAGGGTTCTGGGTGATTTTTGCATGCATACACAAACATTTGCAATTTTGGGAGTGGTGCTGGATTTCCAGTGGCCTAATTCCACTGGGACATCCTTGACTTATTGCAGCATGAAACACAAATTTGACCTTTAAGCTCTGCCAATAAAAGAAATCTTCAGAGGTAAAGGCCAGGTATCCACTCTGTTGGATCACGATGCAATAGGTCAGGAATATTTTCATTCTCAGCAGCTTCCCAGATCTTTATGACAAAACTCATCTGGAAACATGTCCACTCCTGTCCCGTAAGTTCAGAAACTCTTGCCACCACGAGGCTTCAGACAACACCAGTACGGGCAGAGAAGCCAGTGTCGTGACCAAATCAAGAACTCGTGTCTTCCCACTCCCAGAGCCTCACCCCAGCTGCACACTTCTGCCTCCTTTCAACTTAGCGTAGCTTCTATGAAATATTAAAGGCCAAAGGAATACCCTCAGCATCATCTGTGGGCAGGTTCTCTGATGTGCTTCCCACTGCTGACATACAACTTTTGCTAAGAGACGGCAACACCAGTTCCTAACTCTGGACTCACAATGGGTAACCGTTACCCACCTCCAGGAAGTTATCGGTGTTCATCTCGTTGCAGGGGGTGTCCACGATCCGAGCAGCCAGCCTGACCCCTTCTGTGGCGCTTGCCAGACACTGCGGAAAGAACCGGGGACACCTGAGCTCCCCATTCCGTCCTGCGCAGCCCCCACCAGGCGCGTGGTTCCTCTGCAGCACGGCCACGCGTGACTGCGAGCCGTCGCAGGCAGCTGCACAGCATTCCATAACGCCAGCCAAGCTGTCCCTCATTTGTGTGTGTGTTATCTGGCCCCGTGCTCCAATTTCTAAGCAACTGTATTCCTTCCCACAGTGGATTGATACGGCAAAGTGAGCAGCCTTCTCCGCTATCAAAGGGAGACCGAGAAGGGCATGTGAGGTGGAGGTAAGAAAGATAAGGGGAAGCCGATTCAGGAAGTCACAATGAGCTTGTTGGCTGCTCGGGTTAGAAACCTGCTGAGATTACACACTCTGCTACACGGGAAACCGCAAAATTCATATCCAACAGGCAGAGGGGCTGGGCGCAGTAGAGACTACTACCATAAGATGTTCTCTACGGCAGGCCCATGGGGGAAGTGGAACATTTCGTATCTGCGTAAAACACACATGCATCCGTTTCCTCATTCCTGCTGCAAAATGGACTGGCCCCCACCTGGACCAAGTCCACTTATGTAATCAAGAGTGGACAGAATCAGAACTGCTGACAGTGAGTGTGTTGAGGCCGTTTCCCTAAAGAAGGGTCCTCCTGACAAAAAGGACGACGAGAGCACCGGACAGTAAGCTTCAGTTGTGAATCAACAACCTGAAACAAAACGACCAAGTGGAAGGAAACCTTGTTCAAGCTTTCCAGCAGCCACACTACGCTGAAGACCACGTGCAGCAGACGGGTGAGTCCAGATGGGTTCCAAAGGGATCCGACACGTCAGACAGTCCTTCATGCTGAGGTATCTGCAGCGTGGCCTGGCCAGACTGGCCCAGGACTGTCTGTTCTGCATCCCAGCAGAATCACCAACCCTGGCTCCCTTTGGAATGGTGCCCAGTTCCCTGCAATTACTGTTGATTGCTTTACTTCCCTGAGAGGGATGAGGACCTCCTCAGGAGCGGAGCCAGGTTTGAGTGACTCACTGCCAGGGCCAGGCAGGTAAACGGAGCTGCTCGAACCCAAAGGCCGAGTCCCAGGGAAACATTCTGATTTACAGAAATAACCTGTGCCTGGGTTTGGCTCCCAGGGTAGACACAAAAACCTGGATAATGCCAGACTTTAATAACTGCCTTGTAAAACTCTGACAAGCCATGCTAGTCCTTGCCATAAAATACCCTGACGATGCAGCAGGTGCAATACAGCAACCTGCCGAGGGAGAGATCCAGCTAAAAAAGCCCTACCACCTGCCTCCCCCCTGCTCTACATTCGCTTTCTGGGGCTGGGTGAATTTCAGGGGTGAAAACTCAGCTTGGAGGAAGCCAGTAGCAGTCTGGCATCAACATCCAGGGGAAGAACAGCAAGTTGAAATTATTTCAGTTTTATTTTTCAGTTATAACTAATACAAGTGGCTTTGAGTCTACCTATCCAAAGGAACCACTTCTGACACCAGCTATGCTTTTTCTGATTTGGGGCATGGGGAAACCAAATGATCAACAGTTGTACTCATGGCATGTCTGTGTGTCGCTCTCCTGAACACTGCTCCGGCATCATTTGCTGTGGCCATATCAGTTCACAGAGTAAAGACAAAATATGAGGGAAAAGACACTGAACGGAAAAAAAAATACCCTACAGTTGCAATTTGGTGAATTTCAGATGCAGCAACACCATATCATCTGTCAAATCCACTGCCAAAAACTGCAAGGGATTCGTATAACCTCATTGACTGTCCATCGCCCACATTTTTAAGGGATTAGTAGAAGCCCACTGGCTGATCAGCGACGAGAGCGTCTGCCTGTACTGAACAGGAGGCTCCCCAACAGCTCAAGTGCAAACCTTGGGGCAGTTTTCAAGCTGGGATCCTGAAGAGGAATGAGCCAGCACAGTAACAGTTACTGGTGTGGAGTCTCCCCTCTGGAACAGCCAGGTGCAAGGGAAAGGTCCTTGACTATCTGCTACTGGAAGGTACGTCTAAGTCGAGGTATTTCACTGCTCTGTACAGCTCATCTCCAAGCTGTGTCATCTCTTAGGGTCTGTTTCTGGCTACAGTTCTGCTGGAAAAACTCAGCCAAAGAGGTGCATCAGACAGAAATAGCAGAGGCCATATGGGATCCCAGAATAAGCAGCTTTTAGTGACATCACTGTGATATTCACCTGCACAAGCACATACAGATTTTGCCGGGGTAAAAGAAAGCGAGAAGCCCACGCGCTGAAGGCACTGGAATAGCGAGGGCTAAAAATGCACTACTTGCATCTATAACAAACATGAGAAAGGCAACATTTTTTGGTGCTATTCGTTTGGTGTTTTCCACCCCTGAAATCTAAATTCTGAATAACATCTTCAGCCTTTGCTGCAGTTTTGTTCAATATTTCTACTCAAAGGTTCTGTGAAGGGATCAGTTTCAAGGAACTCTAGCCTGGGGTAATTTATTCCTTTAGATATAACACCTGTTCCCTGGGTAGGCCAAGAGAGATGTATTTGTGCATTCAGGAAATTGAAGGGAAAAAAAGTATTTCAGGGAATAATGGAAAAAAATTATAAATAATAATAAACTTACTTTAAGCGTTGCGATTATAAATAATAATAAACTTACTTTAAGCGTTGCGACTTCTATCGGTCCGTTGTTTTGTCCAACCAGGAAAAACTCTACCGTTACCGTTTTCTTCTCTGTGCGTCGCGATGCACTGGAGCGATGCGTGAACAAGGGGAAAGCCCTGGCCAAGGCGCAGGCAGAAGCGAAGACTTCAGACCGCTCACAGACCATCTGAAACACCCGCCAGGAGACAGGCAGACAGACAGACAGACAACGTTAGGGATGAGGAAGGTTATGTTTAAAAGGATCTGTTACCTGTGATGCTACTGCTGAAGCAAAGAGGGTGGATGGGAAGTAACTGCTGTCTGAAGAAGACAGGCCGACGCGTCCCGTTCTGCACAGGTGGCGAGGCAGCACCAAGAGCAGCACATTCGACCGGCTCCGTTCATTTCCCACTTGGAAATGAATCACACTGCTGGGCTCGACTGGCTGGGATCAGTCCATCCCGGTAAGGGAGCTGCTCTGCTTTAATCACAGCAGTGCAATTAACACAGGTTGGCCTCCAGAGAGCATGGGAACCATCAATATGTGTTCAAAACAAATGGAACAAAGAGAGAAATCATATGAGAATGTGACTAATGTTAACCCAAAAGCTTTTTAACACGTAGAATATTTTTCTGAAGTTCATTAAAGAAATTACCAATGGAAAGCAGTTTTAGCTAAACATTTTCAACATTAACTATAAGGGGGGGAAAAAACTTAGGTAGAGTTAGTACTGTTGTAAGTGAAGAGTATAATTAGATTTTGTTACTGACACTGACTGTACGAGTCTTCTCTAACAACCCAGACACCAGAATAGATCTGGAGGAGCCGTAGAAACAAATACGAATAGAACAGGCTTGTACAGAAGGTGACCAAAGCCGCCCAGGAGCTTGTCCTGCAAAGGGCTCCCACTGGAGCATTACTGTGCATTAAGACTTTTAAAACTCAGCGAATAACACAAAGAAGACACCCTCATCGGGCTACGCAGCGTAGACACAGCCCTCTGCACTCAAGCTACCTCCACCTGCAAAATAAGTGCTCATGTCATAAATCCTACTCCGAAAAAGCCCCTACTGGTTCCCTTTGCATGGACATTCCCAGCCGAAGACATTCCATGTATATCCGACCTTAATTCCCTCCGACTGCTCGGGCACGCGTGTGCCATTACAGCCAGGGCTTGTGTACGTGTCCGTGCAGAAGCACCGATAAATGCCAGCACAATCCTATCGGCAAAGCCTGCCCACCTCCAGTCTCCTGGGATACTGCCCAAACCCTGAGAGGTGGAGAAAACACCCGCCTAGACGCCCCCGGGAGCCCTTTCAGGGGGGCACTCACCACAATGCACCTGCTGGCACCCCCGGGGAGGCAGTTCCTGACCAGGCGGGTGATGAACTGGGCGGCGGAGGGGCTGTTGTGGCGGCTGACCCTGGAGGGCAGGGCGGCCACCGTGGCGTAGTTCAGGTAGAGCGGGCAGCTGTCGGTGGGGTTGGGGTTCAGCGTGCTCAGCGCCGACTGCCACGTCTGGGGGGAAAGCAGAGTTCAGGGACAAAGAACGGCGCCGGGCTCCCCTTCCCAGCCCGCTCCCACCCGGCGTCGGCACCAGCTACGGGCTGTGGGTGCCGGACACAGACACCGCGCCCTGGAAGGCAGCAAGGCCGGGCGAGGGGAAGCAGAGGGCACGGCCAGGCTGCCCGTTGGCCAGAGGAGACACCGAGATGTCTGTCCCAAGCGCCTGTGTCAGGCCACGCAAATTACGATTTAAAATCGT
>VZRU01018612.1:75778-88178 GCA_013398155.1 Pedionomus torquatus
CCGGCACCGCCGCCTGTCCCATCCGCCCTCCCCCCCCGAAACCGCGTTTTTGGGACGGAAACGCTTCATCTCGAAAGTGTGAAGTGACACAGGGATAAAATGGAAAAAGCTGGATTCCTCTGGGCCTCAGGAAGTCAAATATCGGGTAAAACGTGCGCTTTAAAACAGAGCAGAAAGGCAAAATGGGCCCCAGGGTGCAGCGCGGGGAGGCGCTGGAGGAAACGAGGTTTTCCATCACCGGCTTTTATAGCAAATTTAAACGTTTCAAATCTAACAGGGCGTTTATCCTCATCGTTTTATATTTGCCAATCAGCCCCCAATCAACCTCGGGCCCGAGCACGGGGAGGCATCGCGCTCCCACTCCTACGGCAGGAGGGGACGCTCGGCCCCAGCGTGGAAACGGCTGCAGAGAAGAAACAAAGGACAGGCTGAACTACAGAAGGAGCTTCCTTAGAGCAAGGTCTTGCTCGGCCTCTGAAGCAAGCGAGCAGCTCTCTCCAGCCCAGAGCAGACCGTGACAATGACAAGCTGACACCTGAAAAGATTCGGAAGCCCAGAACTTGTCTTGTTGAGGGCTTCTTCCAGGGTAAAATTCGCTTCAATAAATTGCAGCTCAAGTTACACGAGACAGTTGACATCAGTTTAACCTCTCATGTAATGCACATTAAAATGCTTTGCCTTTTACAGAATTTGGATAGAAAATAGGCGGTGGTTCACGGAGGAGTTCAGAGACCACGGGCACGTCTGCGACAACCCTGACACTGCGAGTGACACTGCGCTACGGAACGTTACGTATTTTTCTCCCCCCAAGATATTTCATGTCGCTGCTGCTTTCACTTGATGCAGAGTCTGTAGAGATGCACTAACATCACACAAGTATGCTTCAGTTTATATTCTTTTCTACAAGAAAACGAGTAATTGAGCGATTAGGTTGGAAGTGTTTTATTACTCCTTCGAATTCATTAGCCATGATAAAATGTCAAAAGCACCAGTCAAGACAGAAATAAATAACACAATCTCATGTTAGAGAGAAAGTTGCAAATACAGTATTTTAAATTATAGCAACAGGCTGCTTCACACCCACCGCCGGAGAGCACAGGAGGGAGACAGTAGTTGTACTCAGTCACTGAAAACACCCGTTACCCCGCCAGGGAGCTGCACACCGCGCTACCAGCATCGTTCATCCTGCTACCAATGCACTTCATGAATTTAATCAAGGGTTTGAAGAGGCGGTTTTGGAAATCACAGATCCCCCTCGTCTCCAGGCGACACGAGCGGTACGCAGCTTTCCACAAGAAGCCACACAACAAGCCCAGGCGGTCCCGGCTCTGGGTCCGTCCCTGTCCCCGTCACTGAAAGCCACGTCTCGCCTCCTCCTCCAGACACGGAACCGAGAAACCCAGGGTGGGCGACACCACACGGAGAGCGTTGTGCTACCCACCACCCCAGGGGCTCCGAGCAGAGCATCGCTGCAGGTCACGGGGAGCGCTGCGTCGGTCAGGAAATGAAGGAAATAAGTTACAATCCCTTTGGGGAAAAAACTCCATATGGAAAAGCCATATTAAAACCACTAAGGCAAGGCATCTACAATTGCACACCGCTCCAGGCCTGAAGTCAGTCACCAGCACTCCGTTACTTAGATGTTTCCCTAATTCCTCTTTTATGGCCTACAGCAAAGTTTTCCACTGAAAAAAACAGTGAAAAGAACCCAAATTCTCTGCTGAAGGCCTAGTAACATGTCACTTGCATGACATCTCTCATGGCAGTAAGAGACCACAAACACGTCCTTTTCCAGACAGGGGTTTGAAATAAATAACCTGCCAGGGGCAGCGGATGCACCACGTGCTGTAGTGAAGTCAGGTCTTGTACAGCAATCACAACACAGGCGGACAGACGACTGAAACAAACACGCAACAACTGAAGTCTGAAACATCCGAGACCCGCCACAGCAGGTCAGGGGGAGCAGAAAGCCAGGAGGAGAATCTCCATTTCTTTTATGTTTAACTTCACCGCTGCTTTAATGTAATGTTTGTACTTTAAACAAACAAAAAAAAAGGTATGAAAAAATATATATCATCGTTCTGGTGAGGAAAAATATTCCCGTGATTACTCAGTCTCAAAAAATCTTTTTAATTAACTAAATGTGTTCAATTATGCCGGTGATTAAATCTTGCTATTTACAAGATCAAGTACTACTCTGATTCTCTGTAATGGTGCAGTATCTAAATTAAGATCACCGGGGCTGGACTACGTTCTGCTTGCCAAACGCTTTTTCAGCTGTCTATCCGGTTCTTTGGGGTTTTTGAGTCTGGAAGAAAGGAGACGAAGTCAAACACCTTTGTGCCTCACCATAGCATCTAGATCTATTTCTCTTTTCTAGTCCCATGGTTTAAATTTGAAGCTTGTCACAACTGTGACTCGAGAACACAGAAGACAATGCTTTTTTGTTCACAGTAACACACGAATTACTGCAATCACCAGCAAACTTCAGTTCTGCAGTCATTTTTCAGTACTGTGTTTCCAAATACCTCTGCATAGAAAGTCAAGTTCTTTGTGTGGGAGCGTCAATTTTGCTGACATTTTCCATATATTCCTTACAAACACCTCACAGGTCACCAGAACTCCACAGAAACATTGCACAGACTTGGCACCACGGGGGCTGGTAGATTCAAAGGCAGCTCTCTGGAGTGCAGATCCACCCACTCGCACTGGGGAAAAAGTTCACATAAACTCCGAAAATGGGAAAATGAAGTGGAACCTAGTGTGACTTTACACCAATAAGTACAACAATAAGGACAATTACTATAACAAACAAAATTAAAATTACGAGCATCTTCCGATTCTTCTTTTGATATTGCTCTGCCTGTAGAAACAGAAAAGAAAGAGTTAATACTGGGATTGTTTGCTGCAAGGAAAGCACGGGTTACTGGGGAACAATTCTTACTGGGGAACAATTCCTACTGGGGAACAATTCCTACTGGGGAACAATTCCTACTGGGGAACAATTCTAACCAGGGAACAATTCTGAACAGAAAGAAGATCAGGCAACGGGGCAGGAGAAAGTCGGAGAAGCTGGTGAGATATTTCAACTCATTTTGCTGATACAAGCGTCTGGCATTGTATCTGAAGGACATTAAAATTCACAACAAAACTCTGTTTTAATAGACATTTTTGTTGTATCCCATTCAACTGTGCACTTTCATTTAATTTCAATTAGAACTGAAAGCTTTCCTTTTGATTTGGTTCTCAGTTTTTTGCTTCGTTCCTTCTTTCTTCTAACCACATTTTCTCATCCCTTTCTTCTTTTTCCCAGGGTAATTATAAGGAGGCAACACGGAAAAAATGCTCCAGAAGCCAAATCAAAGTCTGCTAATAGAAGCTAAAGAAAACAAAACTTGCATGAAATTCTTTCTAAATTAATAAATCTCCAAAATCTAAAGGAAAAAAGGTATTAGTTCTTCTCCTTTATAGTCCCTGGAAAGTAATTATTTATTATCAGATCTGCTGAAAAGGAGTTTTTGATCTGAGACTATGTAACATGCAGCCACCCTGATTATTTTCTTTATTAGGCTCAAAGTATCAAAGCCCGACAGCGTATCCCAACGGATTCCAATGTCCCCCGAAGCAGAAATTGGTAACTAGTCATTTGTATCACCAGATTTCTGCAGCAAATTAATGTCATTTCTGAGGAAGGGCTGTCTCAGTAGTTTGTTATAATTATGCCAATTAAATCAGAAAAGGAGATTGACATTATTAGGTATCAAATCAGAATAAAATTACTGACAGTATCAGAAACAGCGGGTTATCGGTCTCTGATACCGCTATTCACACCTGTGTGTGTGTCTGCCCCAATAGCTGAAAAAATTCCTATTCTATACTGGAAAGAGGCGTATGTTGCATCAAACCCCTGTGCTCCAGCCAGCGACCCAAGCAGGGGCGTGCGGACAATTCAGTAACCGCCACGAGGACTGAAACTGCGGCCATTCCGACAGAGTCATTTATTCCCAGTTCAGTTTGTACAAATTGCTTGCAATCACTTTAAGCCTCGTTCACCAACGGTCGCTGCCTTATTTTATCTTGTATGTGTAAGAGTAAACCTATAACCGTTTTCTTTTGCTTTTCCTCAAATGGCACTTTTTTACTGTCCATACTAGAAGTCTACTGTGATGTGAAGTTGAGTATGTAGCAGTAAGATGTCCGTGCTTCCAGGACAGAATGTTTTGCTTAAATAGAGGCTTTTGCGTAAATCTCTCATTCTACTTCATCTCCAGCATGAACTGAGCTGACAAGTCAGAACTTAGCTTAAAATCAAAACAAAAGAAGAAAGCCGATGGAACAACCACAAAACTCTCTGTTCTGCTGCCAATTCAGACTTTTCAGATGTTCATAAAAGCTTCACACCAAAAGCGTAAGCTTGGCCCTGACTTCTAACAAGTGTCAGATGGGAAGAGCAAACACGAGGAGTTATTCTTGCCGCTCACACTGTTGGGATGATGTTTTCAAACTAGGAAATATCAGCTGAGAAAAAGCTCTAGCAAGGTACCCAACAACCAGTCCTGTTTCAGGTGTGCTGGGCTCTGGAAACAGGGAAGGGACTGCAGGCAGGTCCTACCAGGTCACTCTACAGAGATCAAAGCACGACACTTGGGTGCCCAGAAAGTGATGAACACCGGGCACCGAGCACAACTTTAACAGAAGCTGCATGGGCAGCTCCTGCTGCAGTTGGACGTTGTACGCTGTACAGCAATCGCTTCTGAAAGGGTCAATGTCCAACTGAAAAATGACTCAACTTAATGGCTATTAAATTATAAAAGGTTATTAGATACGCAAAGCAGCTGAAATATTCCATTGAGCTTACCTTATGTAGTTGTTTTAGACCCTCTTCGGTTTTCATACACGACTGCTCAACATTGTAGTCAATTCTATCTAGAACTGTTCCCTAAAACAAACGGGGAGAATGAGCATCAAACTGAACCTACGTGAACTTCATAAAGCTATTATTATTATGAGCTGCAGAGTAATTAACGACACTCACACAAACAGCTAGTCAACTATGTAAACTAAAGGCTTTTACAGCAGAACTAGATGGGACTTCATTAAAGGACTCCCTTGCTCAACCCCTGACTGGCAGCTCTGTCCCACCTCACGTCACATCCCTGCACAATCACCTTTCTTCTAGCTCCGGTGCTTTTGGCTGACTCATCTACCCTAAGCTGAGTCTCTGGGAGAAAGAACTGTCACAACTCTGGGATTCTACATTTTTTTTTAGTCTAACATCCATAACCAGTCGTTTTTGTTTTTTTTTAACGTCCCTTGACTCATCTCCTGGCAGATTTCAAGCAGATGAAACTTTAGCCCGAGGAGGTAAGTTTGGAAATGCGAGAAGCACATGAAAGCAGGATGCTACAACAGGAAGAGTCTTCTGGAAGCCTTAATGCTACATGGAGTCTCCTATTTCGTACTAACACGGGATGTACCTGTTCTACTATCATTGCTCCCAGGTCCCTAAATATTTCATTGAGATCAGAGATTGATTGTACAATCTGACGGATTTCTCGTTCCCGCTCTTCCACCATCAACGTGTTTTGCTCCACCAACGCGAGCTGGTCATCTGTAAAACCCTGTGGGAATAAAAGATTTAGATGTTGAACTAGCACTAACAGTGTAAAAACACTAGTAATTATCAGATTTCATAGCATAACAGTCCTTTTGGAATTTCCATAGTAGACAACCATCTAAGAAAAAAAAAAATCTTACCTATTTTGAAAACAGTTTCAGGGCTGCTAAAATAACTTGGACAGCTATTTATAGTTATAGCAGAAAAAATGCAAATCCTATACCCTGCCTGAACAAACAGCTCTTAAAAATAAGATCTGTCCTAAAGAATGTTTTTATTGATGTAAAAAACCAATACATGTTTTGTAGTTACGGAACATCTACTTATTGATCAGCATTACAGGAAGTCCCGCAGTGTCCGTGGCCATTAGAACGGGTCAGACACAGCAGCAATTCCCATTTTGTTTTAAACTGTGGAGACCTTACTGCTTGTGTCTCCCAAGGCCTGAACACCATCCCTCCCCCCATCGCCCATCTTAACGCGGCAACAGCAATAATAATGAGGAAAAGGTATCACAGAAATCTGAAGAAAGAGAATTTCCATGCAGGTTGGTGCTCAGGGCGTACAGTTTTGTTATTTTCATACTAAAACTAAAAATACATTAAACACTTTCTTTGCACTGTGTAATAACATCTTAACTTACCCTATCGTAAAGTGTATCATCCTCCCCATCATCCATCAGAGGGACTGAGGTGTCGAAGAAGTGTTTGGATCTTTCCTCTCTATTCTTCATGCCTGTAAGAGACAAACCATGTTTGAGCCCAAACACACTAAAATCAGAGTGAGAGTAAGCTCTGAAGCACCAGATAGAAAAGCACAAGAAGGAAAACCTGGCTGATAAATGACATAAATAGCAGTGTCTGAATTTTAACTCTCACAGAGGCTTACTGTTGAACAAAGCATAACAAATTCAACCAGAATTGGAAGACTCCAATTAAATCAGTGATTTTAAGTCATTATGTTCCGTGAAGTTAAAAAAATCAGGTAAGTTAAGAGCCTTAAAATGTAATCACTGTAGGCTGTTTTCTACCATTCTCTTAGGAACATCCCTTGTCTGAATTGTGGTCCTAAGTTCCACCTGTGCCATTCGTACTACGGGAGGAAGAAATACTGTATCAGTATTAAAATCTGAAGATTAAATCTTTGCGGGTTTCTTCCAAGCTTAAAATAATCTTACTTTGCTGAAGACAGAAGTGCACACAACGTTAGAACTTTAAAATGGAGGATATTCCACTTCGATCTGTTTGTGGATGCGGAGTTTTACTTTATCACCGACTACCCTTTGAAGCTTAGTCTCTCGCAGACTGCCAACCCACACCAGCATCGCCTCTGAAGACCACGGGCTGGTTCACCAGTGTAACAGAAGTAGCTTTGCTGACCACGATTCGAGAAGCAATGACAGGTTAAAAACGTGGATGGTTTCACTGATGTATTTAACCATGAAACCGTAAGCTTTCTGTGCTTCAGTTCTCCCAACCAAGAAAATAAGCACACCTCAATCAGTGGTTTCCACAGAAGGGGCCCCTGTATTACTGTATCTCTTATGCTTACGTTTGAGATAGTCAGACTGTGCATGCCTAAAGTTGGTGGATAGGTCCTGAAGGGACTGTGCTAAGGAAGACACTACATTCCTGAGAACACGTGCTTCTTGCTCTGTACAACTACGGGACCTGCTCTGCAAGACCTGGACTGCTCTCTGACATCTGTGAAACAACTGAGAAAACAATTCCATTAGTAAAAAACACACAGCAATACACACTTTAAATATCACATTGCAAACGTTCCACATGGAAGACCAATATTTTGATTTCTAGATTTTTAAAAATCATTTCTTATTGCCCACTGCAATGTCTAAAAAGGTATGGAAACACAGAACATAAATGAACAAAAACCTTAAAGCTAACAAGGCGGCAGAGTAACACCACTGTTGAGCAAAGACATTTGCTTCATTAAACCTGCTTGGACAGGAAGCCTTAGAGTACACATCTCTATTTATCTGAGATATCTGTATTTATCTGAGATATCTGTAGAGCTGATTTAAGTCTCTCACTCCTATCCAAGCAGAAAAGCAAACGGTAAGTAGAGGAAGAGGGAATTTAAGTGACTCCTTGGGAAGCTCACCAGGACAGCGAGCGCAGCACCAACCCCAGAGCCCAGGATTCTGGCTCACTCTAATGCCAATTAGAGAAAAAACGCTTCACTCAACAAATCCCTGCCTCCTCACGACGCATTACAGGTACACTGAACTGTAGGGTTTGAACCAAAAGCAGCCTGTACCTGCGTGATCTCTTGGGTGGTTATTTCTATGGCTCGTTCTTCCTCGCTGCTGTCGTCCAGTGTCGGTCTGTTTAGATGTTTATCGTGAAGACTGGCCAACTCTTTCATCTTCTGTTTAACCCGGGCGATATCATACTGGATCTAAAAGAGAAAACTCAACAATGAAGAAAGGGAAGTGACTGACTAATGTTTGAGAGGAAAAGGCTCTGACAAATGCTAGACAAAAATCATTGAAAGAAATCTATGCAACATAAAAAGATGACCGAAGATCATTTAAAAAATCCCATAGAAAAAGCTGAGTAAGTAACTGAGTCCTCTCGTATGTTCTGAGGTTGCCACTTTTTAAACCTAGTCTTGTTAATCTTAGTCAAGACTGCTGTTTTCAAACATGCTTCATTATGTTGGAATAATATTTTTATCATTATTATTAATATCTCACTAAGAAGGTTTAGCCAACTTCCAAAAATATAAATGGAAATTCAGGTCACACCTTGAACTCTGTCAGACACTGCAGAGCCTGACCTGAACAGTAAAAGTTAAATGACAAGCTTTCAAACAAGCCATTAAAAAGAATTCTGTAAGTGTGATTATTTTCACAGTAAAAAGGAGACCTTTCTGCACGACAGGTTCTGTAGGCATGAACTGATGGCTGATAGGTGTTCTCGGAGTATATTTTAGAAGGATTTTCTGCGTGTCATGAACACCCTCTCAAGCCAAATCCTGGAAAAGGTTTTTAGTCGGATGCCTGCAGAATCATCTCCTACATTTGTCCAAATACTGCCATAACTGGGAAGGCATCAGTCCTGCACGGGCAGGAGACATTTTTCTACCAGCAGACGCCAACACTTTCTGTTTTCACACAGTAACTCCTCACATCCAGTATTTTGGGGTCTGTTCAGCTGCACCCCTCCAAGTGTTCAACAAAACAGGTTTTTTGTATCCTTCCTTCTACGTTTCAAACTGAGAACAACTTTGCTTTGCCATGAGCTTCAGGACCTTCCTGCAGGCTCAAGTCTAAAGGTTCAGCCACAGCACGTCCCAGTGCACTGCTAATACTGGGCTCCCACTGGCAATACAAACCCAGTCCTCTGGACTCTCTGGCCCCAGGCTACCTCCCTTTATTTCACATGCAATATACCCTTCAAGACAGTAAGTAACCACATGCCTGATAGCTTCCTCTAAACAAGGGTGGCAGTTTAGAAAACACACTTTTTCTTTTAATACGACTTCTACCATAAAGCTTGCAGCTCTGAGAAGGCAGCTGAAAGCACCGACGAATCCCTGCAGGAGAAACCAAGCTCCGTGTTGGATTTGCCACACAACTTACTTCGTCTGCGCCATCCACCCATTTGGGGGGTAAGCGTTTCGTTACTCCAATTGCTGCTTCGGGATCTAAGCTTATTCCTGAGACCAGTGCCATGCGATCATCAGCAAGCTACAGGATAGAAGAAAAGACAGTGAATTAATTTTACTCAGATCAGATCCAAAGTCTCGAGCATGAGGAAAAAGCACAGGTATGCCTTCCCGTTCAGCGCTGGGGCCATGATCTTCCTTTACTGGAGATAGACAGAGGTGGTACCATCAGTGGTACCACCTGAAACATACCCAGTGACTTCATTGTTCTCAGGGAAATATTTCTTACAAACCCCTCACTTCCTAGCTTCTCCCGGATTTCTAATTTTCCTCTATCAGGCCTGGAAAGCTTTGTGGTTCCTCATTCCCTCCCCTTTTAAAAAACAATCCCTCTTCCTTCCTGGGCAATTCTTTCCTGAAACCCTGTTTTTTTCTCTCTAACATTTCCTGACCAATAAATTCTGTGTAATCTATGCAAAGCATAAAAAATAGCTAATAGCTTGGCTGTACAAAGTTACTATATCCCATACACGTACAATAAGTGAGACTAGTTTATAGATCTATCTATTAACAATGTAATATATCGCAAAATACTTGTCCTCTTTGTGCAGCTGCGTCCTCGTGCTGTCCACAGAGACACCCCACCCTGTATCGTGGAACTTAATAAATTATTAGCAGAATAAAGAAAGGAACATTTTAGCTCAATGGCATTCACTTGATGCACCACAGCAGAATAAAATGTGAAAAACAATACCTCGTCCAGCTCCTGAAGTGATTTGTGGATCCCATCAGCCCCATCCAGTTAGAGACAGCAAAAGGTAAAAGGGAAAAAAGAGACATAGGACAGATATAGGGTATGGTCAGTTGAGAAAATACTGATTTGTTTTTTAAGCATGATGGTTTACCAAGAACAAAACAAACTGGCTTTTAAAACATGGCTATCCATAAATACATCATCATATTGTACTTTTTAAGTCATCATCTTGCTTGATGCACAAACTTTAAAAAAAATATTTCAGTTGCTTGGTAAACAGAAAAAACGTAAGAGATCCAGGTAAGAGCTCAGTTTGTTTTCCAAAGTAACTGCACAGTGAAGTTTCTAATTACTAAAATTTCGGGTAGAAAAACTGCAGCAGAATATACTGAAGTGTGACAGCAAGGGCAACTTGACTGCACAACAACTGACAGCACTTTTGACAGCAAAGAGTAGATTTAGATTAAATATCAAGAATAAATTCTTTGCTATGAGGGTGGTGAGGCACTGGAACAGGTTGCCCAGAGAAGCTGTGGCTGCCCCATCCCTGGAGGGGTTCAAGGCCAGGCTGGATGGGGCTTGGAGCAACCTGGGGTGGTGGGAGGTGTCCCTGCCCAGGGCAGGGGGTGGCACTGGGGGGGCTTTAAGGTCCCTTCCACTCAAACCCTTCTGTGAGTCCACAATTCAACATTCGCTGGTGAGTTAAAAAGTTTGATTACAACTGGAGGATCCACACACAAGCTCTTATAAGACATTTATTGCCAAGCGCCCCGGTTATCACAGGATAAAACAGACAGCAAAAGACAAAAGGCGAAAGCAAATGTAGTTTGCTCAAGAATGGACACAGTTAATTATGCTCTAGTTTTAGGTAACATTAATTCTACATGCATGTGAAAAAATGCAAAAGGCAACGCCTCTATTCTTCAGGTTTTGTACTGTAGAAGGTATGTGTGAGCAACAAGATATTTCACTGGAGGATGAGTAAAGCAGGATGTCAGATCTACACCAGGGACAAAATACTTGTGGTTTAACAAAGCAGCAGGCTTCAGCTAACGATCTCTTTCATCCCACACCAAGCTTTTGAAACAGGAAGGACTATAGTGTTAGGAACGCTACTGGGAGGGTCTGCCTTTCAGGAAAGGTTGACTGTCCACAGGACAATGCACCTTCCAGGGCACACTGCGATTTCTGAGAGCGAGCTCTCATGGCAAAGGATTTCTTCAGAAGCCCAGAGAGTGAACTGGGGTAAGGCAAAGCAGAAGGAGCAAGAGCTGGCAAGGGTGCCCTGCTGGCACTCAGAGCTCTGCTCCGGGGACACCACCTGGAAGAAAAGGTAATTAGCTGCAACTCTGATGGGGACGGGCACCTTAGAAACATGAAAGGCCAACAGCTCCCACTACCATTTTCACCCTTCTCACTAAAATAGGATGCTTTATGTATCTACAGAACTCTGAACCGTTCTCCAGAGCCAAGATTGAGCCTTTGACTAACTTTATGCACTGCACAAGAGTGCCAGTCTCCAATCCATGTTAGCTTTGATTGCATTGGAACGAGCATCCTAGAAAGAAGCTTCAGTTAATATTAACCAACACTAAACGAACGTTTTATGTGAGTGCTAAGTGCTATTGCACTCGCTGTTGAGTGAAGGTGTAGTTTCATTTTTCAGCAGCCTGTATGTGAGTTCAAGCTACTCCTAACTCCTCCAGGTGGTATTTTAAAAAATCCAAGGATCTAAAGAAGTGACACTGATATTGGCAAAACACCATGTTAACATGAAGTAAATGCAGTGCTACATTAAACATGTATAATACACATCACTATTGACATTTCCTGATCTGCAAATGCAATTTAATCTGTAGCCTGTTAGACACAGGTGTAATAAAGTTAATGACAAAGACCATTCAACAGCAACTCATCAGCTGGAATAAAATTTGCAGCACAAAGTACCGCTTTTCCTAAGAAAAGCACAGTAACGTGAAGCAATTTAGAATGACGAGAGTACCCACAGACATTTACTGATGCCTGTTAGAAATAAATGATAATCAACAGCCTCAGTAGAGCTGAGCTGCCAAACAGCCCATCACAGCTCGACCAGCTCAAAGTTTAGAAAAAGCTGCATGAACTCCACTGAACAAACAGCTTTCTGAAGTTTCTCTCACGGGGACTTAAACCAGAATCTACCGACTCCCGTCCCACAGATCACAGTCAGGAGCAGTCGCGTTCGGTGCGGGAATAAAACCGGCAATGGACGTCAGAGCAAATTATGGACAAATTCAAGCAATGGGAATAACCGTCACTGGTGTATTTACCAGTGCCCACACGCAGATGAACAGAAGAGTTCTGCTCTATGAAATAACTTGGACATTTTTGTTTGGGGAAAGGAGGCTTGGAAAAGCACA
>VZRU01018614.1:0-31198 GCA_013398155.1 Pedionomus torquatus
CCGGGCACCCAATGGGGCTGACTTCTTAGCTTGGAATGGCTCTATTTTCTTAGTGTTGTTGTTTAGGTGGCCTACATGTGCGGAGTTGTATTTGTGTTTTCTGGGTTCCCTTTACCTCCGGAGACTCTGAGATAGGCCTGGCATTGTTTCCCCCCCTCCCCCTTCTCATCTAGTTTAAAGACCTGTCGATCATCTCTGCAATCTTTTGTGCTAGAATCATCCTCCCCTTTTGAGAGAGGCATCATCCACTCCCTGTGAACCGGTCTGGTGCTGTATAGGCCCACTCTCAAAGAATCCAAAGTTGTGGGAGGGGATGCTCAGGAGAAGAGAGGCATTACTGCTCCTCATAAGGGGAGTAGAATCTTAGAAAAAAATACTGTATGGAATTCATGAACAATTTTTGATTAATTTGAATTGTAGTAAACTTCCAATGGGTTACCTTTTAGATCTTAGTTCTCAGAGAAGATCTTTAGAAATTAATGTGATGTTATGGGCAGAAGGGATCAGGGATGAAGGAGGGTAGACCAGGAGTACACAATTGATATAACTTTGTTGTCATAATCTTCTTTTAAAAGGGAAAACACAAGAATGACATTAAAAGTTTATGAAACAAATGAGGAATGCAAATGAAGCAAAAATGAGTGATGATGCATTAATGGAAATAAATGCTTTTTACATTCTTTTATTTTCAAATTTCTGTATGTAGGTATTTTAAGGTGACTTTTTTTTTTAGGATCAATCTAACTACAGTGGGTTAAAAGGAGACTGATTTTCATAACATTATTTCTGACGAGGTTTCCATGTTGCAAGTATAAAACAATCAAGGAAAATAATATTAATGAAAGTGAAATGGAGGGTTATACCTCTTGTGAAATAAGAAAAGTCATTAGTTTGAGAATTTCCAATTACTCAGATACAATTTTCTTCTTTTATAGGAGACAGGAGTCCAGCTAAGTCCATTCTCAATGAACATTGGACTATTCAGTGAATGAAGGCATCGAGAAATTATGAAAAGAGTATATCTTTAAAGGTAGATGAAAACTATTTCTGATCTTTTCGTGTCAACTGAAGAAGAACAGCTTATTCATTTCCAGTCTGCAAGACATCTTAAAAATATTTCATGAAGTAAAAAAGTTGAAATATCCCCAAAGAAGAGAGTGTTCAGATCAAAAACTAGGGAGATGTCAAACAGAAACTTTCAAAAAGACAAGACATATTGTCTTTTAAGACAAAGCTAGAACGAGTAAAGTTTTAAAAGATTATGAAAAGTTCTGCACAGGCTATATTATTAAATGCTGGTCATTTATTCAATGGGATGCAAAATAATATTTCCCTCTTTTACTCCAGGGATCCCCAGTTCTCATTTGGAATTTTTTCAAATTATTGTACAAATGCTCAACCAAACACCTACCTGTAAACATGGATCAATTTCCTATGCCCTACTTGATCACTCTCTTGGAATTGTTGATGCAGAGTGCTTACCTAATTTTGGAAATGAGGGGTGACATCCATGTCAATTTAAGTTTCAAATAGTAATTGGGCAAAAATACCCCTCATTGTCAACATGATCTTTTTCAATGTTTCTGAAGTTATTTTCAGTGACTGTTTATGATTTTGATCGTGAACTGAAGTCAATTAGACTTGATCATCTTGGCAGAACTCCAGACTACTTCAAACATATCACTAGCAATGAGCAATTGCTTATGTATTGTAAGGAATACAAATCTCTTAGGCTGTTCTCTATGATTTTCTCACTTATCTGACAAGAGATAAGTTTATACCACTCTCATCTCATGCTAAATATGTCAGCATTGTTCATCTTAAGCATTTCTTAATACTGAGTTCCCTGCAATTATACATAAAGATTCAGTTATTGAAAAATGGTGTCTCTGCATTGCTGAATTGGAAAAATAAAATTTAAAGCACTTTTTGTTGCAGGTATTAACAGTAAAGGCCTTTAAAAAATAAATACAGTAGACACCAGGAGAGAGAGAACATTTACATAGCTATAGAATGCTCTAAAGAAAGAAACTACTACAGAGCGACTCTGTAATTTACAGATAAGTATTGAACGCTATATCTGGAGATTTCTATTTACTGGAGAATAGAAAATTTTGGTTTTAAATGTTAAACCCATACTTCATGTTTTAGCTTTGTTTGTTTATTTGTTTTGGTTTTTTTTTTTTTTGTTCAGTTTGGTTTGATATTCTCTGTTTCATAGAACATTATTCAATGGGCTGATACTAAATAACTCTGCTACCCATTCACTTCATCTTTGAGACTCTTTCACAGCACATAGTCTGGAGGTATAAAAATAGCTTTAGTATTTGGGATAAAGTAGATAAATTTAATGACTCACAAATCTATTGAGTAAGAACCAAGTCTTGCTTCTTCTGAAGTCAATATAAATTGCTATGTATATTTCTCCAAGTTTTAGGTTATTATGCAGAATAGATAGCTCTTCTCTAGATAACATAGAAAATACATACATATCATATTTGAGGTCTGAATTAAAAAAAATAAGTCAACTGTACAACACTCAAGAGACTACTGGTGCACTAAGTGGAAAATAAATAAATTAACAGATATATTAGACATATTAGTAGGATTATAACACTTGTCAGACATCCCTTTATCTTGTATAATTATTGTGAGAAACTGGAACTTCTGTAGTAGTCTACTGGGAGAAGAGAAAACAAACAACAGTACTGCAGTAAACATGAAAGTATCACTGCAGTCTATTATGTTTGTCACTACCTAACAGACTGAAGGAGGATTTATTGAAAAAAAAAAGACAGCAATTTGAGGTTGAGATGTTCCTAAATGTGCTCATAATCTTAGAAAATAGTAAACATTGGTCAATACTTAACTACCTCCATGTATTTACAATATGCAAACAGATGCCATAAAGATTTGCTGCATAGATATCTAGATTAGTGGACACCTAGACTTCCTCTTGTTATTAACAGAGAGGAAGAAACACTTCAAGACTCTAATGTATCCAACCTATCTTAGAAGTTTACTATACAAAGATAAGAAGTTAGTTATATACATATCTGTTTAATTTCACTGACTATGGGAAATAAATTTAGCTATGGATATCTACATGGTAGATTTCCAGGTTTAGTTAGCTGAAACCCATTGCAGTTTTTTAAATTTTTATTCTACATGAGTGTTATGTTAGTTAATAAAATATTTTGTTTCTTCAGACTCTTTTTCATAATTTATTTCTCGATCTTTCAATATGCTGAAATTGTTTATAGTCTAATGACAGTTTCCAGCTGACAGTTTCACAAATTTTAAGAATTTAGGAATGCATTTCAATCACGTATTTTATAAAGTATATATTCCAGCCAGGTTTTTGAGAGATTTTCCCAGTAATTCCTGTGTTAAGCTCATATTTTTCATTAACTCCAGCAATTGGAGGTGTGGAGGGAGCAGGTACAGGGGGAGAGATAGAAAGAGTGTTACCCATACTTCCCAGATCCCTTGTAAATTGTTCAGATGATTAACTGCTATCACAGTTTCATATGTTTCACTTAATTTCAGGTCTGAATTTACCTAGCTTCAGTTTCTTCCCCTTAGAGATTTTCTTTTCCCTTCTCACAGTATATTTGGTATGCAGTAGTTGCAGTTGCTATAGATTATGTCTGAAGATTTCATTGAATCTTAGACTTGAGGCAGTAGGTTCTAGCTACAATTATAATCAAAATTAGTTTTACACAATTTAAAATTCTTATATTGAAAAGTGAGTTGGGTTTACTTATTCTTCCAGTAGTAATCCACATCATATAATCATTGCACGGAAAGGTGAAACATATTTTTAAAACATTTTAAACTTCTCCCACCATAAAATATTTCTCATTATACTAAAAAGTGGAAATTACAGAGGATAAGAAAAGCACACATGATAATTATATTTTTGTTCTGACAGAAACGTTAATAACAAAATTTTAGTGTTTATGCATTTGGGAATAGAACAAGCATTATCCTTCCTGTCTGAATATCTAAGCATTTTAATATAACTATGAGAAATATGAGAGAGGTAAAATTATTTTCCCAAATTTTTTTTTTCTTCTTCTTTTTAATTGTTTTATGTCTAGTAGAACCTTAACTGTGTCTCTTTATCCATTTATTGAAGTTATATGGAGCAGGCAATTTGGATCTGACTAAGAATTCATTGACTCCTTTTGGTTGGAAAAAACCTTTAAAATCATCATATCAAATCATCCGTTATTGTGGCCCAAGTGCCGGACCTGGCACTTGCCCTTGTTGAAACTCATTCCCCTAATATTGGCCCAATGATCCTATGTATCTAGGTCTTTCTGTAGAGCTTCCCTATCCTCGTGTGAATCAATACTCCTGCTTAACTTGATGTCATCTGTGAACTTGCTGATGATACACCCTATGTCCTTATCAAGATCATCAATAAAAATGTTAAACAGAAATAGTCCTAAAATTGAACCCTGAGGCACACCACTTGTGACCTGCTGTCAGATGGATTTAAATCCATTGAGCACCACTCTTTGGGACCTTCCAGCCAGCCAGTGTTTGATCCAGTGGATCGTATGTTCATCCAGTCCATGTGAAGCCATTTTTTCCACAAGAATTCTGTGGGGAACAGTATCAAATGCTTTTCGAAAGTCCAGGTATACTATATCCACAGCCTTCCCTCATCCAATAATCAGGTCATCTTGTCATAGAAGGAGATAAAGGTTCATCAGACATGACCTTTTGTAAGTCTAATGGATGGAACAGTTTTTCCTTGGGAACAACTAGTCCATTTATGCAAGTGTGTGCCTGTGTGTGAAAGACAAAGAAAGAAAAAAAAGTTAAATACTCTGGCTATTAGGGTATTTTGCTTAAACATTGAACACTGCACCTGGTTAGCTTCAGGAGGTACTTGATTGCTTTACAGTTTCTTTAATCTTGGATCTAAGAAACTTCTCCTAATGCAAGCTACTTTAAAAGTAGCTTGTTTGAATAAAAGATTTTATTTCTAGAAGTCTACATTTCCTGTTTAAACAATTAACTGGAAATGTTTTGTCCAGCTGGGGGTATCTAACTTATAGTAAAATATATTTGACTATACAGACTTTATTGAATTACACTGAATTTACTTTGCATTCTTAACCTGAGTTTATCTGTATATTTCAGTCATGCCTAATGAAGAGAATATTGAATTCTTACTGGAGTCTCTCATCTAGTTGACTGCTGAAGTGCACTAAACATTAATCATCCAGGAACTAGGACTAATGTTTATTTTCTACTTTTGAGTATTGAAGCAAAAGAAGAATCCGGATTTGCAATCTAGCACTAGGAAGGTCAAAAAAGATTAAGAAGGTTGCAGTGTTAACAGAAATATTAAGATATAATATATGTGTTAATACTGGATAAAGCAGAAGGAAGGGCAACCTGGAAAAAGTTAAAAGAAAGGAGGTGATTTTAATTTTAAACATCTCTTTTGCACATGTACCAAATGTTTTAAGACCCCTGTATACAGAAAAGACATAAGACTAAAATCTCAAAGAGCTTAAAGTGAACAGAAATCAGCCATTGGTAGAAGGAGGATGACTGTTGATCAGCACAGAGAAAGCTCATTAATTTTCACACCACCAATTTGCCAACCTGTGTCACTTTGCTTTCTTGCAGAAATTTAATAGCAGATCAAGGCAGCAGGGAGCCTCATATTACTAGTGCTTCATTATTTAAATCACATTTGTGAACCTAATGAAAATTCTCTTAAAAACTTAAAAGTAGACTGCAGGTGTCAGATAAAAAAAGTTTGAGACAAAAGAAAAAAAAACACATTTTTCTTGCACTGTTTCCCTGATTTCTTTTTTTCCCCTCATGTCTGTGTTTGTTTTTAAACAGGCTCTACCTCTTTATTACTTGCAAACTTAAGGTTTTTCTCCTCTTTAAATTAGTTACAGCATTTCATTCATAGTTGCTCTTCTCGAATCCTATAACACCAGTGTGAAAATAGAGCTAAATAGCAGTCATTGAGAGTCTATGTCTCCTTTGCAAGGAAGCTGTGCATGCTAACTTTATAATGGAAATTGCCAGATGTGGTAATCTGTAAAATTGTACTTGTCAACAGAAAACAACCACACTCTTAATCATAGAACTGCCTAGGTTGGAAGACATCTTTCAGATAATCTGGTCCAACCTAACAATCACAAAACCATCACTAAACCATATCGCTAATGTGCATTGTATGCCATAGCTAACTAGGTTTTTCATTCCTAACTCTCTTACTTTCACTGTCGACTTTTATCATCTTTCCTGTTTAAAACTTTCCTGTGTTTTAAACTTGTTTTCACATACTTCATTTGTATAAATCAATAATTTATTCTTACTCGTTATTAATTAACACATTGAGGGAAAACTGCATAGCTTTAGTACTTGTCTAATTTATTTTTGAATGTTTTAGCATTAACATTCAAAAATTATATTCAAGGGGAGTTTTTTAATACTTTTTTGCTGACAGAGACAATTTATAATTATTATTGTATATAATTACAGGGTAAGCCAAATCAGGGTATGCTTTTATTGTGTTAAGCCAAAATATTGAGGCACATTATAAGGGAAGAAGAAAGTTTTTGTCACCTACATAGACTTTAAGAGCTGTGTTTAATTTCACGCGCATTTTAATAGGAGTAAATTGTGTTTACGTTTTTTCTACATGTGGAAACTACACTAATTGTAAAGAGAAAGCACCGTTAATGAATTGCTACCAGGAAATCTTGACAATTCGGACAACTAAATCTTCCAGGTAGTACTAGGTGTAACAATCCTGTTCTCCATATCATCTTGTACAATCTAAAGTGATATAAACACTGAAAAGTATAAAATACCCCACTTCTATAGCCTATATATGAAGTTTTTAAAAAAAAAATAGAATGAAAAATCCAGAGTATTTTACATATAGCTTCACAGAAAAAAAGGGTTTAACCTGTTTTGGCTGTTTTCAAAAATTTTCCTTCAGTAACAATCTTATTCTAATCTGAGGGAAACCTTTATGAAAAAAGAGAAAAACAAGAGACTGAGAAATTTACTGGGGATGTTGGTCACCTGGCATGTTCATCACTGAGTTTGTTGGGCACCTGGCAAAAGTCCCACAGTTTTGCTTGAGGGAAATTATCTATTGGCCTGTCTATCTATCAAATCAACATATGTGTTTTTAATGGTTTAAGTATGGGTGGAGACAAGGAGACTACACTGGATTTGAAGGCAAGGACACATCTCTGACTTTTTTATGTATAGAGTGAATCACGAAGCCTTAGAGAATCTCATGGTGAAACCGTTTGCGTACCATGATGCACAGGATTGCGTACCTGGTGCACAGGATAATGCATTATTTTTTATCTCCTGTTTCTTCAATAAAAGTGACAACAAATGAAGACAACTGTTTAGTAGAATATGGAGGATGAAAAAACAAATCTGAAACATTTTGCTACCTTTCCTCAGGTCTGCTACTTCATAAAATATTCAGATTTGAAAAACTTTATTCCAGAAAAACATGTTTTTACTTTTGTTGCAGCTGATAATTTTCATATTTTGCCAGAATTCCTTTGGATTGATGCAAGGTCTGACAGTCCATTTTAATTATGTGCTCAATTATGGGATCATAATGTATAAAGAATGCCATTTCTCTGTCACAAAGCAGCTCGATGATTTTTAATTCATATAAACCAGGCCGTGGAACAGGAACAATGAACTAGATTGCTAGCCTGAACAACTGCAGAACATATTTTTTTCCACTGGATAATTCTTCTATAAAATAGTAATAATAGAGTTATTCCAGACAGTTGCGGTTTCGCATATGGCATTTTTCACTCTCCTGTGAGGTTTTGACCATGGCTGTTGCTGTGGTGTTCTCTATTTCACCTGTGTGATTGTAGCTCTACGTCCCCTCTTGTACCTTTTGTTTAATCTTGAAAGTGAGTAACTCAGTATATCAAGTCCTCTTGAGGTAATTTCTGAGCTGTCTAGTTGTACAATATCCCACTGTTGGTGCTCACTGCCTCATTTAGTAGTTCTTCTCTATGGATTTGAAATACACAATGCAGAAATTACATACATTATTTCTAAATATATCTTCCATTTAACTATAATTTTCTGAGTCAAAATGATTAATAGTACTCCCATGAGTGAAAACTAAATGCTCCCCTAATCCTGATAAATTAACAAACAGTATTTGTTCCACCGTTTATTATGGTGTGTTTTTAACCCAACAGCAATGCACTATAGGTGGCACTTACCATTTTTAGAGCAGTCTGAGTATTTCAATTAGTGCCTGTGTGACCTGGTGAGTGGTAGTCTCACTGCAGAAGATGCCTTGAGCTCTTTCCACTTTACTTGTCAAGACAGTTTGCTTTTCAGTATCAACACACTTCCAAGGCCACTACTATTTGCCATTAAGTTGTGGTAAATTGAGATACTCAAATATGAACATAAGGAAAATATAAATTAATATCAAAATTAGATGTGAGGAACTCCTGCCTCCCAGATTTCTGTCCAATCCACGACAGCAAGTTTCTCTTCAGAGCACTACATTTCTGAAAGGATTCAGTAACAGATGTCTATTTCTCAGAAGAGGAAGAAGGCGGCACGGAAGTCTGAGAGATTTGAGAACTGAATATTAGGCTGGCAAATGTTTCACAGAGCAGTGAATCAATGCTCGATGTTATTGCTCATTGCTGTGTGGACTGTCTTCCTGATGACTGGGGGAATTGCTTTACTAGCAGTTGTCAACAGATATCAAAGAGTCTGGGGCAACTGGTATTTTCAGAAGAGATAGGTAACGTGTAGAGACTGAGCAGTGTGTTGGGAAAACAATGACAGAACTCCTATAAATATACATAACCTATTACATTCACATTTTACATTTAAATAAGATCTGCATAAGATCTATTCTTGCTCTAAGATCTATTCTATTAACACAAATAAGATTAAAAAAATATTTCCTCAGTCTATATGCATTAAGTATTTAGCTTTTACTCATTTGATTTAACTGAGCGTGAAAAAAGAAGTCATTTGATAGTGAGACAAAGGTGTTGATACTCACAATGAGTAGACAAAGGGTCTGCTGACAAACAGTCTGGTCTTTGTTCATCTGTTCTGCAACCAAGAGTATTTCTGAAACTTTGAAAATGTGATGGTCCTTAAGACTTAAAAAATAATGCATACAGGAATTTAAAATCTCTGTGAATACAATAGTGGATATTTGGATCATCACAATGATTACCATGATGATAGCAATTAAATCGGTTATTATAACACATTTCTAGTTTCAAGGCTTTGGCCTTTTTGCAGAATCACAGAATCATCTAGGTTGGAAGGGACATCTTAAGATCATCTAGTACAACCAATGGAAAAAAAAAAACCAAAACAAACAA
Organism: Pedionomus torquatus; assembly: GCA_013398155.1. Lineage (NCBI taxonomy): Eukaryota > Metazoa > Chordata > Aves > Charadriiformes > Pedionomidae > Pedionomus > Pedionomus torquatus. The sequence continues at coordinate 9,402 of VZRU01018614.1, forward strand.
AAAAACCCAACCAACCAACAACAAAAAAAGCCCCAAACCAAACCAAACAAACAAACCCCCCCCCAAACTCAACACACCACCCAACACTAATCCATATCCCTGAGCACCATGTCAACTTGTCTCTTGAATACCCTCCAGAGATGGTGTCTCAACCACCTCCCTGGGCAGCCCATTCCAATACCTGACAACCCTTTCAGTAAAGAAATATTTCCTAATATCTAACCTGAACTTCCCCTGGGGCAACTTGAAGCCATTACCCCTTGTCCTATCATCTGTAACTTGGGAGAAGAGACCACCCCCCGCCTCTCTACAGCCTCCTTTCAGGTAGTTGTAGAGAGTGATAAGGTCTCCCCTCTGTCTCCTCTTCTTCAGACTGAGGAATTTTTACAATTATGCTGAAAGCTCATGACAACCTTGACTAACATGAGAAGGATTTCAAAGCTGTGTTTAACCTTACAACACTGTGTTTGAGCAATTTACTAGGATGTTTAACTTTCAAAAGAGAGTACCCATTAAAAGCACTAGTGGGAGAACGTATGCTAGCATTGATTTATCATCTCAAAACCAAGGCATAAGTGAAACTCAGGGGGAAAAAAAGGTGGAATATTTCAAACTGCAATCAAAATGTAGGTGAGCTACATTTTTATACTTTTAAAGTGTAAAATCACCACTTTGCCATATCTGATCACTTTTGTCAGTGTAAGACAGCTTAAATATAATTCACTTTGGAGTTGATACCCACATGCTTGATTCAACAGCAGATAATGAACAGCAACCAGTACCATGCTTTCAAGATAGCCTTCAAACTAAATTGTTGCTCAAATAGACCCAGAAAGCAGAATAAATCCTCTCAAAGTAGAAAGATGAATAGGCAAATTCACAATTATTAAGCGGTTTAATCCACTTTTTAGCAAAGGTATCATTTATAACAATTAACTCCTGAAGGAAAATAATTTAAAAGAAAAACCAACATATTTCAGGATTACTTGTAAAGCAAAAGAGCAGATTTCTTCTTTTTTCAGCATTAGAAGTTTGTTCTAAACATATCCAAAGTAAACTCACAGTTTTAATTTCCTCTTCCATACCGGCTGATGTATTTTTCTCCCTTGATTCCAGACTACAGTTTGGGATTTATAGTTTTTAACATTCCCCAATTTGGTCTAAAACTTCTTCCTTAACATCTGCAAATCTCTCATTTAATTTTTCTTCATACATAGCTCAATATCTCACTTAGCCTCAATCTTATTATAGCCCTCCTTTAGCACTGTATCATCCTATTGATCCCTCTCCCATCCATAAAAGGCCTTACACTGAAAGACACCTTAGCCTGTCCTTGTGACCACTTCCCTCCCTCCCTCTCCACACCCCTGCAGGGATTCGCCATCTGCAGCTACGCTCTGCCACTCACTGTTACCATGAGATTACCTGCCTTCACTTCAACACCTTTATTTTCCCCTAAATGGGTTTTTCATTTGGTTTGTCAGAAGTCCTATAAAGTACTTCCTTCTCCTCCCCATTTTCTGCAATCAGACTAAAGCGCTCTTGGATGGGGACTATTTCTAATAATATGCATGCACAGTTCCCAATTCAATAAGATTTTAGCACAGCCAGAGCCTCTCTGTTTTATGCACTTACAAGCCAGGATAACCCACCTAGTAAAGGCATACCAACGTACAAATCAAAGCCACATAAAAAAAATGGAGTGGCCAGCACCTGTGCTACTGCCTCTGAGTCTCCAGGACAGATAACCAGATAGCCCCTGAGGGTCGAGCTGCCTGCTGGTGGTCTTTGGCACGATGCCACAGCAAGACTTGAATTCTCAGCTCTGGATCTACAGCAAAATTGCTTATCTGCTCAGCCTACATGCCTACCCATAAAGCTGCTGTAAAACAAGTAATAAATAACATTTCCAATAATTAATTATTCCTGGAACTGTATTCTCTGGACAAGGATAATTCCTGGAATGATGCTGTTTTGTGTAAGTTGGACTCTCTCTATTTCCTTGCTGATGCAGAAAGGAAGAATTCATAGCCAGACCTTCTACAAGTTTTGAATTTCTGTCAGCCGAAAGACACTCATTGTCCTTAAGTCTAGGAAGGACAAAGGAAGGGACCTGAATGTTCCTGCTTCAGGCAAGATGGGAAACACAAGAAGGAGGATTTTGTAATGTTTTTTGGCCCTCCTTCACAGCTTAGCTTCTGTGCACTTAAACTTAATCTTTTACTGCAGCACCTCTGTAAGTACCTTAGAAAAGAAAGACAAAAATTATATTTCTGAATGATCTTCTCAAGGCACTGGTAAAGAAGCTAATATGCAGATGAATTTTTAAGTAACAGACTATTTTTGGTCCGAAACAGGATTCCCAACCAGTTCCTCTGCACTCACTTATGTGTAACACACCTTTTAAATTCTTTTGGTTATAACGCATTACAACACATTATAAAAGCTCCTTGGCAAAACAAGGCTAAAAGTGGAATTTGTTATCTAATCAAAGTCACTTAACTATTAGCAGTATCTTGGCATGCTCTCTAGGTTGGGAATCTATTAGGACTAACTTACGGAAGCCCTATTATTGAGGCATTAATCATATCAGACTTCCAGCCATGTCTGTCAACTGCTCAGAATAAGTGTAACATTACTCTTTTTTTTTTCCACATACAGTATCTTCAACTTTCCCATTGTCAGATAAAAAAGAAAAAAATGATGCTGCCCTCATTTGGAATTCAATTCTAATACCACATCCATTCCCAATCTGGCACATTTAACACATTGTGAACCTGATTCCCTATAGGTGTAAATTAGTGCAGCTTCACTCATACCAATAGCAGGCTGCTGACTGATGTCAGATAAGAAGCCCTATAGGGTACACATAAGTAACAACCACATATTTGGAGAAAAGTAGAACCCTTTCACCTCTTCACCTTCATTAGTGAGCTGTAGGTTATTGGTCCCTGATGCTCGAACACTGATTGGTTTCTTAGTAAACTTCAAATTTTATACTTACCCCAATTGCTAGTGTAGTCCACCCCCATTCAGCATAGCACTGGATAACATATATGGAATGTGTTATTGATTTACATATGCTGATGTGACTGCTCATTTTGTTTATGGCGAAGCCTGGAGTAGAAGCCACAGGATCATTTCCTGTTGATGTTGCCTATACAAGCTTACTGTTATGTGGTACTTTGCTGCCACCACATGTGAACGTACTCAGGTCTCAATATGGAGTGGTGTCTCAGAGGTTTTTCTCCTCATTCAATTAAAATCAAAAACTCTTTTCATTTTCCAGGAAAAACTTGTCTCTTCTTCCACTCCATTTTTTCTCTAGGAGACAAAGGTAGCATTTGTACAACTTATTTCTGCAGGTTTTACCTCAACACAGGTGTTTACGTACCAAAATTATTTTACTACATGAGCCAGCTCTACTTAGAATCATAGAATGGTTAGAATTGGAAAGGACCTTAAGATCATCGAGTTCCAACCCCCTGCCATGGACAGGGACACCTCCCACTAGACCAGGTTGCTCAAATCTCCATCCATCCTGGCCTTGAACACTCCCAGGGATGGGTCCTCCACAACTTCTCTGGGCAACCTGTTCCAGTGTCTCACTACCCTCACAGTACACAATACTTCCACTTATCATTTACCTTCCTCATTTCCCATATAAAAGATAAAATTATTGGTTAAAGGTTGCTGCTGGAACAAGCAGCCATTTTCAGGCCTGAGATAATCCCAGTGCCTTAGTTTGTGCTGGCAATGTATGCCTGAGCTGACCCAAGCTTTCTGATCTTATCAGCCAGCTGCCTAGCTTGACAGGTCTTTCTAGAAGGCAGATTGCTACAGCTCATATGTGGATGATCAGCTTCCAGCTATGTGACATCATTACACTTATCCAGTATCCCCAATTAAATGGCAAAGGAAGATACATCACTTATTCTTTGCCTGGCTATTCAGTACCACAAATCACATTTCCATAATGATGATCACCTGAAAGGATCTATGGCTGTGAAGGTATATACTGCTATCACTGCATTCTATACCTGGTGAGGAACTCTGCAAGAGCATATATAGAGTACATAATGTGTTATTGAAGATCTTCTCGGCCTGTGCTTTCTGCAGCTAGGAAGAGGAAAAAGAGTTTATGTGGGTATACGTAAGCTTGCAGTAAGAGGCAATATGCACTGAATCCTGTCTCTGTAGGTTTGACTTCCATGGTTGCAACTATTATCCTCCACTGCAGTTTACACATTGATATCCTCCCCCTTCTCTTCTATGGTGAATCACTTCTTTTTTTCTTCTTCCTGTTTTAATTTAACAAGCGGTTCCCCCACTCTCCTTCAGCCTCATGCGTCCCCTCCTTTTTATGCTAAGTGTGTCCTGAGGTGAAGGGGGCCTCTCTCATTTTCCAGAATCAGGTTTATCTTGGAGAATTCTGCTTTTAATCCTAAAAATAGTGTTTAGCTTTTGTGTTACAGTTCTTCTCTCTTTTATTCCTCTTCTTTCATGAATGCTTATCATTTCTCTATGGGAAGTATTTTGCTGTTTATACAGTCTTCCTAGAGTACCCTGCTGTTCTTCCTTGTTAGGGAAAGACTATATTGCCACAGAGCTGTAGAAGAGAAATGTGAGGACTGAGGATCAGAGAGGCAAAAGATAGCAGAATATGTCAACAAGGTGAACGAACTTGGGTTTGGGGTTTTTTTGTTGTTGTTATTGTTTTCAGAAACAGTGCGAAAACTGAATAAGGAAATCCAGGTGCATATCATGCACCAACTGGAAAAGTGGCAAAAGTGAGATATGGCTCATACAGGTTGTCCAAGTCTGAGGACAAATGGGCAAATGGTATTGCACCAGCCAACTGCTTGTTGCATTCAGACAGCCTATTGGGTTGGGACTTGAACATGAGCCAGTCTTTGCTGCTGCCCCTTGAAAGTGTATCTGTCTGAGGATTCAGTTGCTTTGTTCTGCAGTCGAGCAAAAATATGAACCAACAAGCAGTCTGTCTGGGCAACCAGAAGGTTTGGGCTTGAGCATGGACTTGAATGTGAGGTAATATGACAGCAGAAGACACGTGATAAAAGAAATTTCTTAAGGGACAGATTCGTTGCAGTTCTCTTCAGTTAATCTTAATGGGAGTGGTAGCGTAACAAGTCCAACTGTGAAAACAGTAAGATATACAACTGTCTTTTTTTTTTTTCCCCTCCCAAATACTTGAAAATACATCAAAAGTCAAGGCAACATAAATGAAAGTTATGCTGGATGAGCTTGATATCACTTTTCAATTAGAAAATTGTGTACCTTCCAAATGTGACATGACAACTTTCATTTGTATGTAAAAGCAAGATCATCTGTTAAGTTACATATAAGTCCAAAACTCAGAAAGACACTGAGAATGAAAACTATGGAACATAAATCCAAAAAGACTAATAGAAAGAGAATTGGTTATTAATATTTTGATTGGCCATCTTAATGTTGCTTACGTTTTTATTGTGAGTGTAGAATTTTGTCTTAAAACAGTTCTTATTTTAAAAAGCTGTTCTTGAGTAATCCTTGTCATAAATCAGTAAAACAAAAACATACAAGAAAAGTGCAGGTAGACTGATAAGGAGGAAAAGTGATATATTTTATGTTAAAAGTTATAAAGTGGTGTTTAGTTTTCTCTTTTTCACTTCTACAATTTATGTCAGTGTATGTAATATACACAAGCCTGAACTGTCTACAAGTGGGTTAGTGGCTTGTTAATGATAAAATCATGAAATATTTGATCTTCAATGGATACATATGGATGCAGTGCTGCTAAGAGATGGCATTTACTCCTGCCTTCTCACTAAAATTTTGCTTTTTCATTTGACTAATTTTTATTGAACATAATAAGAATGACCTCTGTCATTCTTCACACTCCTAGCTTTTATCTAAAGAGCTGAGTACATTGTTCATGTTTTCTGTTTCCATTATATGTGGTAATCTGATTTTAAAAAATACAGCATGTTTTAATTAGAGAACTGTGTGCATTTATGCAAGGGAAGATAATATCTGCATTACAGTAGAACCTTGTTAATTTGCATTAATGATAGGGAGAGCTACAGTGAATTAAAGAATTTTGCAAATTAGGCTCAAAGTGAATAAATAATGAAAACCAGAGGGTAGTTAATCCACAAGTGTTTCATTAAGTCATTTTAACAGTTGTAGTTTGTATATAATTATCTGTGATTTTTTTTATTTTTTAGTTAAGTGCTAGCAAAACATCTGATATATGCTATGATGATTTCTGCCCTGAGAAGTTACAATCAACCGGTCACCTGCAGAAAAAAAGGGAACATACTGGGAAACACACAGGTGAGCCCAACCTGCCATTCTTCCTCATCATCCACATCTCTTTGCTGGGGTGATCCAGAAGTGAGTATGAGAGTGTTCACATGCACATTGGAATGCAACCTAAAAAAAGAAGTCTTCATATTATGACAACTACTTGCAGTTTTCTATATTCAGTCTTTAAAGGAGAGATTGGAAGAAGCTGAAGGGAGTTTGAGGCCTCTCATACAGTGCACAATGAAGTGGAATGCAGATTAGTGAGATTTTGATGTATGATACCATCGAAGTGAAACATATAAAAGAATAATTTCCCTCATTAGATTAAACTGCAGGGAAATTTAGATAGGATTTGAATAGGATTTAATAGTATATGAGTTCACCTTTATACAGTCTTGCAAATAAGGCATGAGATCTTAAAAGACTGTAGCAGTTTCTGTTTTGATTACTAAAGGTGATATTTTGTGCTGCCTTTTAAGCAAAATAATTGCAGAGAGAAGAAAGTGACAAAACTGATTTTTTTTAAAATCAGAATGTAAAAATTATGGCAGTAACACTATAATAAATTCCTTCTTATCGGTGGTGGACATTCAGTGAGGAGTTTGCTTGTATCTGCCCCAGAAGTGACATATACATTTTCTACTTGTCTACATGAAGTGTCTAAACTAGAAGTAATTGAGGTTTTTTTCACTTTTGGTGAAAATTCTGACCCAGATATTGTGCAGGTCACAGTAGTGCAGATGCTGTTGACCACACTGGCATACAAATACTGTTGTAAGCAGCACTACCTCAGTTTTAACTTGCCAACTGCTCAGGCTACCACCACCCTGCCACTGCCAACTGTTTCATTAAACCTTTTTCTGCCTGATTGTGGGTTGTCAGGGCATAGCTTAATTGAAAAGAAGCACAGAGAATATGAGGAAAGCACAGGCATCTCTTTAGATGCACTCCAGTTCTGTCACATGATCTAGTTCTGGATTCATTCTCAAACCTAGTCTCCTGTTCATCTACCTTGCATACGTGCTAGTTAAGACTCGTGCTCCCCTCAGTTACCTACTTTCTTCTAAGAAAAAATAATGGAATTATTTTTCCATTTTCCATTTTCTCAATGCTAGCTACTATTTCAGCCAACTTTGCCACATTTGAATAAACTGGAATATTTGATTGAAGGACAAGCCTTTGCTACAGTGCTATTAAGTATTTCTCTGGGTGGCACCATACTGGTTACTCATGCAGCTATGACAATCTATCCTGTCAACTTTTTAGGGATAAATAATACCCTTTTAATTTAGATTTGGGCTCATCTGTCCTGTTTTGGGAGGTGGATGAACTTTTCCAGATATTCTACAAACATGTGCTTCCACATGTACAGGTGATATGACTGGACTTGAGATTTTTAGATGGTGATGTGATCCTTCTTCATTGCCATTGTATTGTGCACCAGAATCTCCAGTTGGGTGAATGTGGAACCTATGAGTCTTTGTGTGCTACAGTGGCTTCTGCTCTACCATCCACTAAACAGAACAGTTCCAAGCTCTTCCACTGCAACACATGAACCAGTTCAAGTGAATAACACATGAAGATCCCAAGGACGGGTTCCAAATAATTCAGTGTCACACCTAAATTACTATAATATTAATTTATTTGCAACAGTACAGGTGTTTGGCATATTTGGCTTTGCAGTATGATGGAGCATTCTGGAGTATATGTGCAAGTTGGCAGCAGCCAGGAAGAAAAAGCACCTGTGAAGTACTATTCAGTATTTGCCCAAATTCTGGATGCACCAGACTTTGTAAATGGGATAGTAAAAAGTGGGTGCTTGGGAGGAGTGAGGGAATAATCAGAAAATTAACAATCCCTGTAATGCAGGAACAGTAATCAGATATACAAAGGCTCCAAGTTTATAGGTATGAAGGGTGGAGCATGATGGAATTTATTCTAGATGGGTTTGGTTCAAGGAGCAATCTCTCCAGTAATATGTTAATTTCACAAAAGATTTAAGAATCTGCATCTCCTGTTAAACAAAACAGCAGTCAAAAATTAAAGCAGGTGCAGTAAACCATTAAAAATGGAGGTTTGTTTGATATGAATTTGTCTTGCTACTTTAGTGACCCATTTAATAAAAATATTAATATGTGAAACACTCTAAGTATGTCACATAGTAAAACTGCTTTAAATAATAAGAATGAAATGACATAGCAGCATAACAACTAAAATCACAAACAGAATAATTGTGCTCTCTCACCCAAGATCTGAGGAAAATGAAGTGGCAGTAAGATTACTATCACTGCAATCACTTCTATTTTATTCATGCTCCACTGAATTTTGATGCACGTGCATCTGCTTGTACTACACATTTTGTATTAGGCAGTATTTTAATGACGGTGATAGCTATATGTGAACTCAGGATTAAAACTCCCTTTCTTCTCTCAATGCTATTTATATTTCAAACCTTCTCAAGTCCACTCATGCCATAACATGACATAGCTCTCATTTTATTAATTATATTTTTCACTGCCAGCTACTTGTTTCCTCAGTTTTCTTTCATAAACTTTGTCTTTGATGTTTTATTTCAATTTGTTTATCCCTACACTTCAGCTCGGTTCTTTTCACTTGAGTTTTCAATATGGAGCTGTTTTCTTTCTTCACATCCTTTCACTTCAGGCTTCCCTTTCTACTGTTTTCTTTCTCTGTCTCATATCTTCTTTTCCTATTTCTCTACAGTTTTTTAGTTCCTTTTTCCTTTTCTTCTTCCCCTTCTCAGCTCTTTATCTATACTTCTCCTTTCCTTGTGGAACCATTTTTTTTTTTTTTCCCTCTTGACTCATGCATTTTTTTCATTAGCTCTTCAGCTTGTCTTTCCATATTTGTGATTTTTTCTAGCCATTGACATATCCTTAAGTGTTCAGAATGGCTACGCCTGTGGCGTTGTGTCACTTAAAGCAACTAGTGAAAGGTAACTAGTCTACTATGGAAACTAGTAAAGAAACCACAACACTTGGATGGATGGCTTGTCAGGGACTGCCAGGTGTTCTTTTAAATTTAGAGTTTCAGGCACAGGATGCTTCTGTGGTATAAAGGTTTTATTTCCGTTTCACTTTCAGATGGCTCCTGACTGCTTTGGAGGAGAAGTCGTAAGGAAATGGTCAAGAAAAGGATAAATGAGAAAGGGACAAAGAATAAAGCATGGTGGCTTACAGGTAAAGATCGTTCATTTGCTGTCTGAATGGTGCTGTCCATCACCTACTATTGGAAGGGAAGTATCATAGTTTCCTTCCTGAGAGTGAGGTCTTACATGTGGGGAAAGTTGCTGGCGCTACCTGACAAGTGGGGCACAATGTTGCTCTTTCTGTAAGCTTCATGACATAGCTCTGTGACAAAGCAGACATTCAATTTTCCTTTTTTTTTTTTTTTTTAACCTGCCTGTAATATCTCTGATTTTTCTTCTTGAATACTTCCTTCCTGCTACTTGGTGTTGTGAGAAAATAGTTTATCTGTTGGTATTTTGTCAAAATGTCATTATGCAAATTACTTGGGTGGACAGTAAGTTTCTTTTAAACCTGACAAGTGGTATCATCCACATTGTCTTATTTATAAAAGCTTTTACAAGGTTTGCATAAACCATGCTTATCATACCTACCATATAATAATGATCTCATACAGCATGGCATTTCAGAAGCTGGTACAACAGCTAAGTATGGCCCAATTAGTGCAGTAACTTGTGTAACAGTAGAATCACTGCAAAAATCTCTGATGGAATTCCTGTAAGGGTGAAGAAGGGCAAGTAAACCGGCATAATATATTGCTATTAATCAGTAAATGTTATGATGCTAATATAACGCTTCTTCGAGTAGCCTTAGTACAACATATGCTGCATTAGTAGCAGATGTCACAAATTCTAAGGCCTTACATAACATATGCTGTCACTAAAAAAAAGTTAAAAATCAACTCCATGTGAAAAATATCTCTATACTTTCGAATTTTCTGTGCTGTTGTTAGGAAATTTGATAGCTCGTACTGTCTTTTATTGGGGAGACAGTCTACAGTTGGTCAAGAACATAATTTAAGTGTAAGGTAGATAATAGATTCAATGTACCACATTTTGTAGGAATTATTTCTTCTGCACATGTTCATTTTAAAGCAGTATGTTTGGGTGGGGGCAAGAGACACTTTAGACAGTGAGTAGATGGGAGCTGGAAGCATGAAGGTGAAAATATAGATAATAACATTCTGTTCACAGCAGCTGCTAAAATTGTTTTCTAGAGAAATACTATCATTAACATTTTCACAGAATCATAGAATGGTCAAAGTTGGAAGGGATCTCAAAGACCATTGAGTTCCAACCCCCCTGCTATGGGCAGGGACACCTCCCACTAGACCAGGTTGCTCAAAGCCCCATCCAGCCTTGCCTTGAACAATTCAAGGAACGGGGCAACCACAACTTCTCTGGCCAATCTGTTCCTGTTCAAACCCTCACAGGAAAGAATTTCTTTCTAGTATCTAGTCTAAACTTTCCCTCCTCCAATTTAAAACCATTAGCCCTTGTCCTATCACTACACTTCCTGACAAAGAGTCCTTCTCCTGCAGGCTCCCTTCAGATACTGGAAGGCTGCTAGAAGATCTCCCTGGAGCCTTCTCTTCTCCAGGCTGAACAGCCCCAGCTCTCTCAGCCTGTCTTCATAGGAGAGGTGCTCCATCCCCCTTAAACCTCCTCGTAGCCCTCTGCTGGACCTGTTCCAAGAGCTCCATGTCCTTTCTCTGTTGAGGACTCCAGAGCTGGACACAGTACTCCAGGTGGGGTCTCCCAAGTGCAGAATAGAGGGAGAGAATGACCTCCCGTGACCTGCTGGTCACTCTTCTTTTGATGCAGCCCAGGATACGGTTGGCTTTCTGGGCTGCCAGCATGCACTGTCAGCTTGTGTTGAGCTTCTCATTCATGAGCACTCCCAAGTCCTTCTCCTCAGGGCTGCTCTCCAACCTTCCTCCACCCAACCTGTATTTGTGCCTGGGATTCCTGCATTGCAGGTGCAGGACCCTGCATTTGTCTTGGTTGAACTTCATGCGATTTGTGTTAGCCCACCTCTCAAGTCTGTCCTAGTCCCTCTGGTTGGTATCCTTTCCCTCCAGCATATCGACCATGCCACCAGGCTTAGTTTAACTTGTGTTAATGAAATCTAACTGGATAATGTGATTAAAGTGAGGTTTCCTTCATGATACTGCTTTTTCAGTATCTCAGAAAAAATGTATGAAAAGTTGTCAGTTTTACACTGTAACTATTCAGCCATTACTATTATTTTTTATTATTATTAATTTAATATTATTATTATTATTTATTAATTATTAATTTTCTGGGTTTTGTTGATTTTCAGGTTAATATCCTGACACATGCATTTTGTGATTAGCTATAGTCACATAAGATGTTTTTATCTTTTAAACACTCATTTCTAAAATTGTGGTATAAATATCAAAACTGAAAAGGAGAAGGTATGACAACAGGATCATACTGGATAAACTAAGATGGGGACATTATCTCTTTATAGAGCAATACTGAAATCTATACTGGAATGTATATGTTCAAGGTAAATATTTAGGTTTGGTAAATATATTTCAAAAGTTTGGAAAAACATGAGACAAAGAGATGCAAGTATGAGGTTAGTTGGGAAACCTCTTCCACTATGTAGTGAATATTAGAGACTGTGGAGACTTAAGGTATTTAGCAAAATTAAGGTGATAAATGCATGACTTTGCTTTCATATTTCTCCCCTGAAAGACAGTAAACTTCACTTTGTATTACTTCAGGATAAGAATATCAAGATAGATAATTACCATCTTAATAACTTCTCTTAATAACTTAATAACTTCTCTGTCCTTAGCCTGAGTAAAACATAAGAAAGAGACTGATCATAGTTTATAAACACACTGATGGCCAGAGAATGTCTGATACCATAGAATTTCTCAGTCTAATTCAGGAGTGCAAAATGTAAATTTTGTCCCTGGTACAAAAAATCCAAACAAAACGTAGTTTTAAAAGTTAGAATTGAATCCTTCTCTGTCTGAGGCACAGGGATTACTGCTAGCTGACTTCCGTACATTACAGTTATGTTTACCTATAGTTCTGCCTACTGAGAGTTCCTTATTCATATAATAGGAAATAGGTTTGAATGTATAAATGGTGCATAACACTGTGCTTATGATAAAGCAATGGGTACTGTGAAGAACATATTGTAGAGACAGTGAGCCACCTTAAACTCACTAGTAGAATAATTTGAGCAGTGAGTTCAGCCTCTCACTGAGCAGAGGCTCACTTGCAGCAGTGGGAAAAGTTCAGCCAGAGCTGCCTGGATCCTTTAGGATCTCTGATGCAAGACTCTCTGATGCACCTGTATGGTGTATCTGTATGGTGGGCATCTAGACTGCTTTTATCCAGCAGCAGAAACTTGCTTCTAACCACCTGGGATGCTCATTGGAAGAATGGGCAGAGCTTCAGGGGAATGGATATTACACTGAACCAATTTAGCAAAGACTTCCGGAATATTGCTAAAGAATGTATTTTTAGGAAGTAGGGTAATGTGTTGCTGGGCTGAGCCACAGTTACATTTATATATAAAAAGCTGGACTCTAACTAAGGAACTGCATATAAAACAAATAATCCAAAGTCTTCCTGCTGCCCATACTGCACACTGTGAAGTTAAGGCCTGTTTCCATTCAGCAATGACTGTGGAGATATCTACTCAATTAAAATGTGCTTAGATTTAAAAACAATAAAAATAATAATCTAGAAGTTTTTAAAAAATTTGCCAAGGAGCCCCCCAAGTTATTGCTTTTACTTTTTAACCAGTCTTAGGATGAAAGAACAGCTACAGAAGATTGGAAAAAATATTGTGTCAATATTGATAGGAAAAAACTTCAGGATTCAACTATCAATAGGTCAGTGCCTCTGACACCACTCCTGGAAATGGTAACCTATTGGGTTGTACAGGATTCCCTTATCTAAATAGAAAAGAGTAATACAATGATAACATTATTATCAATTAACATTGTTCAACTATAGTTTATTTAAGAACTGAACTTAAAACATATGCTGAAAAGAAAATTACATTGGTAAAAGGATCTCCTGAGAGATATGTGGCTTTGTAGCTCTGTGATTCATGTTTGAAATGATAAAATACAAAATCAATATGACATGTACTAAACGAAGTAAAGACAGGCTAAGATATGCATGTCAAAAGGTATGGGTAATGAGAAATCCTCTGAATCAAATTAATTTCTTTTTCCTCATGGGTTAATGCAGTTTATTTGTCTTGGCCCACTGCCATTCTGTCTTTTTACCTATGTCCTAGAAAAGAAGTGAAAAACATCTACCATTCAAATATTCCAGATATGAATTTTGAAAACATAAGTGTTCAGGACAACTATTCTGGCAAGCCACATACATTCAAACAATACATATTTTAATACATCCAAATTAAAGGTCTTTGATTGAAGACCAAAGAACGCTGATTGATGTACTGTATCTTTCTTCATTTGCATGATTTTCTAACTACCCTGGAAAAGCTGAGACCTTTCAAACACCACAGAAAGATAAAATGAGTGCATTCTTGCTCTGCACTCATCTCTCCTACTTTACCAAGTTAGATGAAGTGTACATATTTCTACTAACAGAAATATCTTTTAATGACTGATGATGATGATAAGTGTCTCTTAAACAAAGATAGTAGGAAGCAAACAGGCTTTATGGATTGGGAGGGATTTTGTCATACTCATTAATCTTTATTTCCCCATCTAATTATGCATGTCCTCTTTGCCCTTTTCTACTGAAATGTGAGAGTTCTTTGTGTCTGAAGGGGTTCAACTTCTGTTTAAATAACTGTTTAAAAATCAACTTTCACAAATCTGTCACCTTCAAAGGAAGTGTTACAATTAGATTATTAAGTGCTGAAATGGTGTTCTTCCCTGTGAGAGAGACAAAAGAAAGCAAGGTCCTGCCACCTACATCTTACAGTCAAGAAACCTACTCCAATTCATTCAGCACTTTCTGTGAGGTTTTGAACCTTGCCTGAGACTTCGTGAGTTATTTCACAGCATCCTAAAGTGAAGAGAACTCTAGGGGTAAAACATCATGATGTGCTTAGCTAAAGAGTATCAGCTGAATTTTATTAAGTAGTTTATTTCTGCTTAAGGAATCAATGTCTTCCTATATAATTCCATAGAATCAAAATCCAATTAATAAAATATTGCATTCCCTTCATCATAAAATATAGTATTTATTAAATACAAATTAAAAAAAAATACTGAATACATGCAGCACTTCCTGTGAATATCTGAAATGTGATTAGGTAGGACTGGATTAATCTGCCCAATTCTAGTAGAGTTTATTTGTAGAACATATCTTATTACACAGGCATAAAATATGCTATACTGGCACCTCATCCCAGGATTTTATTGTGACAATTATAGCTTTCAGTAGTCAAACAAGGAACTCTATAAAAGTACTGTGAAATTGCATTTTTGAAATTCTACTCCTGCTTACAACTATCAAGTCAGAAGAAGTGAAATTTCAATAAAATAATTGAGGAGTATTTAATTTTCCTTGAGTCTGGATCTACTACTGTTTTGTATCTGTTCTGTCAGCTATTAAATGGTCAGTCCTGTAAAGCCTGCATGTGATCTTCAGAATGTGCAGAGATGCCAATGTATAAATGATGAGAAAGCACGAAAAGGCAGAGGTACAGAATGCTATTGACTCTGTTGTGGTAGTTACAACTTCAAAGGAGAATGCATAATGTTACTGTCTTTCTATGTCTACATTAAGAAGAGGGAGAGCTGAAGGAACAGAGTTGATTTAATTTTGTAGCTATAAATAAATTTTCAGGCCAGGACAAAGACATTGAATAGACACTGGACCATTTTCTGATACAACTGACCATGTAGAGAAGAGGCTTATCATTGCATTATGACATAAAATCAATAACTTGCAAAAGTCAAAAAGGAGATCATGAAAGAGCAAGGTGTTGTATCTACAAAGGTTACGTATATCCAGTTTGGTATTTAGGATACCAGACTTAGTAAAGAAAAAAAAGCAAAAGTCTTTCTCATTCAGATGTGTGTAACAACGTGTGACAAAACTGGCTATTTAGGAAGTTTGTGCTTATCAAGATGGATGTGGATGGATTTGAAGATCTGTACTCTCTGCAATAATTGCTGCAATAAAGTGCTTAGAAAATCATGTTTTAGTAATATTTCTCTTATGACAATAATTGGCAAAATGAAGCAAAACAGAAGAATGTTTGTAGATATTTACAAGACAATAGTTATTGCATTTCAAAAACATTTCCTAGGGTATTACCTGCATAACCCTGATCCCGTGAAAGGAGACATGGTCATCAGCTCCCTTGGACTACATTGGGGGGGAAAAAAAGAGTCTTAGTGATTATTTATTTCTTGCAACTTTTGGAGGATTTCTATTATGATGAACCGGTAAAAAATATTGATATCATAGGGAATTTCCTGTATTATGCCATGGGAACAGCATCATAAAAAGCTCAGTAAATCACGTGTTCACACAGTGTAGTGGATATTTTGCATATAGATTTTTATTGCATGTGTCACACCTTTACTTAATGGTATTAATGGAATTTATCTGCATTCATTTCTTCTGCACTGGTGTAACTCAAGGTGAAATTTGGCCATGCAGGACTGGTTGACATGGGAATTTCTTCATTTTATAACAATGGGTATTGGAAGTAGACTTGATCCCACTTTATTCTTCCTATTACAATTTACTTCTAAGGTAGTTCTACTCATGAGACCATTTCACATAGCATAACAATGTACAAAAAAATAGGTTTTTCTTCTTTTATTTCTCAGAACATTCATATTGAATGTTAGGATGAAACCAGTACTTCTAAAAGCAGAGGACTGCACCTGAATAACAGCAACAAGGAGGCTCGTCTGGATTATAGCTGGATCCCAGTCTGGATCCATAGGCTAAGCAAAACATAAGAAAAAGACTGATCATGGTTTATAAACATGCTCATGGCCAGCAAATATCTGACACCAGAGCTGATGGAGCAAGGATTTGAACATGCCCCAGATTAACATTGTAGTCATTGAAATATTGGCTATTCAGAAAGCAGGTACAGAAGTCTTGTTCTCTCTCTGGATTTGATCAATACGTTCCTGGATCTGAGAACCTTTACTGTCAAAATTCCTTCTGTATGGTCGTTAGCATTTTGTATGAAAATTTCCTGATTGGTACAAGTACATAGCCGATAATATGGGGGATGCTCTCAGTTCCGAATCTAGTAGCTATTATATTGTTCTCCTACTACAGTATTACTATTATTAATATTGTGTCCACTTAACGATGATTTTAATCAGTTTGTGTTGATTTGGAACATTAACTCTCAATTTAGCTTTACAGTGAAGAGAAAATATAATAACTTCTTTAACATATTGATTTACTGTGGAAAAAATAAGTGGTATATATGTTTAATGGAATAAGGATATGCAATAGGCACTGTACATGTATACCTAAAAATTGGCTAAAAAATCCTATTTGTAACAAGAACATTGTGGTAGCTGTTCCGAGAAAATGGAGATGCTTGTACAGAGGACACAATAAAATGAGCTGAAACTATGGTTTTATTTGAACTACAGGCAAAATACATCTAAGATATAAAATAAAAGGAAACAGGAAAAAAAAAAAAAAAAAAAAGGGTGTTACAGGGACAAATTTACAGGTATCCACTTTGTACCGCAACTCTTTGTTATAGTATTGTAATTCAGCAGCACATAATCAACTGAGAATTCCCCCAGGAAAGAATGGCTGCTATTGGTCCAATCAGTCCCAATAGAAAGCAGGTGTGTATAGAAGGGCACTGCTACAGTATACAGATTTTCATCTGGTCTGGGATCTGTTCACGGATATTGTTGAACCAGATCTAAAATAAATACATACTTAGGTGAAGTTACAGCTGCAGTGGGCATTTGTGCATGTCATATGATGCTGAGGATGCACATAATCAATGCAGTTGGAGGGGAAAAAGAAAAGCTAGAATCCCTAAGTATCCATGAGGTATATACACTTTTACATAAAACATTCCAATACATTATAATTATAATGTAAATTATTCAGATCTATTCTGGTGCCTGTCTTTCCAGCAACAGGAGCTTCATTGAGTTTTGTTGTCTAACTAACTTTCTGTCAACTTCCCTTTAACTACTGATATCATCAAGAATTTCACAATCAATGAAGAGTAGAGTAGAATGGGTTTATAGGAAAAAAAAAAATGAAGTAAAAATTCTATTCAAAGCCCTAGATGTGTCATTGAAAAAAGTGATAAATGAAACAGGGAGCTGTGAAATCAGAAAGTCTTGCTAAGAAGAAGTAAAAACCCACTGCCGACAGAGGTAAAGTAGTGATGGGCAATATGCTGATATCATAACAGCACTGGAATTGAAAGTAAATGCAGCATCACTAGGGTTAGATCCTGCTGTAGTACCACTGTACCTGTGACACAGCTCTGCTCTGCTCTCTGCCCCACTGTGCTCTTGCCTGCCTCGAGGCTCTTAGTCATTATGATTTTAAAGCAAAGGTGCCCTGGGACAAATTTGCATCACAGAAATGTGGCTTCAACAGAAGCTATAAATAATTTATTCCTATTTTGTTCTTGGCCTTGGGATTTAAGAATTTTTTTCTTGACTAGTATATTTCTTGACTAGTATATTTCTCATTTATGATTATGTTCTGTGTTTTATAATTACCTCTGAATTACTATATTAGAATTAAAAGCTTGCAGAAACAGCTTCTAATATTGGTAATGAGAGACCTACAAAATGTTCACCCAAGCTGAAACTGTCCTTTGCTGAAAATGACTCGCAAAAGCCTTGCCTCCTTCATGCTTCCTGCACTGAAAGACAGCTATTCCCAGGTGCACATGAAAAGAATTATCTTTATCTCAAAACTGCTATGTATAAGGTAGGGGAGAAGGGGAAAAGTACAATAAGCATAGTTTCCTGAAGCTACAAATCTGTGGTTTCTGATGTCTGGCAAAGGGGTGGTAGTATAATATCTTTTTTTTTTCTGTTGCATAATAACAGCTTTAAAATCTGAGAATGTGATATGCCTTGTTTTTCCTTTAGCATTTCTTCCTATTTATAGATGTAGCCATTGAATGTGAATGACAATTTGAAAGTTATTATTTTTTTCTATTCATTAAATAAAAAGCATCAGAAAGAAGCTAAAGTCCCACACCGAGGAGCTGAAGACAATCATAAGACACTCCCAATTTTGTACAAATAGCATGCTGATACTGAGACCATATAACTTTATGTCTACATTATGTGGAGGCCCTTGCCTAATGCCAGTAAAAGTGTAGTATTGGATTTGACAGACAACATCTCTGGTCCAGAGTAACAGTACCTATATTCCTGCTCAATTTGTTACTTACATTATTCTTGAAGAGTTGATCACTAATGTTTGCCACTGACAGCTCTGATTTCAGGTTGTCTTGTTATTGCCTCCTTCAGGACTATGACAGCAGGGAAGAATTTAGAGACACAAAACTTCTGGATAATTGAACTCTCTTCAGACCTCCTAGGTTAGCTGATTCTCACATGCCAAACCATGTTGAATCTCTTTAGTCTCATAAGCTCCCTCACTCTTTCCTATGTTCTGTATGCTAATGGTGCATCATGTGAGAGAACTGTTAAAAATAATGATTGCAGCCCCCCATGGCAGGGGGGTTGGAACTCAATGATCTTTGAGGTCCCTTCCAACTCTAAACATTCTATGATTCATTTGAAAACACTTTGGAAATCTGCTGCCACTAAAGTTTAATGGAAGGTTAAATGTTAGAGTATGAAAAAGATCTGGTAAGAAAACCTGAACAACAGAGAAATTGCACAAAATCAAAGTTGGTATGGTTCTCTTCAGGAATGGATGAGATGTCTGGAAGATAAGAACTTTTTTTAGCAAAAGATGACCCTTACTGAAATAGATTCCTATCAGTAACCAATCTCTTACCAGTCTCTTCACTTCTTCACTATCTTATTCTCTCACCTTGTGCCACAACTTTTGAGTCTGAAATTTAGGAACTTGCAGATTATATTATGGAATAATTTGTAGAAGAATTTAAGCAGTAATAATGTTGGATTACTATTTTTGGCCGTCCTTAACTATCATGAAGTGATCATCTTTTACTGACACTCTCTAATGTGGCACAGAGATAGAGGGAAGCAAGTGGAACTATACCTCTGTTTGTCTTTTGGCTTCATTTCATTATCATAACACACAACCTTATATATTTAAATATCGTCCGTTGCCTCAGATAAGACTTTCCATTAGCTAACCTCAATATTTGCAATGTTCAAGTTATTTTTACTATGTGTCTATGGAAATACAAGGCAAGGTATATGCAGATAAGGGAAAGTAAGCATTTCAATCTGTAATCTTCACTAAAATTGACAGTGTTGGCAATATCATTTTTGTCCTGAGGTCTAAACAACCTGTGCTCTGAAGCCCCAGTATAGAACTTAAAAAAATACTTAGATTTGGAAATTGAAAAAGCATTTATTAAGAAATCTTTCTTTTGCAGAGGTGATGAATTGATAGTATACTTGGAAGTGATGGATCAGATGAACACAAACCTAAAGTCTACTTTTCCACATGTGGGGTTTCATTGTCTGTTTTGTGCATATAGTATTTTTAAAAACTAAACTCAAGTGCAATAGTGGTTGTTTTGAGAAATTTTGTGGTATAGCTGATGAGAATGAATGTGTATGTGCAGTTGAACTTAGACTACAAATTGTAGATTTTGTTCAACATTTTTACTGAACTTATTTTTGTACTTGGAGGTTTTCTCAAATGACTACCTATGTGCAGAGTCACTTAGATGACCTGTTTCACAACTCTGTCATTTTTACCACTATGCTCCGGTTCTAAATGATGGTATCCCCTGAGTCCATTTCAAATTATTTGATCAAGCCATATGTTTTTCATTAGAATTAATAACAATTTGAAATGATTAAGGCTGTCTCAAACCCTGATGACAATGCATTTTTACTGTTGCTTTATGCATTTTGATTTAAATTTTGAAATTAACTGTTTGTTTAAATGTGTTGTCTGTAGTATATATGGATTCTCTGAGCTGTAGTCAGCAGCTCATTTAAGTAGCTTCTTGTGTGATTAACAGATAAGCAGAGAAAATGAAAAGACATGAAGACAAAAAATTTTGCAGTTTCCTAAAGAGAAGGAAATGACTTTGCAAGCTGTTTTTTATTCCACAGTTCTCAGTATTTTAATGTCTGTGTTCTGTATAACAGCAAACCCACAATCTTTGCTGCCATTTTCAGGAAATGGAACTGTATCAAATAGGCCAAGCTTTACTATCTTTCTTTCTCTCTGTTCCTTGCTGGAAAAAACAACAGAGCCTGCCTTGGATCCAGAAACCTTTTATTAAAATCAACAGAAATCCATCAAATGCTTCAGCTTTCACAGTAAGTCATACGGAAAACAAGAGCTAAAAATACTTCTACTGGCTTTAATGCCTATGTCGTACTTCCAGGACTGTGTTTCCATTCTGTTTCTAAATGTGTGTATAAAATAAAATGTGTGCAGCTTTAAACATAGTTTATACATGTTTAAACATAAATACATAGTGAGGAATATTTGACCTTTATGAGAAAACAAATTATATAGGCCTATACACAGCGCTGCATCAATGTCTTCAACCATCTCACAATCAGGAAATATCTTCTATCTGTTGGGAGATTAGCTTGTGTTTATGATACTGTGAAAGTGAAAGGTTCAGATTATATAAGCAGTACCATAATTTTTTATGTGGTTCCATGATATTTTTCCAAAATATTGTCAGTCAAATGATGACACCAAGCTGTGTGGTGTTGTTGAGGGAAGGGACGTCATCTAGAGGGACCTGTGTTGGACGGAGAGGTGGGCCCAGATGAACCTCATGAGGTTCAACAAGAGCAAGTACAGGGTTTTGCATCTGGGCTGGAACAATCCTCACTATCAATACAGACTGGGAGATGTGGTACCGGAAAGCAGCACTGAAGAAAGGGACTTGGGAGTACTGATGGACAAGAGGCTAGACATGAGCAGGCAGTGTGCACTTGCAGCCCAGAAGGCCAATTGCATCCTGGGCTCCATCAAAAGATGTGTCACCAGCAGATCCAGAGAGGTGATTCTGCTCCTTTACTCTGCTCTGGTGAGACCCCACCTGGAATACTGTGTGCAAGTCTGGAGCCCTCGATATAGGAAGGATATGGACCTGATGGAGCGGGTCCAGAGGAGGGCCATGAAAATGATCAAAGGGCTGGAGCACCTCTGCTATGAAGATAGGCTGAGGGAACTGGGGCTTTTCAGCTTGGAGAAGAGGAGGCTCTGAGGAGACCTAATCGCAGCCTTTCAATATCTAAAGGGGGCCTACAGGAAGGCTGGGGAGGGTCTGTTCACAAAGGCCTGCTGC
>VZRU01018617.1:8510-18577 GCA_013398155.1 Pedionomus torquatus
GCAGGGTCTGGGATGTGCCTGGCTGAGTGGGGTTGTGCAAGTCTGGAGGCAGCTGAACTGTCATGTGTCACTTGGCTATTTATGTGAGTAACCAGGCAGTAATCCCGCCTGTAGTGTCGAGTCACTTCATCACTTTTTTTTTTTTTCCCCCTCCTCCTTTTCTTAAAAACTGCCTTTTAATTGGAGACTTTGTTTTCTGAAGGGAGGTAATATATTTGTCTTTGTTAGGGATTCTGTTGTAATCTTCAGAATTAAGTGAGCAGCTCATGCTCTTCTGTGTGGCTGTGCCTGCCGTCAGCGTTGGGGCAGTAACACGAACACACTGACATAGGAAGTAGTTAAATACGTTTTTTCTGAATTAAAATCTCTAAGCTGATGATGCACCTTGATCTGATACAAACCTCTGAAGTCTTCTGTCTCCTGAATCGGCTGCTTTTCAGTTAAAATAATAATAAAATGCATCCCTCTATTCCTGGCTGCTGGGAAGAGGGATGGAGAGGTGAGAGCAGTTGCGTAGTTCCTGTGATCTTCAATCTCTGCTTTTCATTGCCATGTAAATGGTCTTTTAGAATGAGGAAAGTGCTTTAGAAATGGGCTGGCCGCCCCTCTGAACCTCGGACTCATGAGAAATAAACTTAGGGAAAAAGATTAATGTTTTAATACAGGCTGTCAGCAAGGCACAGTCCAACTGCTACATGCAGCGTGATGTAACCAGGTTTTTTGCCTTGGTTTGAGGACAGATCTTATAAGATGGGGTGTTTAGAAAAGGGACTAAAGGTAAACTGCTGTGAGGTTCTAGATCTTACAAGACCCGCTGTAATTTGATGGCTTTAGCTCTACGGTAAGTTTTGAGGCTGCATGTCTTTTACTTGATGGTGCTCAGAGTTATTTAGTCCCTTTTTCTTGTAATTTCTGGCCACTAACTGTGTCCTGAACAAGTTGCTGGAAAAGTCTCTCTAACCTAGTGATGAGTTGTGGTTGGTGGCTTCTTAAGCTTCAGAGGTGCCGATAAACCCATAACCCATCGTTCTGCACCTCTGGAAGCCTGGAGGTGTCTCTGGGTGCTGCTACTGGTTCCAGAGCTTCCAAACTCTCTCACAACCGCAGTGTGGGGTCAGGCTGTTTGCCAGGGATGGGCATCTCTTAGAGTGTAAATGATCAGAGAAACTTGGGGCTTGGTGGCTTTTTTTCCCTCTATGTTGCTTTCCAGAAGAATGTCCTCTTGGTGCTTTGGCTGGGGAAGAGAATGCCCCCTTAGAAAGCAGATGTTGGGAGATGGAGTCTGTCTTTTTCACGGTGCTTGGTGGTTTTTTAGCTATTTTTGGGAAATGGCAGAACTGAAAGTATTTTCTTCTCCTGTTAAAATATGAATTCTTCTAGGTGTTTCCTCTTTTCATAGCTATGAAGTGTTGGGTGTTTTTATATTGTGTGTGTCTCTTCTCGGCTGTGTCTTTCCTAGTGGGAGGGCAGTAAGGTCTGAAACTTTTCCAGCTGCTTCTGGAAGGGCTCCAGACTGGCTGGAGGCAGTTGATAAAGTGGGACTGAAACTTTCTGTAAGCGATGTGATCAGGAGCCCTTGAAGCTTGAAAAAGGAGAGACAGCGCTGCAAACTTTCACAGGATGCTGCTTCTAACCTGCCCTTAGCAGCGGGAGGAAAGCAAACATACTGGTGTCCAGCAGACTTCTGGAGAAGAGTAAACTGGTCTTGGGGTTAACTGGGATTCTGGTGCTATGTATGATGATTGCTTCCTTCCTGTCCTGAGAAAGGCATGGACATCGAGCAAATAATCTGCATCATAAATGGGAGAAAGGAGGAGTTTGGAAAGATGCGAAAAGGAGTCAACGTGGTCAAAGCAGAGGATTCCAGCTGGGTGCAGCTGCGGGATTGATACCCTTCCATACTCGGGTTACTGCTTGGCCCTGATTGCCTTGAACTGTGCCAAATAGTGGAGTGTCACTTCCCTGACCAGGGGGCAAATACACAAGTAATCCAGTTTGAAGCAGTGCATTACTCAGATATGAAGCAGCAAAATAAGTAGGTCAGGGACTGAACACTTGCAGTAACCTGGCAGGACAAACACGGCCTGCGTGTTATGTACAGCTCGGCTTTTTGCAAGTGTTTTTTTAATTGTTGTTACAAAATCAAGGTCTCGGTTCACTATAAATTGTTGATTTTTTGCCATGTGTATGCAGTGAACCTCCCAATCTGAGGTGGGAGGGTGGAGTTGTTGAAATGTGATTTATGCTGTGATGGATGACACAAGGGAAATAATTCCTGCTGAAAACCGAAGCAGAATTTAGTTCTGCACCTTCTGAGGATGGTAAAGCGGCTTGAGTAGGGTGGGTGCTGGGTAGGGTGCTTGATACTGTGAAGTTGAATCCAAGCTCCTTTCAGAACAGTAAGTCTACTCTTAAGCTTCCTAGAAACTTGGTAACACTCTCAG
This sequence comes from Pedionomus torquatus, assembly GCA_013398155.1. Lineage (NCBI taxonomy): Eukaryota > Metazoa > Chordata > Aves > Charadriiformes > Pedionomidae > Pedionomus > Pedionomus torquatus. Next base: position 10,955 of record VZRU01018617.1, read on the forward strand.
CGTATCCCATGGACTAAGGCTGGGATCGCATTCAAGTTTGATGCTTCTCTTTTAGTGTCTGAGACCAACTCTTGCAAATATGTCTGTTTGATCTGGCTGTTCTGTGTGCATGGACTTCCTTGTGAGAAAGGAGTGACAAGAAATCTGAGGCAGGTATCTCTTTCTCTTCACAGAAACCATGGCGAGTCCTGCGAAGGATAACTATCGAATGAAGAGTTACAAGAATAAAGCCCTAAATCCCGAGGAAATGCGTCGGAGAAGAGAAGAGGAAGGAATTCAGCTGCGCAAACAGAAACGAGAGCAACAGGTAACTGTCACCTTGACTAGCTTGTGTACAGCTTTAACACAGCCAGGACTGTGCTGCTGCCAAACTGGAATCTTCAAGGATCTGTGCATTAAGGTTTGTTAGCAGTCCTCTTCTTTTTCCTGTTCTACTTGAGATCTTGCTTTTCTCTTTTTCTTTTTACTGGTACAGCGTGTAGCTCACAGGAAGAGCTCTCCAAGCACTTTTCTTGGGGTACTAGAGGTTTTTGTTCACAGGGCATTGGTTTTAAGGGATTCCTTTTTTTTTTTTTTTTTTTTATTTCTTTTTTTATTTAGAAAAGGGGTTTTTTTCCTNCTATTAATTAGTAAATGGGATTATTTCCTCAAGGAGCAGGAAGAGCAAGTGAAAGTATGAGCTGTGTGTATTTCTTAACTGAGCTGTTTTTTTTTTTTTTTGGCATGGAGGTCTAGGAAAGTAAGAGGTGATTCCTGGGTGATGTATGCGGCTCAGATGAAATGCTTCCTTGCTGCATCATCTGCAGGCTGCCTTCTCCGTAGTTTCCCCAGCTTGTTAGGTCTAATTCTGAGCTTGCCTGTACCAGTGTCTTGGTGAGTTGGGCATTTGCATATCCGAGGGCAAGATTTAGCATGTTTTATTATTGGGATTTGTGAGCCAAACGAGTCTTCAGAGTGTGGAGCTGTTATTAATGACTGCTCTTCTCTTCAGGTTGCGTTTAGTCTGGCTGATGGTATCTCGTTTGAGGAACGAGAATATCTAGTTACCAAGACTGTTCATCATTGCTTTCTAATAATGACTCCTGCATTTTGTTCCCTCTTAGCTCTTTAAAAGAAGAAATGTGGAGTTGATCAATGAAGATGCCTCCATGTTCGATAGTCTCCTCGTGGATTCCTACGTTAGTTCCACAACGTGTGGGGTAAGGCGCCTTTCCTTGCCGTGCCTTTGGATAGATTTCATGCTGTGGACTGCGTAGAACTCACCTCAGACCTCAATGGGTTTTGTTTTCTCGCTTCTGAGAACGTTGCAAATGTTACTACAGGGAACTGGGAAAATCCGTGCTAAGCGCAAAATCAAACTGTCATGCCCGTAGTGCCCTAAATAAATAATCTTAATTGAAATGGAATTGTTGTTCTGCCTCTGTTCCAGGAGGGAGTGATCACAAGAGAGATGGTAGAGATGCTTTTCTCTGATGACCCTGATCTCCAGCTAGCAACCACGCAGAAATTCAGGAAGCTACTCTCCAAAGGTAAAAATAATTTGCCTTATCCCTGCCGTAGCATTTTGCAAGCGTGTGTGTACACCGATTGCTGTGGAGAAGTTTAGCAGCGTTGAGCTTGGGGAAAGAAAGTTATAATTCAGAAATGTGATGATCCAGTGTGTTGCTAATGGTTGACAGCTGTCTGAATTGTACAGAAAGTGATTGGAGACTTGTCCTGTCGAGCTGAGTACAGCTCGAGATCACTCAATTCATCAGTAGTTCACGCTGGCTATTCCTTTGCGTTACTCATATAATGTTTTGACTCTTCCTTGCTGTTTCAGAACCAAATCCTCCAATAGATGAAGTGATAAACACTCAGGGAGTGGTGGACAGATTTGTTGAATTCCTAAAAAGAAGTGAAAATTGCACACTACAGGTAAAGGAGATTGTGTTGTCAATTCTTCCTGGCGTGTAGCCGTTTAACTGTCACAGCTTGGCAACGTGAACCCGCAGGGACTATTTGGGAAAAGTGATGTCTTGAACCCAAAAGATGCAGGTGATATGATGTATACAAGAAGACAAAGGTAGCCTGTAATGCTTAGGCCAAAGAAAGGAAATTATAAATTGCTCTAAATCAAATTCTTGGAATAATATTGACAAAAATAACACCGTTGAGCTGCAGCAAAAGAGAATTTGGCCTTCCTGTGGCTGACAGTTCTGCTGGGAGGTAGTGGAGCCATAGAATAAATGCCTAGAAAAAAAGTGTGTGAGGAAAAACTCCATTATTGGAGGCTTTTAAGTACAGGCTAAGAGTCTGTTCAAAGTGGATTAGGTGGTGGTGATCCTGCCGTGGGGCAGAGGGATGGACTTAGGTGGCTTCTTGAGATTCCTTCCAGCTTGGTAATAACTAGAGTCCCTTTGCAGGGGTTAAAGATACTTCCATACATGGAATTGGATCCGACTTGATGACTGCCTTCATCTTTCTTCCTGCCCTCTGGCCCAAGGCCATATATCATAGGGGCTTGCTTTCAAGAAGAACTGAGAGGAAAACTGTTTTTAAACCAAAGAACGAGTGGCAAAGGCAGGGAACTTGCTGCTCAGCTTGAGCTCAAGGCACCTTTGTGGCTTCAGCCAGGCAAGAAGGAGGGCTAGACCTGGACAGTTCTCCACAAATACTCTACCTGTATTTATGGACTATATATGGCTTCACTTTTCTCGCTGGAAAATTGTTGTAAAGGTGAAATTATGTGGTTTGACAATGATGCCTTCACTTGCTAACCCTTTGAGAAGCTGTAGCCTCTGAGAAAGCGTTTAAGAAACGTGGCTTTTTTTACTGCCCTGAGAAAAATCCTTTTGAGTACTGAGGTGTTCTGTTGGGATGGGCTCTATTTCTCTTGCAGCCTTTTTAGTAGAAGTTGGAAGAGTTACAGCCAGAACTTAACGGCAGATACCTTGTTACATCAAGGTTATTTTATTCATGATTTTGTCGTTTATTTGCTTGTTGCAGTTTGAAGCCGCGTGGGCACTGACGAATATTGCATCAGGAACATCCCAACAAACCAAAATAGTAATTGAGGCCGGGGCAGTTCCTATATTTATAGAGCTGTTAAACTCTGACTTTGAGGATGTTCAGGAACAGGTAAGGTTCACTCTTTTCTTTGGGGTTAGGGAGAGAACCGTGTTAGACTGATGATTAAAATGCCAGGTTTAAAATGAGTGACTGGTATCAAAAAAACCTGGCTTCAGTCCACAAATTGAAGTATCATTTGCTTGGAATTTTGGGGAAATGCTTCCTTAGCACACTACCTTTTTCTTCCTCTGTTCAGAAACTGCGTGAATGCTAAAACTGTTGCTGTTTCCTTTCAGGCTGTCTGGGCATTGGGGAACATTGCTGGAGACAGCTCTGTGTGTAGAGATTATGTCCTTAACTGCGCTATTCTTCCTCCCTTATTAATGTGAGTAGCCATGAATACTTGCCAATACAGTTCTCAAAGTCCCGTTGTACTGCAGCAGAGCAATATTTGAGCTGAGTGAACAGATTTGTGATGTGCGGTGAAGTTCACTGGGAATCAAACCATTGGTACCAGAGAAACTTGACGGTTCCGACCAGTATCTGATAAATGGAGAGTGGGACTTGGTAGATAACATGCCTTCTCACAAACCTTGGCGCTGCTCTGAGGCTGAAGTGGGTGCTGCTGTTGCTTGTCTTTCTGAAGGCCCAGGGCTTCTTGTTTCACTGTGTCCCTCCAGGTGCCTGCTCTTTGCGCTTGTGCTGTGGATTTCAGAGGCTTGTCTGAGCGGGCTCCCTTAGGACTGAGGAAGGAGAGCAGGTCTTTGACCCCTCTTTCCCCCTGCGGCTCTGGAGTGTGGGGCAGACCCACCAGGGTCAGATCTGTTTGGCAGGAGCGTGCTCTCAAGGGCTGTTTGCTGCTCTGGAAGGACTTAATCTTTATTTTATCCCGTCCTTGGCAAAGTGATGCTTTGTCACAAGTGACTTGGGTTATTTTGCTGCTACTTCTGTCAGTCACCTGTCACCGTGATTGCTGACTGAGTCCTCAGCCCACAGACTCCGTCCTCATTTAATGACTTGAGAGGCTGCAGTTTGTGTCCCTTGGTCTCTAGTGAGGGCCATCTGACCTCAGAGAGGAGTGCGAGCATCTGCCTGGCTCAATTTGAACTTGGAACTGCATTTGTCTAACTTAACCTTCCTTCTGTCCCTTGTCTAATGTGGGACTTGCCTTCCTGACCCCTGTCTTTTGACGCTGTTAGGAATAAAAGCTATTTATCCTAAGAATTAGTTGGGTGTCGCTTGTCTTGCTCATCGAGGGGCTCAAGTGAGACAAGCAGCATGGCTTGAGCTGCAGCAAGTGGAGCAGTGGTTTCACTTCTTTGAAATCATACTCATTTTCCTTCTTTTGATCCCCTTCCACATCAAGGATTGTAATTCATGGTAATTGTCTCTTCAGGCTCCTTACGAAGTCCACCAGGTTGACGATGACACGAAATGCTGTCTGGGCCTTGTCGAACTTGTGCAGAGGAAAAAGTCCGCCGCCCGAATTCGATAAGGTGGGAATAAGTGTCTTGTTTCAGACACAAAGGTGATGGGGAGACACCCAGTTCAGATGTTTGTCTGCAATGTTTTCGGCTGTTGGACGTCTGTAAGTCATTCCAGGAGGGAACAGGGTGAGGCTCTTCCTGCTGAGGTTGATTTTTGCTGTTCAGCAGATGTTTGAGAGCCGGTGTCACTTTCTGCCTGGCTCTGTTGGCAGCCCATCTGCTGAACCCCTCAAATATGGGATCAAGCCCACACCATGGGCTCCTCTGAACCCTGTTATCGACTCTGGAAGTTGGAGATTTTACTCAAATTGTAACTAAAGATGTCTAGGTGCTACGAAACAGGACTCCTGTAGCTACCTGGAAGCTGTGGTAGTTTTCCTCTTTCCCTTTCCTGCTGTGCCACTGGCACAAACAAAAAGTCCTATCAGCCTTTGGGGCATCTCATCCTTCTTGGGTAGGACAGAAGTGTTTTAAGATCAGTGTGTTTCACTTTTTTTTTTAAACTGAAAGCTCCTGTGTCAAAGCTGGGGAAGGCTTTGAGGGTTGAAATCTGCATTGAGTGTGAATGTAAACCTACTTATAAAGGATGGAAGTACCCAGAGGTGTAACTGTTGATGGCTGCTGCTCTGAATACTGAACCATTAAGGGTAGGAAAAGGAGCAATACTCTTACATGGTAACATCTCGGGAGCTTCCAGGCGGTAGCATGTGCAGTAGCGCTTGGTCCAAGAGGAAGGGATGTAATTTTAGTTTAGCAATAAAGCCATTGAGGTAACTTTAGACGCTGTGATTAGGAGGTACGCGAACCAACAAAGAACCTGCTGACTTTGGGGGCGTTTCAAGACTTGTTATCTCACCAGTCAGCACAGCCATGCGCTGTTTGGATGCAAACGTGGTGGTCCCTGAGAGACCATGACTAACCTGGGGTGGTGGCTCTTGTTGTAGGTATCTCCCTGCCTGCCCGTCTTGTCCCGATTATTATTCAACAGTGACTCTGACTTGCTGGCAGATGCGTGCTGGGCTCTTTCCTACTTGTCAGATGGCCCCAATGAGAAAATCCAAGCAGTTATTGACTCGGGAGTGTGTCGGCGACTGGTGGAGCTGTTAATGTAAGTATCTCATCTCACTGCTTCAGCCCGGGGAGGCTGGGAGGTGTATGACCGAGCACGAGCTTGTGTCAAAGGCCTCTTTCCACCCCTTGTGGGTGCAGGATCAGGTGGTGGGTACCTGAGCTGACTTTGGGAGCGGTTATGGAGGAGGGTCTTAAGCAAGCTGAGAGCTGTGGTTTGCTGGCTTTTGTTCCTGAGAGAACCTGAGTATTTTCTAGTGCTGGGATGTCACTTAATACCATACGCCAGGCTTACGGAAGCCTAGCTACCCGGCAAGTCAAAGCTGGCAAGAGCAATGTCTAAAAAAAAATTCTAAAAAAAAGTCAGCTTGATGTTTCTTTAGTATCTGTATAGAAACTTGGACAAAAATGTTTGCTGTTTGCAGTTTGAATGGGCCTCTTCTCCTTAACATCTTCAGAATTGGTAGAACTGCAAAATACTTGCTTCTAAAAGATTATCTTAAAAAAAAAATATCTGGGTGTTCTCATTGGGTTAACAACATCCTTGTTAGGAGGGTGATGTGAGAGAGCTGTAATTAAGCTGAAGGTGATGGAGTTGGACACGTTTTCACCCTTATTCTCCTGCTTTGCAAATTAGTCTTCAGTCTCAGCCTGTCCAGTGGAAATATGGTCGATTTCTTACACATTTCTATATGCCAGGGGATGGAATTCTAAGTAAATAATAACAAAGGAAATACTGGGGAGAGAATCTTCTGAATGGCTGTGAATCTTCTGAATCTTCCAGGTGGCTGTGATCTGATTTTTTTGTCCTCGCACTGTTTTTCCTGCAGGCACAACGACTACAAAGTGGCCTCCCCAGCTTTGCGAGCGGTCGGCAACATCGTGACAGGAGATGACATCCAGACCCAGGTGAGGGGAAAGGCAGTGCCCGTATAGCGTGTTAATTGTGGGGGGAAAAGGGAAAATATTTAGCTCTGTATGCAAAACTGCTGATCTCACTTGAGCTTTCTTTCTCCGAAGGTGATTCTGAACTGTTCAGCCTTGCCTTGTCTCCTTCATTTACTAAGTAGTCCCAAGGAGTCGATCAGGAAAGAAGCCTGTTGGACTATATCAAACATCACAGCAGGAAACAGAGCACAAATACAGGTATGATTTTCTCCAGCCTTTGATGGTCCTGGGTTCTGAGATCAGAGTTAAGAATTTGTGACCTTTTTTTTGTACCTGACACAGCCTGGTTTTTTCTGCATCCTCTTGTTCCGCAGTCGTTTGCAAACTTGCTGTTCCCATCAGTCTGCCAAACGGGAGCTCAACAGAGCTTGCTAATTGTCCCAGCAAAGACAGGGCTGGAATGAGTCCCACAGGTTGGATCATTGGAATAAGGGGAGATACAGCCCCTCTTTCTCCATGCTCGGAGACACCCCTTTGAAAAGCTGGAGCTTGTTGAGTTTTAATTATCCTTTCAGTGACCTACATACAGAGGCAGTATGAAGTGATGAAAGTATAAGTGATGAAAGCCTTCCTATGGAACTGATGCAATAAGCGGGACTGTCTGCTCTGCTGGTTCTGGATTCGAATCTCTTGGGCTAATAAGATTTTGCTGAGGAATAAAATGGAGGAATCTCTGAAGGATGTAGCTTGTAAAGCTCTTTTTGCATTGGAAAATGGAGGTGGAGTCTTCCGGGTGCTTTACGGCCCTTCAGAAATGCTGTTGCCGATTGAACTGCTTCTGACTGCTCTCTCCCCAGGCAGTCATAGATGCAAACATTTTCCCGGTGCTGATAGAAATCTTACAAAAAGCAGAGTTCCGCACGAGGAAAGAGGCAGCGTGGGCGATCACGAATGCAACATCAGGAGGAACTCCCGAACAGATCAGGTATTCCCTGTGCCCGCTCTGAGGGGGGAAATCTCTCCTGCGTGTGTGGTGGCTTTGTCTTGATGGGAACTGTGAGACAAGAAGCCAGGGAGAGATTTGGGGAACCTCTGAGAGGCCACCTTGAGGCGCAGGCGATGCTGTAGC
>VZRU01018620.1:0-13443 GCA_013398155.1 Pedionomus torquatus
ATTTGAATGTACACCACTTAAGAATTCTTGAAGTAAATGGCTGTTTTCTATCTGACTGACTTATGGCTGAAGTTTCAAAATTTTTCTGATGAACAATAGAGAGGTGGGGTTTTTTTAATTTTTTTCCTCAAAAGACCTGTCTCTTACATGAGACTGTTGTTTTGATGGTTCTAGTTTTTTGTAACCTTTTTTATAGTATCCTATTGGAAATCGTGAAGATTTTTTTTTTTCCTTTTCCACCCTGTTTCTTTTGAAAGACATGCTTTCTTAAGCTCCTTTGATAAAATGATGCTAAATTATTTTTCCTTCTCTTCTAATACGTGTTTTAAGTTTGCGTAGGTAACCAGTTGAGGACAACTCCCTCTTCTGTTGAACTCACGGGGTAAAAATTCACCAAATTAACAACTGCAATACAAGACAACCAGTGTCTAACTTCTTGTTGTGTTGTCATTTGTTGGTAGGTAGTTCAGTTGAGGTACTTTGAAGGACTTTTTAATAATGATTGTAAAATCAGTTTGAAACTTGCGAACCAAGTTCACTATGACTGTAGGTCGATGCTAGATACAATGTTGTCCTATAAAACAAATCTGCTGTTAATATGGTAATTGCAGCTGTAACATCTTGTTTTTATTATTATATTTCCATAACATTTTTTAATCTCTACATTATTTTGCAGGCTTATATAGAAAACAATATTTTTTAAATGAAATGCTCTTTTGTCTTTCAACAGGAAAAAGAGGCTATTTTTCTTCTAGATGATAAACGTATAAATGAATTTAACCTGGCATCAGGGAAGACAAAGAAGAAAATCCCTCGGCTGCAGTCATTGTTGAAAAATGTTGTTGTTTTAACAACATCAATAAATGGTTAAGTATAGCATTTTATGTAATATAAGCTCATTTTAGTAGTAGTTGTAAGAATTTAGAGGGGCATAATGTCTAAAGGATCTGCCAACTTACTGTCAGCTTTAGAACTGTGACAGGGATGGAAATGAAGAAAATTTAAGTATTTCACAATAATACCCTTCAAAACATCTCTCCCCTGGTGAACGCAGGTGCTTGGTTGGCAGGAATTCTCACAACAGGAGAGCTGTTTCTTTGGAATAAAGACCAGGACTGCTTGAAAATTGTGCCAGCAATTGAAGAGTCTAGGAAAGTAGTTGCAGCAGCACAAGGTGGGTTTTTTTTCTATTAGTCTTTTGAGAAGTGGAATACAGCGAAAGTGATTTTCCTTTAGTTAAGTGTTGTTGCACAAGTAAAAGCATATTCTCACACAATCTTGTATTGTTTGTGTGCTGACAAATAGTCACTTAAGTGGTACAACTTTTTGCATTCAATAATCTGTACAAAGTAATTAATGTCTAAGTACTGGAAATATTTTATATCTTAGTGGTTACTTTTTAACTGTAGAAAAATGTTCCTTACTGGGTTGTCAGTACCTTAGAGCAGACATACATCTGATTTTAACCCTATATGCATAAATTGAAATTTATTCTGTAGGTAGGTTTTTATGATAAATGCTAAGTGGAGAAAATAATGTAAAAGCGTGTGTTTGAAAACTACCATATCGTATGTTGTCATGTATTGAATAATCTCATTGATACCAGGTTGTAAAGTGAAGAATTGTACAAGCAATTCTGGCATTTCAGGGAATTTCAGTAGTGCATTTTGGAGCACTATGTAAGGAATCTATAAATAATAGATTCCTTNAAGGAATCTACAAATAATAGATTCCTTACACATTTATGAATAGTTTTCGTGATGTTGTTCAGGAAAGATGATCTCAACAAACAGTTCTAGTGGTGAAGTCTTGTCTCATAAAATGCATTAAAAAGGGCATCCTATCTGACATTATTGATGCCCAAGGTCTGCTAGTCTGCTATCAGGGATGAAACTAGGAACAAAAGGTATTTAAAGGCAGCAGCTTGGATTTCATGTGATAGAGAAGAAAAAAAGAAGTTTCCATTCTCTCTCTTTCTTTTTCTCTTTTTTTTTTTCTTNTTTTTTTTTTTTTTTTTTTTTTAAATCTAACGAAGGAGCAGAAAATAGTCTAGCATACAGTGTTTGTTCTTTTGGTTTTTTTTTTCTGTAGAGTGTTTAATGAGATTGTACTTGTATGTATCTGGAGATGGCAGAAAGGCACTGTTAACAACTCCTACAGCATGTGTCTTTTTGTGGGAGAGCACAGAATATGAAAATACATCATCTTATAAAAGTTCTTCTGGACGTTGGATGCAAATTTTGCCTGATGAATCAGTCACATTGCCTTCTACTGAAGAAAAAGAAATTGGAGTGCATGCTGCTTTTATACAAAATGAGGTAAAAAATAAGTTCAAAACAATCACTTAATCTGCGAAGTAAATTAGAGCCACAGAAGAGACAGTGACTTTGGAGAGTGGTGTTCTGTTCAGACTTAATTGTTCAATTCATATTAGATTTAATGACAACATAATAACAGCCATGATGGATCAGATCAAAGTCTATCTGGCCCAGTAATATTCTTGCCACTATTTGTATTTCTGAATAACAGCATTATGTTGTTTAATCTAAATTGTAAATGTTTAAAATATTTGAAGAGAAAGTTGTGTGTAACCAGGTTTTGGGGTTTGTTCTGACTTTGCTTGTGATTATTGGGTTTTTTCCACAGATACTGGGTGATTGCTGTTTGTGCTCTTTTGTGTTTTACTCTGGAGAATGTTTGGTGCTCACATTTTTGATTCTTCGGTGGCATGAAAATAGCTTTAAATATGTTAGGTAAGTTTAAAAATACTAGAAGTTACATTAGCTTAAGAGGAATATTTCTATTAAATACTTTAGAGCTGGGATTCAGGGCTGCAGTTAAACGTGCTTACACTGATGTCCTGTTAGCCTGTGGTTACAAGCATCTACTTACATTTGCATGTTGTACATTCATAGCATGCCACATTGTATGTGCATGTGTGCACAATGTATGCATATCTGTGTATAGACAAGCATTTAAGTATGGTTAATGTAGCAGCCTTTATGTACTTATACTGTACTTCATAATTAACTTACACCTAAGTAAAAGTGAATGTTGGTAACACTGCATGGGTGGCTATGTATAGATACACATACCTGGATGTGTGTGCAGGCATCAGCAATTTTTTTGCATGCTAATAAGGTTTCCTTTTTTGTTTCAGTTATATTATTAATGCATACTTTGCAGCCATCAATGCCCTGAATACCTCTTTCTCTTTTTTGTTATGCATATTTGTGTATTTTATTTGTTTTTTATTCCCCCTTTCACCTCTTATGCCTAGACTGTGTAAGAGTGTGTCTGTGGGCTGGGACTGTAATATTTATACTGATACAATCACTTAAAAATGCAATTGAATAATAATCCTGGGTACATGTATAGTCCATTCATCTTCAAAAGTGAGATACATGAGTTAAAATGGATATATCCATTCCAGGTGTAGCTTGAGTAACGTGCTGAGATTTTGCTCTATGCTTGACAGGCTACAGCTGCTTTTGTTAAATGATGCTTTTTTGATTCTACCCTAGTAATGATTTTGGCCTTACCCTGGTAAGCTGCATCACTCTTCATTCAGTTTGTCATTAGTATAGTAATGCCTTTCTGGTAACACAAAAAATGAAATGGAGTATAACATTCCCAGTATGGAACTGCATATATATGTATATGTACATACTATATATAGTAGTACTTGCAAGCACCTGAAATCGTAACTGCACTTCTCAGCCACGTTACTGATAATTTCTTTGTCAACTATTGCTCAGTTTCACTGCTTAACATTGTTTAATTAATTTTTTAATGATTTAATTGGTTTTCATCTCTTAGGTGGCATGCTTCCAAATGAAACCTTTCTTGTGTTTTCTATCATGTTTTGAATCTTTTTTAGAGTCACAGAATAGTGTGGGTTGGAAGAAACCTTAAAAGATGGGCTGGTCCAACCCTCCTGCCATGAGTGGGAAAACCTTTCACTAGATCTTGCTGGTGGAAGTCCAGTCCAACCTGACTTGTTATGCTTCCAGTGATTGAGTATCTACAACTTCTTTGTGCAGGGCAGCATACTTTGATTTTCATTTTTGAATTCTGAGTATTGCTGTGTTGTGTCACGTTACACTGTCTGAAGATGCCTCTCCTGGCTAGAATGCAAGTGCCTTAATTGTGTAGCATGAATCTATATTCATTTGCATGTTCTATATACGTAGCCCAAATTCCTGTCTCGTAAAAATAATTCTCCATGCTCAGGCATCATTTTAAAACTCACATAAATAAAAAATATTTTTCATTTGTAAGATTTTTGTAGAAAAATAGGTTGTATTTTTTATCGTTCGTGCTTTATGGTTTTTTTTTAGGATGATTTTCTAGTGCACCTGAATCATCCCATTCAGCTTAATTGAGTGATAATCTCTTGGTTTTGTTGTCTTTTTTTGTTTTGGTATTCAGTTCTTTGCCATACCAGCTCCACTGGGTACAGCAGACTTGTTTTCTTGATAATTTGATTCCTCGGTGTGTGCCTGTAAAGTCAAGAGGCGCTTTGCTATCTGCATTTGCGAGGGATGGACTTCTGCTTGCACTTGCTGTTAATCAACCTGATCCTAAGGTATGAATGATAGACAGTACACCATTTAAGCTAATATTTCAGATTGAATGAAGTTGTAACAGGCATTTAATAACACATTTTTATGAGTGATTTTTCACATTCTAATAGGTGCATTATTGTATTCACATTGATATCCATAGCTAAAAAATTCTGCCACAACTTGTAATTTTTTGAATGCCGCTGTTCAGTTAAGAAATCTATGTAAGCGCCTCTGTCATATCTGATCTTCAAGAAATATAATAATAAAGAAATTCATTTCAGTTACTGTGTTTTTTCTGCAAAGATTCTGGATGATTCTCAGTCAGGCTAATGTGTAGAGATGATGTTCTCACCTAATAATGTTACTCTTTCTAACAACTCAGAGGCCAAATCTTACTATAGATTTTAGTTTACGGGAACCAGTTGATTTTGTGTACCAGGATGGGATGATGCAGTCTTTCAAAGCTCCACTTGTTATTTACCAACAATACTGGAGAAGAGCAATATATGATATGATAATATTATTTTGACAGGCTTAGAAGAAGAAGTTACGTTAAGAAGAATATAAATTTATTTTTTAAGTGTAGCAAACTTGATTATTTTTCCACCGTAGATACAGGTATAGAAATTAATAAATAGTAATAAATGTTAAAGTACAGTGTGACTTGTTTCATATATAATAATGTTTCCAGTATAACGAATGTAATGCATAACTTCCTAATATAAACTGTTTTTTACAATAATGACATTTTGATACAAACATGTATGTTTTCTTTACATTTTCTTTCTAGGCAACTCAGATTTTGTTTTTAAACACGTTGAATTTCAAAACTGTTTCGGGTAGCCTTAAAGGTTGTAGTAGCAAGAATAGTACGGTCCCATCCAAGTTTATCAGGTCAGTAATTTATGTTCTTTCTGCTGCTGTTGTGGATTTTTTGGGTTTTTGTTGTGTGTGGGAGGGGGTGGTTGTTTTTTTAACTACATTTTTGACTGTTGTAACCATTTCATACAGAAGTTTGATAGAGAAAAATGTTTTTTCCTGCCCAATTTAGATCTTACTGGGTTGGTGATATGAGTTGGACTCCTGATAGCCTTTTTTTGGCTTGCATGTTAAAACGTGGATCTTTGATTTTATTGACATGTATGGGTGAATTGCTGACCTTGATTACTTCTGGCTGCTCTGTAGAATTTGGACCAGCAGAGTTTATTCCATTTCATCCACTAATAATGTACAGGTAAAAGGGTTTGAAAATACTTGCTTCTTTTTTTTTTATATGGTTATATCTTGTTTTCTAATGTTGTTTTGTTGGTTTGGGGTTTTTTTGTTTGTTTGTTTTTTTTTTTTTTTACAATCTTACACTTCATCTTTCAAATTCACTCCTCCTCTTTTCATGTCTCTTTTCAATATCTGTTTCTCATTTGTAGTTCTCTTCTATTTCTTATAATGGGTTTGTCGTGATGAAAATGGGCATTGTGGCAATGTAAGTATACAAGGGTCATTTGGGTTTTTTAAGTGTTTGAATTTAGTAATATTTAAAAATACTGTGGTTTTGTGATGTAAGAAGAAATTAAACTCACAGAAGCACCAGAAGTGTGTTTTTATTTTAATACAGTGGTATCTCTCTGCTCACTATTCCATTTTACCTGTAAATCTTTCTATCACATTTCTTTATCAGATGTTGTAAATAATGTATTTGCATGGACAAAAACTAGTTAGCTTTTTAAATATTTTCTTGCAGGTACTCCAGATCCTGAATTTTGAAATTATGTTGCTGGATGCATGAGGGAATAGAAGGATCTGTGATACTTTTTGTAGCTTTAAATTTAAGCTAAGATGGTTAACAGTCTGAGTAACTAGAGGAAACAGAATCTAAACTCTAATTACTCAGAGTTAATAAGATTTTTTTAAAATATATTAAAGTCAGCTACTGTGTAAATGTAACACCTTGTGAAAACATTCAAAGCTTTATAATGTCTTCTTACACTGGTTAAAAATCAGGTATACTTTTAATATATAAAATATATTAAAATACCTTAATTATGGTTATTTATTGAATGTATGCAGCTACTTTGTTTTTAGTTAATCTAACTTTTGGACTATTAAAAAGTAAAAAACAAGTAATTTTACACATTATTTCAAAGTATGGGGCTAATATTAGAATACATGCAGAATACAGCTTTCTAGAACTCAGGAGTGATTTCTTGACAAGATTTTTGTCAAGCCTTGTTGTAAGACAAAACTTTTATGTTAATGTAAAATTTTCTGTTGAATGAACCGATTCTGAAGTAGTAAGATTCAGATCTTGAGGGATTTTCTGTTTTTCATACATGACTTTATTAGAAGCTACTTAGAATTTAATCTTCAAGCTCTCAATAAGAGCAAGATAAGAAGTGTCACAGTTAAATTAAATATATAGAGAGAAATATTACATTTTATATATATATATTTATGTTTATATTAAATTGAAAATTTCACAGTAAAATAGTTAAATTCAAAGTAGAATTGTGAAAAAAATATGTTTAGTAGTTATTAATGAAATTATTAGAGAATCCTGAAAGCTATTTTTATTTTTCTTTAAAGAAGTTGCAACTGCAGCAAAATACTGGAGTCTTGCAAGCATGAACAGTCTTATTGAGAGGGCTCATTCTACTGAAGTTCAGAAACTTCCTTGTAATTCTCAATAGACACATTGGAACAGTCGTGTGAATGGTGCTGAGTGTTCATAAGTGTTCTTTTTCTGCTTATTACATCAAAAAAAAAAGTAACTATCGTGTGTATCTTCATTTTAGACAGCAGCACTCCTTTTGTCAAGAGTCTAGTCAGTCTCTTGGGTCTTCAGCTTCTGAAAATGATGTTATGAGACAGAGATTCTCTGTTGCTTCACATTCAAGACTACCCTACCTCATTGTCTCTGATGGATACATGATAACTGTTCTTAGATGTCCTAGCAACCTTTCACCACCAGGATTTATAAGATCCCTTTTGCTTGATTCAACCCAACGACTTGAAAATATCCGACAGAATTTGCTGAACTCCAAGGTAGGGTTAGAAATTATTTTGTAAGCTTTAAGTGAAAAACTTCATGTGTGTGAAAGTCTGTAATTTTTAAACTGAGTACCTCAGTTGAGCTTACTATGATATTTATATAAATTCCTTTCAATTATGAAGTTATTTTGAAACAGTGTTCATCTGGAAAATGGTGAATGCACAGTTTTCCAGAAGACTTTATGTATTTGATGTCTGTGTGACATTTCAGTAGAGTGTAGTAAAGACAACAGTCTTAACTGTCACTGTATTTTCTTTCTTGAACTGTAAAAGAAAGTGGGATTTTTGTGCCTATAGAGTTAGTTCAGAGCATTTACAGGTATTATGCTACTCTGACCAACTCCCCCTTTCAAAATGATGCAGAAACAATTTAGTAAAACCTCAGTCTACTGCTTTAGAGCAGTTAACAACAATCCTAGTGGTGCTGTGTGTGTGTGTCCACTAGGCTCTCAATCAAGTTTGTCTATTAAAGCTTGCTTAAAGCATTTCTGTTTGTTTTTATGAGAATTCTGAATCAGGCTAAGTTTGGGAGAAGGGAAGCCTTTGAAGGAAGAGGTCTTGCAACTGTTGCTAACTGTGTAAGATACAGAACAGATACTAAGTTCAAAATTTCTGCATTTGCTGATGATATACAAGTTCTAATGCAGTTTGTATTTTGAGTTTTTGGAGAAGTGAGTTATGATGGCGTTCATGCATAAGCTAGAAGAGTGGGCAAGGATTTGAGGATTTAAACAGGTATGTAACTAGTAAAAGTGCAAGAAAGCCCTACAAACTGGGAGACTTGTAGGATCACTTCAGGGATCAAGAAAACAGAGTCTTAGCAAATAAAGTTTTATGGTGCTGAGGAAACTTTGCATTCCTGAAGCATGGTCAAATGGTAGTTTGTGTCTGTGCAACGTTTGCCTGGTGGCTTGTTCTCTTATTCTGTCTGGGGCTTTTAAACTGAAGTTTTTACAGAATGTCCTTTTTTTGTTTAGAAAGTTTCTGGTTTGATCTTACTAGAGACAGGTAATATATTTTGTGTCACTGTTATTTCTTTTAGTCTAAAGGGAGACCTCTGTGTCTACGATCACTGCTGTCTTTAAAAGCTAGTCTTTTAAAACACACTCAAAACCAAAGTTCGGTTTTTTCCACCATTCCAAAATTCCTGGAAGAAGACGCAACAGAAATGAGTGAGAAAACCATGGACTTACTGGTACTTAATACCTTTTTTTTTCCTCCCAACTTATAATTATGCAAAAAAAATCAACTTTAAGTAATTTTAAATGTAAAGTATAACTTTCTTCAAATGATACAGGTACATTTGCTCTTACTCAGTATACTTAAAGTAGTTTGGTATTGGTTAAATTCACATTTTCTTTTCGCTTGCATGGCATATGGTTATTCTTCTCAACTGAGACTTGATTTTTACCTTAAACATCTTATTTCTTTCTGTGATCAAAGTCACTGTGCAGCCTTTCCCAACTCTGTTTCATGCTTTTGGCTTTTGTTGAATCGCTCATATATTACAGGTATCTGGCAAAAGCTGCTACTCATACTCGGTGCTTAGTAAAGCACAAGGTTTTATTTTCTGGTATAAAAATTACTGCTCTTTCTACAAAGTTTGGGTTTTTATTGTTAGATAATTGAATTTCCATCTGCCTGACTATTCAAAGTATCCATACTTAGTCCGAGATCTAGGTGAAATTGCTGTGGATTAAACTTACTTGCAATTAAACAAGTTAATTAAGCATACAGATTTCATTTGTGAGACTGATTAGATGGTAATTGCTTGCAGACTATGCTCTCTCTTAATCGACTTCAATGTAACTGTTGGGTTTTTTGGTCTGGTTTAGGGTTATGAAGAAGAATCAGATGATGAAAAGCAGTTTTGCAATAGCCCTTCCAGCTTCTATAGCCAAAGAATCCATTCATTTGTTGGTAAAGCTGATCAAGGCCACTTGGAGTTTGCGTCAATGTGTGATACTATCCATGCAAAAGACAATACTGAAGAGAAAGATAAATTATCAGTGGAACTATATGCCATTCAGAAAAACCTACTTGCTGCATGGCAGATAGGGATTTCAAAAAATATGGAAGAGAAAGATACGTTGCTGAATTACACAGTGAACTGCATTATCCATTTTTTCAACATTCTCCAGTTTGTGAAATGTTCTTTGCTAAACCAGGATGCATCTTTAAACAAATCTATGAGGAATATTCACTGGATGCATAGTGTCTTAAAATATTTGCAGCAGTGTTTAAATGTCTTGTACTGGCATTCAAGAGCCGGTCTTACTGGGCATGTGGCAAAGCTGGTATTACAAACTTTAAAACTGATGCTTATAGAGCAACAAGATCAGTTGTTCTCAAAAAACCTTTTGGGATGCTTCTGTCTGTTGAAAATGGTTTCTCGTGTTCTAAGTAGCACGTGTATACTAGCGTATGAGAATTTTTTTGCATCTCCTCATCGTGATAGCCTTGTGGAACTTGACTCCCTGACGGTGCCCATTTTTGTAGTTCTTGATGATAGTACTACTCAGCAATTCAGCTCACTGAAATCTCTGCTTCAAGAGCCTCCTCAGGCAGTAAACCATGATGAAAAAACAGAAAAAAGGTACGGATGATCTTTGCGCGGGAGGAAAAAAAAAAAAAAAAAAAAAACAACAAAAAAACAGGACAAGCGGGTGATGAGGCCCAGTCAGCACAGATTTATGAAAGGCAGGTCCTGCTTGACTAAGCTGATCTCCTTCCATGACATGTTGACCCACTGAGCACATGAGGGAAAGGCTGTGGATGTTGTCTACCTGGATTTCAGTAAAACCTTTGACACCATTTCCAATAGCATTATCCTAGAGAAGCTGGTTGCCCAAGGCTTACACAGCTGTATTCTTCTTCAGGTGAAAAACTGGCTGGATGGCCAGGCCCAAAGAGTGGTGGTAAATGGAACTAGATCCAGTTGGCGGCCAGTCACAAGTTGTGCTTCCCAGGGCTGAGTATTGGGATCTGCTCTTTTCAATATCTTTATCAATGATCTGCATGAGGGGTTTGAGTGTGGCCTCAGTAAATTTGCAGGTGATACCAAGCTGGGCAGGAGTGTTGATCCGCTGGAGGGTAGGATGGCTCTGCGGAGGGTCCTGTGCGTGAGCCAAGGCCAAGGGTGTATGAGGTTCACCAAGGCCAAGTGCTGGGTTCTGCACTCAGGTCACAATAACCCCACACAGTGCTATAGGCTTGGGGAAGAGTGGCTGGGAAGGTTGCCAGTGGAAAGGAACCANAAAAGGACCCAGGAACATTGGTCGGAAATAGTGTGGCTAGCAGACAAGAGAAGTGATCTTACCCCTGTTCTCAGCACTGGTACAGTGCTGATGCTTCAACTTAAATACTGTGTTCAGTTTCTGGCCTCTAACTACAAGAAAGGCACTGAGGTTCTGGAGCATGTCCAGAGAAGGACAGTGAAGCTGGTGAGGGGTCTAGAGCACAGGTTTTATGAAGAGCGGCTGAGGGACCTGGGATTGTTTAATCTGGAGGAAAGGAGCCTGAGGGAAGACCTCATCACTCTCTCCGTCTAACTGAAAGGAGGTTGTAGCAGTGTGGGGATTGGTCTTTTCTCCCAAGCAGCAAATGAGGACAAGAGGAAACAGTCTCAAGTTGCACCAGGGGAGATTTAGTTTGATATTCGGAAAAATTTCTTCCCTGAAAGAGTTGTCGAGCACTGGAACAGACTGCTCAGGGAAGTGATGCAGACACCATCCTTGGAGGTGTTTCAATAGGTAGACATGGTGCTTTGGGACATAGTTGAGTGGTAGATTTGGCAGTGCTAGGCTAACTGTTGGACCTGTTGATCTTAAAGGTCTTTCACCTAAGTGATTCTATAATTTTGTATGTCGGAACAACTATTTTAATTTCCAGTTTTATACTAATTACAACATCCTTTTGTTTCNCCACACAGTGCTATAGGCTTGGGGAAGAGTGGCTGGAAAGTTTGCCAGTGAAAAGGACCCAGGAACATTGGTCGGAAATAGTGTGGCTAGCAGACAAGAGAAGTGATCTTACCCCTGTTCTCAGCACTGGTACAGTGCTGATGCTTCAACTTAAATACTGTGTTCAGTTTCTGGCCTCTAACTACAAGAAAGGCACTGAGGTTCTGGAGCATGTCCAGAGAAGGACAGTGAAGCTGGTGAGGGGTCTAGAGCACAGGTTTTATGAAGAGCGGCTGAGGGACCTGGGATTGTTTAATCTGGAGGAAAGGAGCCTGAGGGAAGACCTCATCACTCTCTCCGTCTAACTGAAAGGAGGTTGTAGCAGTGTGGGGATTGGTCTTTTCTCCCAAGCAGCAAATGAGGACAAGAGGAAACAGTCTCAAGTTGCACCAGGGGAGATTTAGTTTGATATTCGGAAAAATTTCTTCCCTGAAAGAGTTGTCGAGCACTGGAACAGACTGCTCAGGGAAGTGATGCAGACACCATCCTTGGAGGTGTTTCAATAGGTAGACATGGTGCTTTGGGACATAGTTGAGTGGTAGATTTGGCAGTGCTAGGCTAACTGTTGGACCTGTTGATCTTAAAGGTCTTTCACCTAAGTGATTCTATAATTTTGTATGTCGGAACAACTATTTTAATTTCCAGTTTTATACTAATTACAACATCCTTTTGTTTCTGTGTCCTGCTCTATGGAAAAACGTGATAATCTGTTAAATCACGCATATTGGGGCTCAGACCTGTATCTGAATATTGTGTACTTACGGTGCATAAATTAATTATGCTGTTCAGTTGAGAGATAGTTGGTGAGTTAACAGCTCACACCATATCTGTTAGTGCCAAATCAAGCCAGGTATTGCAACTTAAGAAGCTTTTACTGCCTCTTGCTCAGTCCACTCTCTCCCATGTGGAAGTTCCAAATGCTTTGGAGCCAAGAGGCTGCTCATATGCAAGATATGTACAATGTCAACTTAGTTGGCAAAGTTTGCACTTGATTATGGAAAATTATGAAAAAAGAAAACCCTCAGTGTGTACAAATTTAATTACCACAGCTGCTTTTCTTTGAAAATATAAACTTGAAAGAAGCTTCAGCTAAAGTGTGCCATCCAGCTATTGAGAAAATATATTATTGTCACTGTAGAACTCAAATGAATCCAAACGTGTTAAATCACATGAGAAAGCTGTTCCTTTGCAGAGGTTTGTAGCTCACAAATTTGAGCATTGTAGCTCACAAATTTAATCTTAAGACAGTAAAATGTGTTTCTTCAATAAGCTTGAAATATAGTACTGTGTTCATTGCAAATTTGATAGGTAGATTTCTGTTTTGTCCAAAATAATAGTCTGTAGCTTTGATTAATGGTGCTACAGGTACCGAGCACTGTACATAAGACTGTGTATTGATAATGGAAGCAGTAGTGCTAGAGAAGAAAATGCGGATGTGTTGCAGTTCTGTGCAAGCTTTTTCAGGTCCCTGGCAATATGTATTTGCTTGTATCAACAGGCTTATTACATACATGAGCTGGTACATCTAATGAAACCATGCTGGGCAGCAGAGACTTGCCAGGCCTAAACCTGTGCTCTGTAGTCCTTTTTTGTTTCCCTGATTTTGCTTTTCTGTATTACAGTTCAATTATATTTTCAGTCAGTCTTGTTAATGAAGGTGACTGATACCTATTTTGAGGTTTCTCTTAGGATATTTCATTTCACCATTGTCTGGTTAGCAAAGGATTCGTTTTGGGTGCATTTGGTGCTTGAAGTAGATTGATTCTCCCAAATTTGCATAAATGCAGCTGGGTGGTTTGTTGGTCAAAAAGCAAAAAAAACAAGGCAAAAAGTGGTTTGTTGTTTCCCCTCCCCCCCCCCCCCCTGAC
>VZRU01018620.1:13457-31809 GCA_013398155.1 Pedionomus torquatus
CCCCCCATTGAAGTAGTTGTTAGCAAATCACAACTTAGTTTTCAGATACATAATGCAAAATATAGATATAAGAAATAGATGTAACTAACTGTTACCTTTTAATGATTTTCATAGTATTGTACTTCTTAAACTACAGGTTGATTGTACTGTGGCGATTATTATATAAGAAAGTGGTTTGGTATCAAGTGCAACTGAACAGGAAAGTGAACAAGAATGCAGAAGAAGTGTCTGTTGTCTCATCACTTTTAAGTCACATACAAGCGACCCTCCAGTCTTCAGGAGGGACTTTAGAACAACATTTGAAGATTAATTCTGTGTCTGGTTAGTACTTCAGAAAGAAAGTTAGGTAGTTGCATAGTTAAGTGAATACTAAGAAAATTAGGCCCAACTTAATGACTACCCATAATGGACCACCGGATTTTTGAAAATTTAACAGTGGGACTTGTCTTAAAATTCTGATAAGGACTCTCTTAAATACCTTATGTCCTAGTATACTTGTATATTGTATTATAATTTTAGAGCTTGTTGAGCTAAATAAAAAGACTGTATTCACCAGTTTGCTTTAAATCGTCTCCTAGAGAAACTGAACATAGGATCTGGATTGTTATTTCATCTGTATTGTGTTATTTCCTCTGAAGTAGATAGGTTTTACAATGTGTCTTTTGCTGGATTTCTATGTGTAAGTCCTGTTCACTCCATGTGATTGCTGTGGGCATTAGGATGTTGTAAATAACATCAGCCTCAACTAGCCATCTGATTTAGTATAACTTAATGTCATAGACTTAAGTTATCACATTCATTTTGCAAACAGTATATGTTGTAGCTTAATTTCCTACACATTACTGTTTTATGCTCTATTTACCTTTCCCCTCCCACATTAATAAGCCCAGCTTCCCATTTATGTGTATTCTGTACAATACATTAGCTCCTTCATGTCTCTTTTACTTATCCTAACGATACATGCAATTTACCCTTTCTTTCTATCTATTCCTTATGTTCTTTATCTACATTTAGTTTGCCGAATCTACATGGAACAGTTTCTAGATGAGCTAAAATAATGTGTATGCTGACAGGCCAGGCAATACCTGAACTGGCTAGCTGCTGCTAAGCAGGGCTGAGTGGCGAATATGTCCTTGTTTTTCTTCTATGGTAGCACTTCTTATTATTTTCCTCCTTCTCCTTTGCCCAGGAGCTGTTCTGTTCTGCATTTACCTTTCTGCCAAAGTATTTAGGATGGATTTAAATGGATTAAAAATTGGAATAGAGATGGAGAGGTGACATTTAGAGAGATGAAATATATAACAGGCCGTAAAGCTGTTCAAGAGTGCCTTGACACTGAAAAAGAATATATATGTCCAACTTCAATGAAAAAATGTCTTCCATATCACAGGCAGTATGAAAACAGATAAGAGAAAATGCTTTTCCCCATTAATAAAGTATTGTGAGGTTTGAATACTGAAGTTTCTGACTATATAGTTAGCATTTACCACCTTGTGTAATCCAAATTATAACCTATAACAAATTGATTTGTTTAATTTAACAGATTTTTAAAAATGCAGGAAGGGCTATTCAAAGTCATCAGATGCTGAAAATATAGATTTAGCTCTCAGAATAAAAATTTGCTGGAGATTCATATGTTTTATTCTGCTTTTGATAAATCTGTAATACTGAAGTAAGTGCATGTGTGTTTGCACATGTAAAACTAACTAGGCAGAGCTTTTAATTTGTTACATGTGTGACTTTTGTAGGTGAGGAGAAGTTCCTTTTAGGCTCATACAGAGAATCTGTGGACATTTGGAAAGGGTCTCTTTGTGAAATCAAGGCAAAAGGTAAGGGATAAAATCTATTTTAGGGTATAGGGGTAGGTTGTATAATAACTTTATGTAGTTATTTGTGACTCTCTGCCCTTCAAAACTAGGGGGCAAGACACATTTTGGATGTATAGTTGTTAAATTAAGCTGGCATTTGAATAGACACCAGTGAAAACTTAAGTCTGCTCCCTGAGAAAATTCCATGCATTTTGATTTTATTGTCAAAGTTTTCTTGTGATTATGAAGTATTTGGTGCGGAAAAGCTCTGGGTATATTTCTGAGGAATAAAGAGACAATGAAAAACAGATGAACAAAAACCCATTCCTTTAGTAGGAAGGATTCTTTTTTAAAAGCAGAAGTCCTAATGTTTGGGGAGTAACAAAACAATTTGTGGCAGGAGTTTGTTTAGGAGTTAATTTGAAATAGATGTCCAGAGTCTCTTCCCAGGCATCATGAGAAAAAAATGGTTGTTACTTTGGTGAGGAATACCTCACAAAGAACTGACAGGTTATTGGAAGCTTGGTGAATGTCTAAGCGGTTTCTTTGTGGTTTAGGCATTCCTTCTTGGAAGGATATCCTCCTCTGTCTGCATCTTAACTTACACACTATGTAGTTTTGAAAGTTTTTAGATCTCTAGAAGTAAAACTAGTAACTATGAGCATTAACTTGCTAGTAACTGAGAGGCTGCAAGACAATTATATTTTTTAAAATAGTCCCTCTTCAGTTCTACCCATTCTCAGAGTATATCTTTCTGTAGGTATGTTTCTGGAGAGGGACGAACTGGTATTTTCAACCCTACTGTGTCTGGTTTTGTGTTTATTGTTTCTCTCCAAGCTGGACTTCTGTCCTTTTTTTGATGCAGGAGGAAAAAGAGCATGTTTTCTTCAGATTAGATACTACCTTGCAATATTATTTTGCCACTTGTATCAGTATAACTTGTGTGAGGCTCAGGGACTCTGTGATCATCTGGTAGGAGAGATTCTAAGGCGATCACAGCTCTCAGTGAATCAGATGGAAAGATTTTCTGGTATGTATACATTGCTTAAGAGTGTGGTAAGTTATGATGATACTGTTTGAATAACCTAGTATTTAATTTCTGTGCCATAATACACACACTTGACAATGTGCTTCTCAAACTGGACTGAATTCTGTTTTCTGTGACTAAAGATCTTTTTCTAATCCTTAGATTTTCCTTCAGCTGCACTTGCTGGAATGTGTTTGGATAACTTTCATTGTATAATTAACACTGAAAGTGCAGACTGTTAAACGTTCTTAAGTTCAAATGTGCTAAAGAAAAGACTTTGGATAAGAAAAATAAGGGGGAATGATGTGATATCATTTTGTATGGATTTAATGGTTTTTTTTATGATACAACAAAACAAAATAGTGTGGTTTAGATTGGTAACCAGTCCTAAATTGACAGCGGGATTTTTTTGCAGATGCTTGAAACTTTTTTTCTATGAAGCCAGAGTAGTAAATCTAAATTTCCAAATTTAAACTTTTTTTTTTTTACTTGGTGCTTATCTAAATTTAGATACTAGAGATCCATCTCTAATAATTAAAAATCTACCACAAAAGTATTTTAATATTGATATGATGTGCAATTAGTGTAAAAGATGAAGCTGAGTCCTGAAAGCTTGTCAAGAAATTGTTATACTGTAGTTTGCTTATTTTTTAAGAATGATATATGAGCTGTGATTAAAAAGCTTTAGAATTCCAATTTAAAATAATTTTCATCATTTTTTCTTAATTTAATACCTGTTTTTTTTAGATACCAAGTATTTTCAGCATGAGCTATGGATGGTAACAGATGTTCATACTGAAACTGCTATGGCTGTGATTCGATCCATGGCACGATTCATGGCTGCTTATTTCACAAATGAGCTGCTCTATATCTTTCCCCCGCACAATGTTGACATTCTGCATCCACTTCACATCAAAAAAGGTATTTTCCTTAATTTGCTGGGCTTAACACTTACTATTTTTCATTTGTTCATCAGTGGTGCCTATAATGCACTAGCATGTTGTTTTGTAGCTTAGCACCATTAATTGTAAAGATTAAGTAACTTGTTTTTTTCAGATACTTTTGTTAAGGGAGGAGTATATTTGTTTGTGGGATTCATGTTTTGCATCTCTTGATTATTAAAAATATTTTTGATATTTAAAGTTAATAGTTTGATGTGTGTAACTGAACTATTTCATCCATAGAACAGAACCAGAGTCATTCAGGTTGGAAAAGACGTTTAAGATCATCAAGTCCAATAGTTGATTGCCAAGTCCACCACTAAACCGTGTCCTAGAACACCATGCTTACCTCTCTTTTAAACACCTGCAGGGATGTGATTCCACTACTTCCCTGGGCAGCCTGTTCCAATGCTTTCAGTGAAGAAATTTTTCTAAATATCCAATTTAAACTTCCCCTCGTGCAACTTGAGCTGTTTCCTCTTGTCCTCTTGCATATGTAGCGTACTTGCAAATGTTCCATCAGTGTGATTAAATCTTGAAAGTAAGAATAAAGCACAAGTTTTGCATGTGCTTGCGTATCCTGCATTATTAAGCAGAAAAATAGCCTATGCTGACCCCTCGGTATTGTATCATAGCGTGAGCTGCATCTTCCTGCTGCAGATAGACCCTGCAGTGTGCCTTTAAAAAAAGTAAAGAGCAATTGTACACTGAAATGAATCCAAAAACAATGTGAAGACATGAATGCTAGATTATTCATCTGATAGCAGACACATTTAAACTTTCAAATATGTTTTTTGTGTCACAGATTTATCTCCTCGTATTATTCCACTGCAACACTGTTTGGTTACCAAAGCTGTCAGGGACCAGAACCTTTCAACTGTGTGGACAGCTGAATATGCTCTTGATTTGTTCCTAATTGGTGGCCTCATTCCAGAGGCCGTGTGGTTAACACACAGACTTGGGGATTGGAAACTATCTGTTTCAATTGGTGTGGCCTACCAGCTGTATTGTCAGAACTCTGGTGAATTCTCAAGGTAAATTTGGAATTACTATATTATATTTTGTTATTACTACTACTAATAATAATATTGTTTGCAGGGCATATCTTTTGCCTCAGAAATTCATATTCCCAGATTCCTAGCAGGTGTAGGACCTTACGTGTCGAGATTTAGTTTTTTTGTCTTACATCTTAGTTTAATGGAGCTTCATTAGATTCTGTGTGTTTTACTTTGTTATTTTAGAGCAGTATCTTGTTATACTTTCAGACTGAAAAACACAGAGCATCCCCTGCCATTAAACTTATCACCAATGCAGACCTTCCAGGAGAAGTTACAATCTTTGTTAGGACAGCCAGTTACTTCTGAAACATCAGGATGTATTAAGTACAAGCAGTTTACAGGTACACAGTATTATAAATTATTGTATTTATTTTTCTGTTACTTCACTGCGTATTCTGTTTTGGGGTTTTTATAATACACTTGAATTAAAAAGATACAATGAAGTCATCTTCTCCAGTGTTTGTATTAATGTCATAAAGTATTCAGTGCTTTAATTTTATAGGCTTTGTCTTTTGGCTTTGGTCATTCCAAAAAAGGACTGTATTATCAATCATGTTGACTTTGTGTGTATCAGCCAAAATCTTATTTGGCTGTATTTGATGCTAACTTCAGTTTAGAAGAAATATGAAGATTTGTTAAAATAAAAAAATGCCATGAAACAAATGTCAATGTGTTAACAGCAAGGAAAGTGTCATCATAATGGTGTTTAATTTTTGTCTTTCCTTTCTGTTAAAGTGGAAGGGGGTGGTATCTCATACCCTGAAATCTCCCTCCCCTCAGCAAGGCTGAGAATGTATTCCCAGTAGGCACATAACTACATCTCTATACAGGCAGACACACAGATCACCATCTGCAGTCACGCTCAGCCCCAACAGTCTCACCCTATTTCCATCTCTTGCTGGTCAGGATGAAGGTCTGCCTGTGCATACCTGTATCTGTGCCTTAGACCCAGTAGCTGAGTCTCCAGGTTGCTGGCATCTGCATATATGAGCCCCCGAAGCCCCAGCCCCACTCTGTTTTCTAGTGCATACCCACATATGGATACCCGCTTCCCCCAGTGCCCATACTATCCGTACATTCCCACAGCAGCTGGCATTGAGTATACAGTCCATCTAGTAGTTTGCTGCTTTGGGAACCTCAATCTTTTCAGGTCTCTTACCATAGAGACACACATACCAGTGTGCACACTGTCTGGCAAGGTGGTCATGACTCAGGTCGTCTCTCCAGTATCCAGATCTTTCTGTCTTGTCCTTAGAGACATGCAGACATACACACAGGTGTCCCAGTTGTTTCTCTAGCAGTTGGCTAGGTCTTCACTGGTGCTTCCAATCACTACCAATTCTGTGATCTGTTTCAAGAAGGAGATGCACACACCCCTAGCACTCAGGGCGATTAACTGACTCGATACTTGCTAGTACTCACACATTCACTTACATAGCCTCACTTGCTCCAGTTGCTGGTTCTATGCATACACAGGCACTCAAACCTAAGGTCCCATTCCAGTTGCTGGCACTAGGTTTGACTTACCTCCAGTTTTTGAAGTTGCTGGCGTCCCAGGCACAGGCTTTTTGACCCGTGCTTTTGCTACAGTTGCTAGCGCTTAATATCCTAGATGCAGAATAGAGTCCCGCACATAGGAAAACAGATGCGCTGACTGCACAACAGAAGTGACACTGCCACAACAGCATGCATGGTTTCTTTCCTAAAGATCCCATAATGAGCCTTGTACAATCCCAAAAAGCTCTTCCACTGTGTTCTATAGTATGTTCTATCTTTGACAGGTTACCCCTCTTAAGCAAAAAGGTACTGAGAGAGCTACTCTTATTGGCTCATCTTGATAGATTTCATACCTGGACACATGTTTCTTTGTGTCTACATAAACTACATAATTTGCAGTTGTGCATCTCTGGGATTGTGGGGATGAGTCTTTCATGGGTTGATATTTCTATTTCT
The DNA here is from genome assembly GCA_013398155.1 of Pedionomus torquatus. NCBI lineage: Eukaryota > Metazoa > Chordata > Aves > Charadriiformes > Pedionomidae > Pedionomus > Pedionomus torquatus. The sequence goes on from VZRU01018620.1 coordinate 20,245, forward strand.
TATTCAGGTTCCCCCACCTGCTATTGTTTCTATGCTTCCTTGTACTTCTAAGGATTTTATTTCAGACACACAGAGGTATATGTGCTGTATGTAATAACCTTTAAATAGGATAAGCAGTAGAAGGATTGGGCAGTGCATATTTCAAGACAAGCAAGAAGAGTAGAAATGGAAGTAAAGCAGTATGCTATGATGTAAATCTCAGGAACCAACTAATGATGCGTGTCAAATACTTGTAGTAGATAAATGCAGATTCTGAGAAAATAACCTTACAATTTCAGAATGAAAGCCATGTATTAATTGTCAACTAATTTACTGGTTTCTGTGCTTAATGTTTTATAGACCCCATTGAAGAGGAAGATGCAAATGTTCTTTATAGCTCAATACAGGAACTACTGAAAGCAGCTGTTATGGCAGATGCTGATATTCTCTCAGAGACATGTCAGCTTTTGATGGTTTCTGCCAAGGATCTTTGCAGAAAATTGCATGGTTTAGTTCCAGATGGGCTTTATCTTCCAGCACCACCATTATACTGCCCTCAACCAGCCTCTCTCAGTGAGGTAAGTGTACCTGACAGAAGTTTCTTGCATCTTTGAATGTATTTATGAAATAATCATGAGATCTTTGTTCTGGTTTCTCTTGGCTCTTTTCTCTACCTCTTTTTTTCCATGTACCTTCCTTTACTTAAGTAGCACCATAGTGATACAAAAGTGTGTGTGCCTTTGTTTGTTCTAGAAAAGATCTATTCTCTTAAGTAGGATGGAAATATTTGGAGCAGAAAAAATGTTCAGGTCAGGTTCCTTATTGTATATGTCCTTTCTAACTTGTGGGCTTGTTTATGTTTTGGAACTTGCATTTTTCAGGAAGACTGCAATGACATTCTTTTGAAAATTGAGAGAGAAAGTCGTCAGAAAGTGTCAGGAGTTCTTCAAAGAATTATCTTGCTCTTCCGGGCTGCTCGTTGTTCCTGCCCTGCAGCACAGTGGTATGTTGCACAACTGAAGTGGACAAGAAAAGTTATGCAGAAAGTAAGCATTTAACTTGTGGGTTTCCTTTTGTAATCAGTTGCAATTGCAATCTTGTCAGTAATGTTTACATTCCAGAAGCGTTCAGTCTTATCTGAACTTTCATGTTGTCTTTTTTTATCTATCCCCTAGCTTTATACTCCTTGTGTGGTTCTTTTAGGAAACCAGAATTTAAAGATACAGGGTATCTACTTCATGAAACATCCCCTTCTACATATGTTTCTATATTCTCTTCATAACTTACAAACTTATTTCTCTGTTGGAAAGAAACAAGGTTATTCTAATTGAGACTTAACTGCTGTTAACTTAAGTATGTTCCACATCAGTTAGAGCTGAATATATAACAGAGAACATGATACTGAGTGCGGGTGAGGTGATCATCTTATTTCACATGTCACAGGACTTATGAGATCTCCTTCTACTTGTGCAGTTGTTTGCACAGAAGAAGCTTGGAATGTATTGATTAAAAAATTTTGTGGAAACTCAGGCTTTTCTTAGGTCACTGTTACTCAGCTGCTTAAAGAATGTTGACTTACTACAGAGCAAGGTGTATGTGACTACCTTCCCCCAGTGCCCCTGCATCAGCATTCATGCAGTGGTCCAGATCAGGAACTGGTCTGACTGACAAATATTTCCTTCTTTTTGCTCATTGCATGGTGATGTCCTTAATGCTGTCATGGTGGGATCATCAGAAGTACCAACTGAAACAGGAGGGAAAACTAGTCTGGACTATGTTAGATTAAGCTGGTTTCCTAATCTTATCTCTTCTAATACTTTGCTGCTCTTGTATTTTATGGTAATCATGAGTACCGTACAAAGAAAAGCACTTTATATGCCACAGTCCACACTAAGCAGATTCCTTTAAATGAATTTTCATAATACTGATATAAAGAAAATGGAAGGCAAGCTTCAGGGAACTTTATTGATTTTGGGAGTATTCTGCTAATAGCTGAAAGACTGGACATTTAGTACTTATACACAGAAAGCTTTAACAGCTTTTTATTCCCATTTTGATTGATTATTTATTTATCTATTTTTACTACCTATAGATTCGAATGAAAGGATCTCTTCCTTCACTGAGTCCACTTCCAGAGACTTTGCTTCGTTACTCCAATTTCCGCACTGTTTTCTATAGATGTACACCTTCTGGAGACCATCAGTTTGATGAGATCACCTGTAAAATTTTAGGTCTGTATGCAATAAAATAGAGGAATATAAAGCTGGAAAAAAGGAACACAAGTGAAATCCACAGGTGCAAAGAAACTCTTACTAGCATGAAGTATTATACTGCAATGTGTGCAGAAACATGTTCCATTTCCAGCTTTTATGTTTGTTATCAAAACTCTTAATCTAAAAAGTAAAGTTGCTGTTCTGGATTGTTGTGTGTTATGGATCTGAGAGATACAAAAAGTGTGAACACTAAGTGGGACTGCAGTGGGACTGCAGAGCACTGTTGAAAAACACTGTTGAGTAATTTTTTTCTTTAAGTGCTAGTAAGATAATGTTAATTCCTTTCTTCTAGCTAAAATTCCAAAATGTTTTATTTCATTTATTTAAATAGAATCTCACTATATTGCATGTTTGTGTCGTAGGTTCGTTCAGAGAGCTATGTGCATTGTGTTGGATGCTTCATGTTCGTGAGAGATTATCTGACAACTGTAGGCGCTACCAAGCTGCAAAGGAAAATGTTAGCAATCGTAAGGTAATTGTTATATAGCTGTAAGAAAAGTTCTGAAGGTCCGCTGTATATTTCTGTGAGAACTTCTAGTTACTTAATATGACAAAATTAGCACAGTGACATAATGTGCAGTAAGTTATTGATGGTACATGGACATATTGATGTCCATGTGAGCTACGTAGACTCATAGAATTGTCCAGGCCGGAAAGGACCTCCAAAGGTCAACTAGTCCAACCTCCCCGCAGTCGCAGGGATGCCCCCAACTAGACCAGGTTGCCCAGGGCCTCATCGAGCCTCTCCTTGAATATCTCCAGGGAAGGGGCTTCAACCACCTCCCTGGGCAACCTGTTCAAGTGTTCCACCACCCTTAGGGTAAAGAAATATTTCCTAATGTTCAATATAAATCTACTCTTCTCTAGCTTAAATCCATTGCCCCTTGTCCTATCACAGCAGCCCTTTGTGAACAGACCCTCCCCAGCCTTCCTGTAGGCCCCCTTCAGGTACTGGAAGGCTGCAATTAGGTCTCCTTGGAGCCCCCTCCAGGCTGAACAACCCCAGATCCCTCAGCCTGTTCTTGTAGCAGAGGTGGTCTAACTTCCCAATCATCTTTGTGGCCCTCCTCTGGACCCGCACCATCAGGTCCATATCTTTCCTATATTGAGGACTCCAGCCCTGCACACCTCCAGGTGGGCTCTCACCACAGCCAAGTGGCAGAATCGCCTCTCTAGATCTGCTAGCAACGCTTCTTTTGATGCAGCCCAGGATGTGATTGGCCTTCTGGGCTGCAAGTTCTCATTGCATATTCATGCATGTTCTCATCCATCAGCACCCTCAAGTCCCTTCCCTCAGTGCTGCTTTCTAATATTTCACCATTTTAACATCTTTCTAATAATGTTTCTGTTGAGCTTTTGCTTGGTGTTTAACTAAGGTAATTGAAGAGATGCTGCTAGAAGAACAGAAATTTCTCCACTTGTTGTCTACCTAAGTGTTTACTACTTTTTTTTTGGGGGTGTTTCCTGACCAATACACATACTTAACACACACACAAAAAAATGCATTAAATGTACATGGCTTTCAGAAAGAATAATGAAAAATTTTAAAACTGAATGTCTTTTCTACTTACATCTCATTAGTTAATGTCAAGGAAGAGAGAAAGAAACTACTAGCATGATATTTTTCATACATTTATGATTTTTTGCCCTATCTAGTCTAGCAACTCAGCTGTCCTTAGCAAATCTTGATTCCTTTTTAAAACAAGTCCAAAATTCTTCATCAGCAGAAAAATCAGTCTTCAAATGGGATCAAAAAGGATGCCTCTCTATCTAACAGCAGAATAGATTTTCTGTAATTAGTGTGATAGTGGCAAATGAGGTAGAAACCACAGATTTTTTCAAAATAAACTACTCCATCTTGAAAGTCTTTTGGCTGGCTTAAATATCTTGCACCCAAGAAATAGTTTGTGATCACCTTAGGTCGCAGTAGAATTAACTGCTCCACCTGGTAATTCACTATATTTAATCAGTTATGGCCAGTTTAGTCAAATCCACAGGTTTTATTCCAAATGACTCCAAAAAGACTCTTCAGCGAAGTATTAATGGAATTACTGCCTAAGCTGGTTTAAAAATAAGTTCCTTTTGTGTTTTTCTTTCTTTTTATTTTTAAATATAAATTATGGTCCTTTATAAACTTGATCTGTCTCCTAGCATTGCATACTTCTTTGTTTGGCAGTTAAGTTAGAGATTTTTATTTTCTGTTGGCCAGGGAAGAATCATTACAATTTGCAATATAAAAATAATTTGGTTGAAATATGTTGTTCATATCAATTAATGTTTCTATAGCAAGGTTGGTTTTTTTTTAGGATCTGAAGAAGAACGAATGTGATGCTTCCATAGTTGAACATTGTCTGAATGTAGTGGAGTGGGCTTGTCGAATGCTTCCTTTCTGCAGGTTCATGAATATTGAAGAGTTAGTTCAAGATGTAATTTTGAGTCTGCTTGGAGAATTGCCACCAGTGAAAAAGGTAAAAGACACTAAATCTAGAACATAAGCAATAGAGATTATCACAAATACTTCTTTCCCTTCCAAAACCTACTTTTAAGGCTTTCTAGAGGCATAAATTCTGTTGGTACCTTCCTTGTGTGTTAGCTATTTGAAACAATGCTTTTTTGTGCAGGTGGCAGACATTTTTGTAAAAGCATTTCCTAATCCTGACGATGTGAGAGTTCCACTAAGAGATAAATATAATGGACTTCAGCAGAGACTTGGACACAGTGTTATTAAAGGTAACATGCATCCTTCTTCAGGAAATACTAAATTAACTTCCATTTTTGCCCTACCTGTTAATTAACTTATGAAAATACCTTCTTCTTAACCCGTGTAAAGCAATTATTATAGAATTCGATTAGACAGTTTGAGAGAGTTTAGTGACAGATTTTCTGTTTTCTTTATGGTTTGGCTATACCAGTAACAGAATACCATGACTTGAAGGTGATTGTATTTCTTCACCTTTTTGCAGTTTCTGTCTGTATTTCTAAGTGGTAATAATTTATGATGATTTCAAGTTCATTGCTGTCTCAGTTTGAGAGAAAATGGAAAACTGTGAAGTTTGCATTTAAAATCTCTTGTTTTCCTTTCTTTTGATAGGTCCTGAAAGTGAAGAAATGATGTCTGTTGTTATACAGGCTACTGAAAAAGTGAGAATGAAAGCCTTGAGACGTGTAATAAGGAATATAGGCCCTATAGAATTTAATATTTGGGAGCCAGCAGAGGAGGGAGCAGGAGATGATGAGGAACCCTGTTTTGACAGATTCTCATTAGGCACTAGTCTGAGCAGAAGCACACTTACTGATCTTGAGAATCCTCAGGTATATAGTGATGCTGACACAGCAGATACGCTTTCTGATGCTTTTTTTACTGAAGAAATGAGAGCTCGAACACCTTCACTCCAAAGGTACGAAAAAAATGGCAGTGGAAACCTTTCTATGTAAATATTAAAAAAAAAAAATTAAATTATTACTTTTTTATCCTTTCACCAAACAGGATAATTGTAACTTTGGGTAATTTGTCAAATGAAGAATTGCAAATTTACCAAATCTTAGAAATGCTAATGTTGTATCAGTTCCTATGTGACTGATGTTATTGAAGTGTAAACTTATTATCAGGTCTGACCACATTTGTATGTGTTATTGCCAAGTTGCTGTCTATGGAAAATGTCTTTGCATTTGATTAATTTGCCACCTTAATATTGTATTAATCTAAAATTTGGGTTGTTAGTTTCCTGTTTGTAACAGCAGAGTAAGAAAAGGAGCTAACATCGCATATACTTTTTTCTTAAGATGGACTTTGTCATTATCAATATGTATGTTGTCTTACAGGGAAAATGAACAGCCGAGCCAAAGAGAAAGAGGTAGCAAAAATACCACATGCAAGATAAAAGCTCTTAACTGGAAAACAAAATATAAAGATAAACTACATGGAAAAGACACACATAATCAATATAACTTGCCTATAGTTGGTGCATGGGAATTTGAACGTGATGATGATGAATATATTAATTTTTTAGAACTCTTTTTGAGTTATATTCTTGAGAGAGACCTGATAAAATATAGCGACCTTGGAATTCCATTTCTTACTAGCTTTTCTGGACTTCTTCGAGAGCATGAATTAAACTCTCTATTTTTTGATGTTCATACAACATTAAAACGTCGACAAGGCAAAGCTAGAAGCCAAAGTGTGTTTAGGGCAGGGTCTTGCTATACTGTTGTGCTGGCATCTTATGATCCTGAAACAGTGTCTGTTTCTAATGAAAACAAAAATATTTTGGAAAATCCAACCGTGTTACAGTCCATTGTACAGACAACAGGACCTTCTGTGCATAACAGAATGAAAGGACATAACAAAGGATTATTTGGTTTAAAACACAAATCAATTTACAGAGCCCACAGTGACAATCAAGGAGTCACTGTTGCATCAACAAGCCAGATGTTTCCTAACCAAACTTTCTCTAGCCTGCAAACTCAAATAACTTCTAAATACATTTACAAAACGGTTGATAGACTTAATATGGAACCAGGAGAAGAACTAACTATAGAACTGATGGGTAAGTTAAGCAATATTGCAAAATTGCTTGAGTGGATGATCAGATGGTCTGATAAAAGACTGCTCTGTGGTTCCAATAAACAAGATTCCTCAGAAGAGATTGCACCAATGATACATGTGAAAGCATCATCAGCTGCTGTCCTTACTTCTTTCTGGCTGTTACAGCAGTTATACAGAGGTGGATCTCAAGCAAAGAGCGTAACATCTAAGGTAAGAAAGAGGATGCGGTAAGTGTCAGTGAAATGTGTGAGGTAGTGATGCCAGTAAAGGAAACAACACACATTTTTTACCTCGTACTTCTATTCTCAGTAAGATCTTGAGTTGTAGCCTTTCCTTTAAGAGTTACGAAGAGAAGAAAAACATTTCAGGAATGCTGTAATTCTGTCTGCAGGGTTATCTTTGGAGGTCTTCTGTAAGATCCAATTCATTTATCTAGATACTGTGTTATTTGTGCAAATTCCTACAAGTTCAGCCACTGTGTCTAGTTTTAGACATCATCTTTGAAGAAAACTAGTATTGGAGGTAGAGTATGGGAAAACAAGACAAAGAATAAAGAAATAATTTCTCTAGGGAGACCTCAGTTTACATTGAGGATAGTGATACAGTCTGACAAGAGTACTTAAGGACTGGTGTAAAGTGAACTTTGAATTTCTATCTAACACTTAACATGGAGTTGGAAAATATGTGTTAGTATAAAAGAAGAGATGTGCTAGAAGAACCTGATGAGTATTTTTTTTTCTTTATATTTAGGGACAACTGGATCACTTACCCTCTTTAGATAGGGCTATGTGAAAAGCTTTGAGTGGAGAGGGTTGTGGAGGTTTTTACTTACAACTTGTGCTTGCATCTAACTGCCTGATTATGAATGGTTTTGCCTCATACTGTCTTCACTGATAATTTTAGAGTTATATTACGTGTGATGGAAAGCAAATCTTACTGCATTACTTTGTATAGAGTATATTGAATTATCACATAGTGTCCTTGACAATTGACACTGACAAATCTCTCTTACTTTGTTTCCCTTGGATAATTCAGAGGACCACTTTATTGTAAAAAGGGGCAAAACTCAGGTTGCACAGGCAACTGTGAATCTGTAACGTCTCAGCTCTATAATAGAGTATAGAAGTTAAGCATAAGCATGCTATATGAAATCGTTGTTTGGGGTTTTTTTAAAGTATCGGGTATCTCTGTTTTAACTAGTGAATTTTCGTTATCATTATTAATAGAGCCTGGAAAATCAGTATCTGAAAGAATTTGCATCTCTATCAGAAGCCCAGTCTAGGACAGAGAAAGAAAGTAGTATGGATGAAGGCTGTTCCATACCAGCGAGTGCTGCTCTTGATATCCAGAGTGTACAAGCCTATGATGATCTTTGCGAAACTGGTTTTGGGTAATTTTTTTTTTTTTACCTAAGACGTATAAATGATCGCAATTCTTCAGCTAAGCATTGTGTCAATATGAAGATGTCTACTGCTACTGTGTGTTATACACGTTAAATTTTCGGTGGAAATTCAAACAGTGCGCTTTGTTTACAACAGCATAAAGAGATTAAATACTCTCTATCAGCAGACATAACTCTTGATAGAAAACAATAATATGAAGCGAGTTGTACACATTTATAGACTTAGTGATGTGGAAATGGAATCTGCATTTCTGATATAATTGATACCATGTTGTGGATTTTTTTAAATCAGATAAGTTCCACTCTCTTTAGTGCAATATTCTTTGTGTTTAGATGAGATTTCACAATACTACCTTATTTTTCCCTGGATCTGTAGTTTAGCTATGTTCATATATGCAAATATGTCAGAAAAATAGATAGAAAAGACAGTAAATATTTTATTTGTTATTTTACACAGTTATGAAGATGGAGATTCCTTAACTTGAAGTCCTTTGTGACATTTCTGACATTTCTCTTTATCTTTTGCTGCAGTAAAGAAAGAAAAGATCTTTGGTATTAGCCTTATGAGACATTATTGTGTGTCTTCTCTCATAAGAATTTTTTAAAATAAAATTGGGAGAGAAAATGTATATGTATATTATATTACAGTAGTGTTTCTTTTACAATTATGCACTGGCCTGTCATCTGAGAGGAACAGCATACTTAAAATATGTCAGATACTTGTATTATTTCTAATTACATTTTATAATTCTAATTACTAGAATGTCTACAAAGTCAAAATATTTTCATAAGAAAATTAATAATGGGAATAATTCCATACCTGATATGACTGGAGATCTTAATGAAGTGGGATCATCTATTCAGGAGGAGTTAGATGTAACATCAGAAAGAGGTTTGTTTTTATGGTATATCCTTTTAATATGGTCTGACATATAAAAAAGTAGAACTTTTGCCTTAATAGGATTATATATGCCTCTGTTTATTTAATAAAAATATGGAAATAAGTTTTCACTTTTCTATGGGAAGTATTATTGTATCTGGTGTATGTTCTAACTGAATTTTATACAATCGCTTTCTCAAGACTTTCTGATGAGTTTTTAATTTATGAATTTCTTTTTGCAATAGAGATAGGACAATGTATATTAGCATATTTAATTCTGTCATTTACTATCATTCCAAAAATATTGATGCGCAATTGTGTAAAATACATTTTGAAAACTATGACAGCTGAGTGTGCATATTATTATATTCCTTCCATGAAAATAGGCCTTTTTTTTTCTTTTTTTTGCATGCACCATCACCAGTAATATTGTTGAGACATTTCTCAGGTTTGTCCTTGCTAGTGAAAAAGTGAGCTGATGTGGCCACTTGACTGAAATCACATAGCAGTGCTCGATTTCATGTAGTTTTGTGATTTAGAGTAATTGTGTTTATTTTGTAGAGCTCTTTGAGGAGCCATATGAAACTCCAAAAACCTCCAGCAGCTCTATCAAGATCAAGTCTGCAGAATATCAAAAAGGAAATGTAAGTTACCATCTTGTGTAGAAGCAGTTAGTCTTGGTGTTTTTTATTTTTTTCCCCTGCTCAAACCAATAGTTAAAGTCACAAGTAATTACACAGCAGCAAAGTGGGATCTGCTGTGGGCACTTCTGAAAACTGATTCATTGTTTCTAAAACTAAATGTATCTATGCTCATATATATAAGTTTGATTTATATATATATATTTATATGCATATAAATAATTTATAACACTGCATATAAATATATAGGATTGTGTATACACACACGTACCAAACATGTAAATAAAAAAGACAACCAACCTTCTGGTTAACAGACCAGATTTTTACGTATTTTCATGTATGTGTATTAAGAACTTTTCTTTAAGAACGTATGCTGTCTCTGAAGTTGTCATAGGGTGTTTAAGTAAAGACTACTACTTGTTTTCATGCTTGCTTGTTTTTGAAGTTATTATATAGATAGATGTTAATTTTGCTTCTGTGTGAAAACTTAATCTGGACCGGTAATATCCAGATCTAGATCTGCCTTGTTGTTTCATGCATCATCTTTGGTCCCAAGTGTCCTTTCTTTGAAACTGGCTAAGAGCTGTTATGCTGGAATGTGAATTGCAATGTGAAGTACTACTTGCTGTAGTACTCTTGATTTAGTTTTGTTAATGGGATTAGAAACAATGTATCATGGTTTTCAATTTGACAGTGCATTTCTCTAGTGTTCTGTTCTCTAATATTCCCAACAATGGAATTTCCTAGTGAATCTGGCATATGTAAAATCCTGCATTTGTTTCATTTCCATAGTTTGTATATAGTGTGTGTATTTAATAGTATTTTCTATACAATTTCATCTTTACCTAGAGAATGTGAGATTACTGGAGTATATTTCAAAGGTACTATATGGATCTGAATTAGAAAATAAAAACTTATAGTAATGACTTAAAAAGAAGGATGGTCAGATGAGCCATTAGGGTATTTCCTTATTTCTGGTCTCTAGCAGGCATCGAATAAGTATGTGCTTTTGATTATTTTTAAGCCAAATTTTTTCAAGTGGCTGCTTGCCTTAGGTTTATAGAATAAGGGCTCTAACCACACCACCAAAGTTGCAAACCTGGAAAGCAAAAGCAGGAGCTATGGGAATAAAGAACTGCCCACCACAGGAGGAGATCAGGTTTGAGACCATCTAAGGAACCTGAAGGTGCATCAGTCCGTGGGAAATGGGTCCTGAGGGAGCTGGCAGACAGAACTTCTAAGCTGCTTTCCATTATATTTGAGAAGTCAGAGCAATCTGGTAAAGTTCCCACTGACTGGAAAAGGGGAAACATACCCACCATCTTCAAAAAGGGAAAAAAGGAAGACCTGGGAAACTGCAGGGTGGTTAGTCTTACCTTTGTGCCCAACAAGATCATGCTAAGATATGTGAAAAATAGAGGTGATTGGTGACAGCCAACATGGCTTCACCAAGGGCAAGTCATGCCTGAGAAATCTGTTGGCCTTTTAAAATATTGCCACAGCCTTGGTAGACAAGGCCAGAGCAACAGAACTGTTGTGGGTCAGTACTTGGACCAGTGCTGTTTAACATCTTTGTTGGAGCCATGGACAGTGGGATAAAGTGCACCCTCAGCAAGTTTGCTGACAACACCAAGCTGTATGGTGCAGTTAACACCCTGGAGGGAATAGATGCCATCCAGAGGTACCTGGAGAGGCTAGAGAGGTGGGCCAGTGCAAACGTTCTGGAGCTCAACCAGGCCAAGTGCAGGGTCCTGCACATGGGACATGGCAGTCCCAAGCACAAATACAGGTTAAGTTGAGAATGTCTGGAGAGCAGCCCTGAGGAGAAGAACTTGGGAGTGATA
>VZRU01018620.1:31884-63622 GCA_013398155.1 Pedionomus torquatus
GGTGAGGCACTGGAACAGGTTACCCAGAGAAGTTGTGGATGCCCCATCCCTGGAAGTGTTTAAGGCCAGGCTGGATGGGGCTTTGAGCAACCTGCTCTAGTGGGAGGTATCCCTGCCCAAGGCAGGGGGGTTGGAACTCAATGAGCTTTAAGGTCCCTTCCAAGTCTAACCATTCTATGATTCTATGAATAGTGCTTTATTGAGGCAGAAGTGGGATATAAAAATGTACAAGTTCAGATGCATCTTTTTATTTTCCAGGAGGTCATTTCAGATGTAGATAGTCCCCAGGAAGATCAAAAGGCAGAAGAAACAGAGGAAGGAAAGGCTGAACAGAATATGTGAGAGACGTTTTTTGTTTTAATTTCTTAAAACTTTCCTTAACAATCTAAAGTAATTATGTTAATCATGATATCCAGTGAAGTCTTAATGGGTTCTTGCTGTTGTTTATAGCAACAAACTCATAGTTTGAAACAAATTTCCATTCATCTGCTATTTCACATATACAAAGTGGTGGATGGATGAGTAATGATCAAATAAAAATGGCATGGTTTGTGGGAAGGTTTGTTTTATATCTGGAAAAACACTAGATAATTACTGGAAAAGTTTTCAGATACATAATTCCTTCTCCAGACCTGAAATAGGAGCAGTATCTTCAGGACAGATACAAGCAGAGAAATCTTTTTCTAGGAAATTTTAACAGCTAATTTGTTGTACAACATACAAGGCAGAGATGTTGGTCTCTAGGAAGCAGCAGGTGACATAAAAATGGATATGGGTGATAAGCTTGTTGGCATCGGAAAGAGAGAGGGAGGTGTTTTGAACAACTTAAGATATTTATTTCATTATGATCTTCTTAAAACTTTGTTTTAAAATATTTCCACCTTTATAATATAATGTATGTAATTACAGAAAAACACCAGAAACCTGATTATCACATCATATGTTTTAATATGTTACTGCTCAGTTTGATTTCTCTGAAGTTTTTCAAGGCAAGAAGGTATATTCTGTAAATGTAGTAAATGTAGGGTTCATTATTTGCCATGAGGACTCTTGATCTTTTGTGATTTTTTTTTTCATTTGTTTCCATAATAGAAAATTGTCAACCTATTTTTATTATTTCAATTAGCTTTCTTCATTAATCCACAGAATTTGTTGTAATGAAATCATTTCCTCTGATACATAGTGCCTTAATATGTCTTAATATTTAGAAAATCTTATTAATTGTGATGGCAAATACGTAAATACTCCTGTCTATATGTTAAATATGTGAAAACTTTTAAATGGCTTATTTTTAGAAACATTTTGAATCCTCTACTGTTTTAAATTGATATGTTTTTGTTTTACAAAAAAAAGAAGTAACTGCTCAGAAGATGGCCCTCGATACTGGCTTTTCTTTCCTAGGAAAGCAGATTGTAATGATACCAACAGTTTTGCTTAAATTGGGTTTTCACTTCTTTTGCTAATTCAGATCAAGCTGGGTTTTGCCTGCTGTTTATGTAGAGTAGGCAGAACTTATTCAGTGCTTTTGTTTGAATTAGTTTCTGATTGCTAGGGAGACAAAGCATGAATGTCAATATTTGCCAGCTCACATTGCAGTGTAGTACAGTAATTGAAGCAATGCACATCGGTAGGCTTTCAGGTATTTACCTCATACTAATCAAAATACTTTTCTAGGAGGTTTTAGATAAGTCTATATATGTACACACATACACATACATATGTATATAAATGTATCTAAAAAATAAGCAGTGTAACAAATTATTGTAGTATTTACAACACCTATTTTTTCTTTCTTTCTTTATAGCATGACTGAAGCTGTTGCTAGCAATGTTTCTCAGTCATTCTCTTTAGAACAAGATGCAGAAGTTCCCAGGTATGATAAACCTGTACTGTTTTATATAATAGAAAATGGACTATATCCGTTAAATTTCCAGTCTGAAGTAACACGATGCGTAGATTTGATTACAAACTGTTTTGCAAGTGTAGTATACTGTACCTGCAAACTGTAGTACTACTTAGCCATTCGTGAAGCCTTTTTGAGCAAGCATTAGGAAAAAGATGTCATACATACTCTTCCATAAAGATTACTAGAAGAATTAGTGTTAATTAGAAGAATTAGTGTTAATTACTAAATTTTTCCTACAAATTATGTTTTAGAAAAACGATGATATCTTTAAAATTTTCTGGATTGGTCTAAGAAAACCTGATGTATTTGTTCTGAACTATGAATAATTTTCATAGTTTTGTTCTTTCTCTTTTTAAGTAATAAAGAGATTTTTCTAAGTGATGGTCAGCCTTCTCAGAGTGCTGTGTCAACTACATCAAGTGTTGCCTCCGATGCTTCCATTTGTGCAAAGAACCAAGAAGTCAAGGAAGAAGTCCCTATAGAGGAGAAACCAAACACATCAGAAACCGTCAGGCAGATGCTACAAGATGAAATGTTTAAGTTAGTTCAGGTGAGAGCATCTCATTATTGACAATATTATTCACAGTACAAACTGTATTATTGAAAACAATGGAGATTAGTGTTTTAAAGGTATTCAGTGTGTGGTGGTTTTTGAGAGATCCAGTTCCCACATACTGTGACAACCTATTTTAGACTTAAAGCTCTTGCTTTTGCCTCAAGAAAATGGACAATACCATAATAAAAGAATGAGTGTGTTTTAGTTCATGTAACTCAGTGTGGTCTAATACTGTAGATCAGGAAAAATTCTGAAGCTGAAATAACTGCAGCTACACTAGGATTTAACTTTTTCAGTACTTGGAGACAGTTTTATGTGACTTTATTCAAGCTGCATCAAAAAAGTGAAGGTTTTTGTCTTACTTTATCATAACCTGCCTGTGACAGGTACTTAATGTATCTTAAATGAAATTTCAGTACAATAAACAATCATACAGATGAATTATTATGGACATTTTGTTATGTTGTCACCTATATTAATAGGATGATGAGCACTCACAGCCTAGGCACACCGTTTTTGTGAAGATTTTTGTTGAAGTTGTTTACAGTGTTAACTTTGTGTGTGTGTATCCAGCTACAGCAAATCAACTTCATGAGCTTAATGCAAATGGTGCAGTCATCCTTTGCCAGCCTCCCAAATATGCAACGAATTGTGCAGCAGCATCAATCTTTTCACATGGAAGGAAGCCAGCCTGCACACACTGCTGAAGGCATTGGCTCTCTGAAAACACAGCCCACTCAAGAAGATAATGGAAAACACGGTCAAAAGAGCTCTGACATTCAACCAGGGAATAGCTTAAGAAATGAAAGCAGCAATGACCATATAGAAGTAGGTATATCAAAGTGTCATTTATGAAGGCTGCTCTGTATATCTGATATGCTTTCTGTACTGTTAAATTAGGAAATGTTCTTGTAGTGATTGCTGTAGTCAGAGAAGATTTATACCATTTATTTTGTGCATAATAAGTGCATGGTTGCTATTTCAAGGTACTTGTTAATGCTGTTTTGTTTGCTTTTCTGATTTAGAATCATCTGGATGTGAATCTTTCCTTAAGCCTATTAGAAAGCAATGGCAAGGAAACAGGATTTATGCCACTGTCTCAAGATTTGTGTTCTTCAGCACCTACTAAACCACTTCATCTCCTAGCTCCTTTCTCAGATACCCAGAAAACACCAAAGTTTATCCCTGTGGAGAAAAAACTGAATTACTCAAATGGATTTCCTTTACTTAAGCTTAAATCAAGTTACCATTTCAAACCATCATTTTTACATCCAATAGAAATGTCATCAGCTTTTGCTAGACCACCTCCACTACCACAACTAGCTTGGAGTCCATCAGATGCCTTATGGAACCACCAGTCATCATACACAGCAAGAAAGAGTAAGTCAAAAGAAGATTTGAACATCAGTAAATATGACCCTGAGATGCCAAGGCCAATGCATGAAGAGAAAAGATGGGCAGAAAGAGTGCATAAGGAACCTCCCAAACACCTAAATCTAGATCTGTATGAAGGACACCAAGAAGTTTCACCTCAGCAGCAGTTCTCTGCAAATGGGAATATGGACAAAGCACTGATCACTCAGAACCTGGCTGGTATTCCACTTTTGCACTTACAACTTGGCTCAGTACCTAGACATCCACCAGTTGTAAGGCAGCCAATCACTACTACTTTAATACCTGTTAAACCTGCAACAGAGGAGACTGACTGCAGAGAAACACTACAGCCCACAGGAATATCACTACTCCATGCTAATTTACCTCAAAAGAAGAAGGTACTTGATTTTATTAATGTATTTTTTTCTTCTAAGTTGTAGGGATTTTTTCACCTTTGTGGTTTCTTATTTATCAATAATAAGTTAATATTTCCAGACTGTGGAATTTAGTAGTGTTGGGCTTAGCTACCAGAAGGGATATGGAACTAAAGTAGCTTTTTATTGGCTTCTCAATATGAGGCAGGCTGCAAGCTTGGAAATGTTTTTAATGATGTTAGATTGATTCTACATTCCATAATTCATCAACATTAAACCCGCTTGTAATGAATATAAAGAATTTACTATCTAAAATACTGGATAGTATTTATATGGTAAGAATGGTTCTGTCTTTTATAGAAATTTAAATAGAATTATTTACAGAAATATAAAGAATGCAGAAAAAAATCATCTTTTTTAAGGGCAGAAATGGAATGCTAAAAGGCTTGGTAGGAAAATACTATCTTCTGGATGTTGAGAACTTGATTTTTTGAAAAATGTTGTTCAGATAGACTCTCACATTCTTTTACATCCCACTTGAAAAGAATGGAAATGTTTTTCCTTGAAAGGTGCTTCTTCAGTCCTTGTCTACATTGCACAGTTCCTGCCTTCATCCTCAGCTACATGCATTAGCAATGCAAATACTAGTGAGGTACATTACATGGAGAAAAATCATATCTTTTAGTTTACTTTCAGAAAATAGTTTACACATGTATGCAGAAGCTGAGATTCTGATGCTATTAATATTACATTTTCACTTTCTTTACAAATTGCTACAGGAGTTGTGTTTGTATATCTGAGCTCCATACTTGTCTTTCTCTTTTAATTTAGTCTGACTGGGGTTCCCCTTTTTGTTTCCTGTATTGTTTTCTTTCTGCTTCTCTCTGAACACTTCCAGGCACCAAAACTCATCCCACTTCAAGATCTCATTGCATTCGAACAAAGCCGAAAGCGTCGTACTTCCTTTGGACAAGACCAAACTGAACCTATCCAGTTACTAAAAACTGACGTTGAGCCATTTGAACTAAGAAGCATGCAGAATAATAGAAAAAGGCAAGTCAAACTTTTCAAGTGGGTCTTCATTTTGAAACATCTACTGGTAACTTATACCTTCTAGGTCTGAAATCGGTGGGAGTTTTTACAATAGTTTCAAATCACAGAATCACAGAATTGTCAGAGTTGGAAGTGACCTCTAGAGATTGTCTGGTCCAAGTCCCCTGCTAAAGTGGGATCAGATGTAATTCTCTTGGAGGAGAATAAAATAGCAATTCTTAGTAAAGACACAGCAGGAGAATTACAGCATTAGGGCAGGAAGGGGTTGTTGCTGTTACCAAGCTGATAAGGACATTTGAGGGGAAATGTTTTTCATACCAGTGTCTGTGGTTTAAAGTCTTCTTGTCACCTGGCTGTGTGCTATATGCTATTTATAAAAAGGTTCACTGTGTAAGCAGCAAAGCATAATACGCTACTGCCTGCACTGCTTATCATCACTGTTAGTAGTAATATTCAAGAAGGAAGCTCTTTCAATGTAATTCAAGATACAGGCTCTGTTGCTGAATCCACACAGTAATTAGGAAATTAGCTGAAGGGTTATTTTATCTTTTTTTGATAGGTATATTATTCATTACTTTGGAAATTTTATTTATTCTTTGTTAACTGATTGCACAAGCAGCTAAAACAATTTGTTTAAGCTGCATGCATCTTCGTTCAGTTGTCATATGTCAATAGATTCCTGATGTTTCACAGATCTGTGTTTTTCATGGGAGAGTTAATGACATCATTGCATCTAGAACAGAACACTTGCTTCTGATTATGATGATCTTAACTCTGGTAGTTGGAAGCACAGACGTTCACTCTTAAGGTGAAAAACAATTGATATATAACTAACTGTAGATGGAGTTTGGAATTCCTGTTTTTATATTATCAGCTGACATACTTGAAGCTACAAGCGTTGTCTTACAATCTGCTTATGAGATACTAAAAAGTTGTGAATATTCTTTACTAAAATAGTTAAGGAGGAAGTGTCAACAATTTCAGAGGCTTGCTTCCTTCTGGAGTATTTCTTATAGATTTCTTATGGGCATTTTGTCTGGTAATGATTATTTTATTATACACAAAGTACAGATTTTGAATGTTTTGCAGTTTATAGTACTTAACATAAATGACTTATTAGACAATTAAGAGATTTTGGTGTGATTAAGTATTTTTATGAGTTCCTACAACAACTTTGTGTAGATTTCTAGTATGCAATGGTTGTGTTTGTCTTTTCTGCCTTTATTTCAGTATATATTTCTTAGTAGTAATATTTTTCAGAAGACAATGACAGATATTTTTATCATTTCAGTGCAGTTCTTATTTATTATTTGTAATTAATGTGTTGACAGGCAAAAGAGGCGTGATAAGCAAGAAATGAAAGAGAAGGAGGAAAAGAAGAAACCCAGTGTGTCATTCTGCCCAGATGACTCCATCATCAGTATTAGCAATACTGTAATGGCTGTTGAATCACAAACTGAGGTATTGAAAAATGTGTTTTTTTCTTTGCCTTTTTCCATTCAAGTATTAACAGGAAAGAGAGATGGAAGCAGAAAATTGTAAACCAGAGCAATCATGTGAATTTGTTCCAGGCTGAGGCCTACAAACAGCATGCATCTTTCATTCATATAGCTGTGTTTTCTGTGAAGAAGAGATTTTTTTTATGATGAAGTATTCTGAGGTTGCTCTTGATTTTTCTTGGGACATGAACTTGTCTGTTTTGATGAGATATTTGTCTGTATGTACATTTAAAGTACCTATATACACAAGTGCTAATTGCTTAGGGGAAAATATTTAGCCTGGCAGTAATGCTAGGACAAATGACCCAGGCATTTCTCTTTTTACATGAGGCCAGATGATGACAGTATACAAGTGAGGATTGGGAGCACAAGGTCTCAGTTCTGTCTCAGCCAAGAAACGGAGAAAATCTTTATCAAGCTGGGTTTTGATTTATGCTCTTCTACTGCTTGTTTCGCTGTTTGTTTTTTTTTTAATACCTTTTAACATATTTGGGGGTTATCCTTCCAAATACCAGATTGCAGGGTAGAACACTA
The DNA here is from genome assembly GCA_013398155.1 of Pedionomus torquatus. Classification (NCBI taxonomy): domain Eukaryota; kingdom Metazoa; phylum Chordata; class Aves; order Charadriiformes; family Pedionomidae; genus Pedionomus; species Pedionomus torquatus. Next base: position 39,181 of record VZRU01018620.1, read on the forward strand.
CCAGATTTAAACCTAGATGACTATGCAGAGCTCTACTATGGAGGGCTCTACTTCTATTTCATACCATACCTTCTTTGAAACTTCGCTGTCCACAACAGCAGCTGTACAGCCTCACCAGACCTGGAACATGTTAATTATACTACAGATAACAGGTAAAGGGATGTCAATTATGATACAGCACAGATAGCATATTGTCAAAGAAGAATGTTACTGCAGGTCACTTCAAGGTACATATGGGAAAGAATGTTACATAGCCAGTAATTCCACTAGGTTGGAATGGGTCAGAAAAACTAAAAAAAGTATGTTGCAATTATTTTTTTTATTGTTTGTTTTTTTTTCAAATTATTGCTCAAAGGAGGTATATTGGAAAGCTAGCAACATTAAAAAGCTTTTAATTGGCATTGGAACTATTTTTGAGATAGTTCCTTTTCTCTTAATATTAGGATCAACAAGCAAAATCTACACCTTACCTTCAGGATGGCGTTTGTGTTTCAGTCGGCAAGTACAAGTCTCTTTAATACTTTGAGTGCTTAAATAAAATAAATGAATGAATACAAGTTTGTTAAATTTAAAAGGAAAACTCTATGGTCACCAAGATGTTAAACTCCCAGTTATGTAGTCTGTGGGCAGTACAGTGTAATGACATTATAGGATCTTTCACCAGAATAAGAGAAAACCCTTTCAGGATGTACAACAGATATTCACTCTGGTTTTGGGGTTTGGTGTGCCGAGACGTGCAGGCAAGCTTAAGATCTCATATCATTTATCTGTAAACCCAGAATAGTTTTCCTGAAAATTATAGAAGTATTTCAAGTTTTCCTAAAAATAAATTGCGAATCAACTATGTTTATAAACAATATACTTCATGAAATAATAAGGCTATTGAGTGAATTTCAGTAGCTGCAGTTTACAATGATTTCTGTTCACATGATTCATCAGAAGAATGGTATAAATTATGCTTTCAAATTCTAAATCAGCCTATTTGTTTTTAAAGCAAATAAATATCTTCAATTTTACTTGCCTGCATATTCTAATTACACAAAATTTATCTTTTAAAAGCTACTGAACATTTACAGTATTTTTTGCTTGCAGAATGAAGGCCATGTCTATAGAAAGATTTGGGTTTTTTCCAATATGTTAATTCAGTGCATTATTTAGTCCTGTCAGAGGACACAATGCAGTCCATTGCCTAAAATTTGGCCTTAGAGAAATACTGGTTTGCAAAGCTCTTTAGTAATGTCAATAAAGAAATAAAGCTATACATGGGGAAAAATATATATGACTTCTCAAATATGAAACAAGTTATTATTTTACAGCATATAATATTTAATTCAAAAATTACATGTACAAACTGAGCCTTGATTTTAATTCAGTGTAACATTTTAAGTTTACATATGGTCACATATTTACGTAAGACAGCTAGTACAAGCTTTTATTCAAATCATTCATGATGTATGCTTAGCAAAATTAAAAATTGTATGTCAGAAATGCAGAAGAAAATCTGTTGGAGCCCTTAAATTTAGTCATAGAATGGTTTGGGTTGGAATGGACCTTAAAAATCATTGATTTCCAACCCCCCTTCATGGGCAGGGTTGTCTTTTACTAAATCAGGTTGCTCAAAGCCCCATACAGAATAAATTTGAACACTTCCAGGGGTTGGACTATCATTGTGTTCAGTTATTTCTAATTCATGCAGCTTGCATGCAGACACTTACTGTACATTACTGCTTTTTAGACACAATGGGGGAAGCAATTGCTGCTTCAGCAGAACTACATTACATGGCTTCTACAGGAAAAAAAACAGCAGAAACTCAAGATGCAAGTACAAATACTCAACCAGGTAAGTGCTACCTTTGTGACCTACAATAACAATTTTTGATGTTGCTTCTTGTTAATTGTGGTATTTGGTCAGTTTTCAAAGTGGAGTTAGGTTTTTTAAGGGAAAAACAATGTCTTGTGCTGTAACTTTTTGTTTCCAAAAATATTAAACCAGAAGATACTGGAATATAAATTTCAAAATATTAGTTAAAATAATTATAAATTAAAGTATTGCTGATGCAATTATGTAAGAGTCTCCACATGATTTCTGGAAGCCAGTTCTGCTGTGACTTTTTCTGAAGGCTTTATTTAACTTACCTTGACTTGTCTAAATACATTTTAGACAATTTCATATGTGGGTAAAATTGTTCCCCCATGTCTTCCCCACAGGCTTTGTCCTGATTGTGAGCAGGGAAATTAGAAATATACATTCAAATAATGCTATTGGTGTCTTAACTTTCCTTAAATTAATGTATTTTGGTTTTGTTTTTTTTCCTATCAAGAGCTCAAATCGTATCAGGATGTTGGAATCAGTGCTGGGAATGATGTTTCTGAATTTCAAAGTAATGAGTCTGTTCCTGTGTCAGGTGTGTCTTCAGTCTTTCTTTACCGTGTTTGTTGTTTGGAAAGTCTATTAAAATATTACAAATTTGGTTTTGTACATGAGGTAGCTTAATGCAGGGCATAGATAAGAAGGTGCTGACTTATCCATGTTCTTGAAATCAGATGTGGAATAATTATAATACTGTTTATGAGAAGTTTGGCTGGAATTTTTCATGGTGCAGTGTACCCTATGCTTTTGTATTCCTGTATGAGGAGATATATTTGTGGATTTTATCTTGATTTTAGTGGCATTTAATCTTGGGCAGTTGGTGTTATGTAGGTCAAATGGTTTGACCAGTGGGCTATTAAGACATGACAGCACCACATGAACTTGAGCTATAGTAGCTCAGCTAATTATACCATTGTTCCATGCATCTACTAAGTTTTGTCATAGCTACATGCCAATTAACAATGATCTATTCTCAAGCAGGAATTTTTTTTCCCAATCACCTTTTGGGTCAGTTTGTAGAACAAAAAATAGAAGATAACTTAGTTTGGATTTTCTCCTCCTATTTCATAAATCCTTGTAGTACGTAGAATTCAGTGCCTGAGTATTTTCCCTATGGTACCAAGTGGGCATAGTAATTTTTCCTTTCTTTTTCTTAAAATGTAGCACTCTTGTTCCATTTGGAAAAATACTTTACTACATCATGTGACTTTGCAGATAGTTTGTTAGAGGTCTTTCTATCTGAGTAGTATAATTTATTTGGATCAAGTAAAGATGCAGATTTTTACTTCTGTTAACATCTTCAGGAGGGAATTGGAAATTACTAGCAGTTTAGATTGCAACACATTGCTTTGATTTTAATCTTTTTGAGAATCACCAAAATCAGAAATAATTCAGCAATTTATTGTTAAAAGGAAACAAAACAAATCTCTTAAGCTACATTGTGTGTCTTTGTTTTTTAAAAGAAGTGCTAGTCAAAGCTTTTCTTGTCTTTTAGAGAATGCAGACCTGTTTCCAGACAGTTCTTTTCTCACAGGATCATCTATTGACCCTGAGGTGCTACCACCAGACCTGTACTTAAACCTGAAGTTCCCCACTGAAGTGAATGAGAGATCTTTACCATCCTACCTGTCAGATGCACCTGATGTGGTTAGTGGTCCATCCATGTACATATGGTTCTAATACATTTTAAATACACTGTTCCACTTCATGAATTCGGGTTATTTATATCTGGATGAATCACTTGTGTAGTATCATAGGGAAGATTGTAGTTATTTTGTCTCCAAAACAAAAAAGCATTTCAACTCAAAGTGATAAGAGGTAAATACAGTAAATGGTTAACCATGTAATGTAAACAATGTATGCAAAACTTATACTGTATAGTTCATAATAATCTTGTTCTTGTTTAGACTAAATGTGAATGTATCAGTGTGATTGACATTGAAGAGAGTGCCTTCCTTAACAATTTGCCCATGATACCTGAGTCTGAAGAAGAGGTAGCTACTGCACAGCAAAATGAGAAGCTTGAAATTCCATCTACTGCAAAACTTCATCACATGGCAGCTTCAGTTACTAATGCAATTCCACCTGAGGTACTTCAGAAGAAAGGTAAACTGTTTTGGTTTTTAATCAGGAAAAAAAAAAAGCTCTCTGCCTATTTTATAAAACTCTTACCTCCCATAGAAAACTTGCAGCCTCTCCCCAACTGCTTTTTTAGTCTTATATATCAAAACATTTATACATTTTACTTCTTTTGTGTTAATTCCTGCATTCTAAAACATACTGTGAGGTATGGCAGTTAGCCCTAATTACTTGTGGTACTTAAATGTTTGGAGTTTATTCAGTGGTGTTGGTGCACTCTTTGTTTTTTTAATTTCAAGACAATCGTCTGAAAAATTTGTCAAGCCAAGTGCAAAAAGAAGATAAGAAGTCAGATTCTGCTAGAGACAATGTAACTTCAAATGTGGTACATGAAGATGACAGAAGCTTCCCTTCTTCAGGGCTTCTGTCCAAATTAATTGACAGAGAATGCTTTTCCACAAAGCAGCAGGAAATGGACATTCAATTAGTAAGACTACAGAACATAACAGAAACCATGGAAGAGGATTTCAGAAATACCAGACTGGTGAGTTTGACTGCTAACTGTTGGGTCTGAAACAATTTTCTAACTTCTATCAACTAAAGACAAAAATTATGTTTTAGAGTCATGCCTTTTCAAGTCTGCTTAGTATATGTTGGGAGATAAGCATAATAATATGCAGTTCTCCCACCTGTAGTGCTTTATCTGTTGGCTGACATGGTTACTTACAGTGGACCAAATGCTAGTCAGAATGGTAATGTTCTTAGTGAACAGACAGAATACATTTAATTTCTCTGTAATTGGGAAAATGGAATAGCACAAAAGTTCAGGCTGAGCAAAACTTTTTGGCAAAGATTTCTGCAGTTATGCCTCTGCAGAATATTAAGTGATTATTTCTGGAACCTGTTTATTTTCATAAAATATTTACATTTTAATGTCTCTACAAATCAAAATATAGAAGTAAAATAAAAGTATTTTGGACATGGTACATTCAGATTATCTTATATACAATTCAAGAATTATTATTTTATAAGTGATGACAGAGATAATGGTAAAAAGTTAAAAATTTTCAGCAGACTGACTTCTTAATACTATAATTAGTTGAATTTGCCTAAAACTTGAGATGTTGCTGTCTTTAGATATATGTGAAATAAGGAATGCTGGCAATTATTTTGTCCTATTACTTTGATATATTTTTTTTAGTAGCTTAAAGTGAACTGTGTGTCACTAATCTAGGAATGAGCGATTATGTTCTCATTTTACTTAGGTGGTAAAAAAAATTCCATAGCGCTCTGTAGTTCCACAGCATCTACTTTTTGTATAATCATTCAAACTACTAGTGTCCATTGCCTGTCCTTCCATGTGTTCACAGAAATACAGGGACCCATTGTGTCACCTCCACACAGTTACACTAAGAAGGATGATTAATCACTTATATTCTTCATCAAGGTGATGATCTCAACAGATTTTTAAAGTCTGTAGTGGAAAAAAATATCTTTACATATCCTTCATTTGATTCAGCATTTCACTGCATTTGCGTTTATTTTATCTAGCCAAATATCCAAGATAAACCAGTTTTCTTTCTCACCCCTATTTCAGTGCACACCAGTTGGTCATTCCTTTTATAAATATTTTATGTTGAGGCCTGTTCTTTGTAAGAATAAGGTTCAGGATAATGTCTTAATCCAGGCTGGTCAGTTTTAGTTTTCACTTTCTAATTTTAAACTTCAGGAAAATTCTGATTTATGAAGAATAGAGAAATATTTTTATTTCTGTGTTTTTAGATGATATATATAGGAAAACTCTAGCTATTTTTAAAATATAAATTATGTGATCAATAGGAGTAAAACTTTTCACAAGAATAATACAGTTCACGTGCATTTTTCTCAAGAGTAAGAGTCCAGAAGATTGAACCCTTTAGATGAAATTAATCTATTTGAGCTACTTGGATTCCTGAACTGTTTTCTTTGTTTTGAATTAGGACACTCCATTAAAATGTTTATAAGATTCTGCAAAAAAAAAAATGTGTTTAAAGCAAAAGTTGAATGACTATCTGCAGCTTAAGTCTCAGAAATACTTTGAAGAACATATATTAATACTTAGGTTTTTGGTTTACAGCTAGTGAAAATAATAGAAGATTTCGAAACGGCTGCCAATTCGGACCTTGCTGCTCTTCCTCCATTCTCGGAAGATGCTAGAATCGTTGATGGTGGTATGTGTTGACTTAACAGAAGGATAGTAAACTTACAGCTGAATTTTAACCTTGACTAGCTTTTAATTACTGCTGAAGTTCATTGCAGTCCTAAAAGATGTTAGTGAAATATGCACCAAAAATCAAAAATATCAGAGAGAGAAATAAAATTAAAGATAGAGAATCTGAGTATTATGGCTACTGCTTCAACAAAAATGTATTTTAAAATATCTATATACTCTGATCTTTTCCAAAACTATAATACAGGAACAGGATATAAAAATTTATAGATGGTAGTATGTTCTTCTGTTGTATCCTCAAATCAAAACATAGTGCTTATGAGTGCTTTACTTGCTGATATAAAATGACGTGAAATTTGTCCTCAGTTTTCTCTGTGTATGTAAAGGAACTTTTTTCATGCATCTTTGGTGCCTATTTAGTTGTAATATCTGCTGATATTAACAAAGCCTTACCTCAGCTAAACTGTTTGCCAGAGCTGATGTATTGAATAATCTATCGTATAACAATTAATTATGTACTACCTGTTTACTTACAGTTACTGTACTGTGCCAAAAAGGAGAACGTTGGGGGTACATAGCTTGGGTCCACTTTACACTCATACCAAAACACAGTCTAGTCTATTATGAAGTTAATACAAAGCCAAGTGGTATAAACATATTGTGGCTGTGTCTGTATTTATACGTAAGACAACATTTAAGTCCATTAGTCTCACACAGAGTAACTTATATTTTAGACTTTTTATTCACATACACAGGACCGGGCTATAATCACAGCTCTGGTAATGTCCTTTCATAGGAGGCACAACTGATCAAGGTTTAGGTTCTTGTAGGTTTGACAGATAAACTAAATGTACCACTAACGAATATGAGAGATAGTTTTTGCATTGTGGGTTTCATTTCATTGGTCTACACTAATTACTATATTTATTATTTTTTTGTAGAACACTATTTGAGGGGCCTGATTTTTGAAGATGTTGTAGATGATGAAAAGAAGATGATGAAAAATCCCATACCCAGTTATACTACACTGGAAGTACACACTCCTGCCTCTACAGGCTTTGCTTCTACCTTTCCCAGAGGCACAAAGTTATCTTCTGGTATAATCTTTATTGTTTATTTTCCCCTTTTCTCCTTTTAAATATAAGTGAACCCGTTCTTCCTGGTGTAATACTTTCTCATTTCTGTTATACAGAATGTTAAGTAGTGCCAGTGACCTTATAAAAGTCAGTAAACTGCCTTTCTAGATGGCTTTATTTAAAATGGCTTCATGAATGTGCTTTGATAGCATGACAGAACAGTATCACTAAGCTTTGAAAATGGTTCAGCAGTGAATTTACTTGCACTTGAATTCACCATTATTTGGGTCTATTTCTGAAACCCATCACTGTCTTGGTTTGTTATTATTTAGTTTCATGAACATAAATAGGCACAGTGCCACAGAATCACTTCCTCCCAAAGCTATCTTTATCATACCTGTTATCCTCCTGTGTTGTAGAGAGATGAAATCTCAATTGCTGTATCCAATCCACACCAGCAAAACAAATTGTTTTATATCGCTAGCAGTAACTACTGGCTGTGTCCTAAAATATTTTATGAGGTCTCATTTGATTTTGCAAACAGATAGTAAATTGATTTTTGTAGTTGTGAATACTGCAATATCATTAAAAGGAAGAAGAAAAATCACTGTGCAAGCAACCTGTTGTCTGTGTTTAAAAAGGCGGTGTCTGTGTATTGCCTGCATTGCTTGGATTTGAGCTTCTAAAAACAATAAATACTTTGTATGGGTGAAGATGATTTTGACAGTCACGTTTGTAGCACCCTATCATAAAAGGTGTTAAGAAGTTGTTCCTGTATCTGCATACAGCCGAAGAGAATCTTAAATGGCATGCATATCCAGGTAAATTTTAGAAACAGTTATACACTTAGAGTTTTCTCTGTGAGTATAAACTTGTTACATGTGAGCTAAGAAAACTAGGTGATACTAAGGTGCAACTCTTAATTTCTTGAGAGTACAGTTTAGCTTAGGGAGGATAATAGCACTCTTCATTCCAAGGTGTCTGTACTGCTCTTTAGCCCCATTTCCTGAATTCCCAGAGTTTGTAGCCTGGCTTCTTCAAGTAAGTGGCAATTGTTATTTTTTCATAAAATGCCGTATTATTAATTAGAAGAGATAATTTCCAGTTAGTTGGAACTGATAAACTTAGTCTGATTATGGCAGAAGACTGACAACAGTGATCTCATCTTCGTGGCTATCTAACTGTCGATGTCAGTCAAAGAGCTGTTAAATAAGGTTCTCTGAAAACTATAAACCTGGTAGTCAATAACATGCTTCTAACAAGTCATTGAACCTATGTACAATGTTGATTTGTTTTTAGTGTCAGCATATTCAGGTTGATGTATTTTTGTATTTTATCTAACAGGCTGTTTAACATATGTATTATTAGTTTGTGTCCAAGTGCAAAGCTTTTATTAACAAAGACTCTTTCTGTTTCAGACATTCATGTATGTGGAGACGTATGTGATAGGTATGTATTTTGACATTAGTTTTGTCAAAAATTTTTTTCTTTAAATTCATACCAAAAAAGGGATTGTGAAGATGGAACGGGCACTTACATAAAAAATTTAAGCATTCATTTCCAAACAGAATGAAAGCCTTTTTATAAGTAAATTTCTGACACTTGTTCTGACTTCGGTAGTTCCTGTTAGGTTTACTTCATGCAAAAGCTGCAGAAGCATTCAAGTTGCTTTGTAGTTATAAAGAACGGAGCTGTTTATGCCGAAGGTGCTATTCGCAAAACAGGGTTTTCAAAAAAATATGCTGCTAGTAGTCATTTACTGAGGCCAGCTATCACCAGAAAGTTTTTGAAGTGTTACCATGTGAACAGTGTAAAACAGCAGACTGAAGATTTCAAAGATTTTATGTGCTAAACAAAATGGTCTGACAAACATATCTTTTACTGTTAACTGCTGTTAGTCTTTTGGATCCAGCTGTGCAGGAGAGAAGAGTTAGCTAAGCTCCTCTTAAAGAACACCAGCTTTCTGGTCATTCTGCTCAGTTATCCACCCTGTATTGTTTTGCTTGAAGCATAACAATAAACTGAATGGTGAAGTTTCTTTTTAAAGTATTTTAAGTGAAACTGCCTGTTGTGACTGAAGTAGGTTAGGAAGTGATTACATAACCTTGAGGATGGGTGTGAGCAATAAGCTTTAGCAGATGGTGATTTTTACCCAAAGGAGTAATTTGAAGCAACTGCAGCTTCTAATTGTAAACTACATGAGATTTACTGAGAGTGAGTGATTAAAGGAGAGGAAAACAATGGGCAGAATTTAGTTACAACTTTCTCACACAGATTCTTGCTCAAAAGGTTGTGGAGAGTTGGTGTTCCTGAAACTGGTAGCATCCCATAGCCTTATCCCCACATGGGCAGCAGTACAACCCCTGTGGGTGCTCCTGGCCTTCCAGGCTGCCAGGCTCAGCTTCCTCTGGGCCAGCCCAAACACACCCCATTGGAGGCACTTCAGCTGGGGGAGGGATTGTTTGTTCAAGCCCTCTGCTGCAGTGCCCTCAGTGTTAGTCAGGTCTCAGTCATTCTGTCCCATTCACGCTGAGGAGCTACAAAGTTAGCTGACGTATATATGGTGACACCTAAGCTAGGGTGATGGCTAGTAACTTTTTTAAGTCAGTGCCGTTGCACACATTATCCAGGTATTGCTTGTGTGCAGTAACACACCAAGATGTAGGGGAAAGAAAATTGCGTTCAAAGGCTTTTGGTGAAACAACCTGAATACTCTTGTTTTAAGTATAAAAGGAAGGATTTTAGCTTAATGTTCTTACAGGCATGTTCTGCTTTAAATTAGTAACATTTTTTTCCCCCTGTTTAAGCTCTTTAGAAGATCGCCTGCAAATTACTGGTCCGAGTGGTGTTACTGACATCATTAGTGATCTTGTTGCAGAAGGTGACATCTCTCTGTCAGAGCTGGGCTTAACAAAAATGCAAGCTAAGAAAATCTCTAGGTAATACCATGGAGGGTTTTCTTATGTGTCAGCTAAATCATTTTAACCCTGATGATTCTGCTCATAGCTCAGATCCTGTGAACAATGGAAGGAATCATGTGATTTGAGTTGATGTGAATGGGACTGGACTAGTATTAGAGCTGTTTAGTAGCCTATAGTTTACTGCCCATTATTGTCAAATGTGCTAATTGGGGTTTTTATTATTTTGGTTTTAAAATTCTTTCCTTTCTACTTGCTTGTTTCTTATTCTACCAGGTATAGGCTAGAGCACAACTCTATATACACATATTCAGTTCAGCAAAAGTGACTGAAATCTTCTAAAGCAGTTCGGAAGGCCAACTGAAATTTTGTGTCGGTGCTTCAGAAGCTTGCAGGCCCAGACTCCAGCTCATCATGCTCTCCCTGCTGGAGATTTCTACACTTTTCTGACTGTCAGTTATAAAATCAGCTGTGCTCTTTCCGACATAGGAAACAGCTGTAGTTTCAAGCTATTTCTGTTTGTAGTATCAGCTGATCACTGGGCAAAAATACATGATGCCAAACAGTTGTGTTGGTGCAAGGCTTCACACCAGTTTAAGATAACCTGTTTCAGGATGTGGCTCATTTGAGTGTAGTGCTCTTGTTTACTTGTTCTAACATTTATTCAAATTGTAAAAGGAACTCAAGCATTTCAAACCTAAATCTGTGCACAGATCTTGACATCCTTGTGGTCCTTTGAGAATTCCAAACACATTAATAATGACTACATCGACATATAAATGCCTGTAGCTGCACTGTTTTGTGCAATTACCTGAACATTTTAAAAATGACTGAAAATTTCAGAAATGTATTCAAGTAGCATTTAATCAATCTTGATGAAAGAGCTCAAGACCACTCAATTTCACATAGTTATTTTCACATATAACTGTGAATACACTTTCAAATATGTCAAAGTTCTTCTAATCCCTTGAGGTCTATAATACTTCAGTCTGTGAGCTTTCTGTTGAACTGCGGCTACTAGAGATAATCTTACCTTGCTACACAAGTATCTTCTGTTGATTCTGAAATTATTAGTGCCTGCTAGTTCTGAAAATGAGAGATGTTTCAAAACGGGCTGTGAAAAATGAGCCATTTACAATTAAAGCACTTCTCTTGGAAAAGCTCATATTTAAGTTTTAGGTCGGTGGGTTTAGTTTTACAGTGAAAAAAGTATTTATTACCCAGGTGCTTACTTTAAAGACTATTGCAAGGTGAATTACTAAATATTTGTGAATTACTAAATATTTGTGAAGAACTTTGAGGATGAAGTTACGTTGGCATTTCTTATTGGCTGTGATTTTCTGTTATTAGTATTCTAAGTTAAGTGTTTTTAAAATTTCTTTATGCAGATAGACTTGAGAAGGAGCTCACACATTGAGAAAAGGGAACTAAAAGGATGATAGAATCTTATTGGTCTGTTTTTCATTTTTTAGGTACTTATACCGTACACACTTGAAAATGAAAGATCAAAGCTAAATGCCTTCCAGGTTTTTCTGTGACAGTTATCCTATAAAGATCATAGCAGATCACACACATTTAAAGTTTTGGCCATATTATCTGAATGTAGTTGATAAACAGAAGAAAAATTTTAGGAAAATTATTGGAAATTACTTGAGTGCCAGAATTTTATGAAGTAAAATTTTGCAGAGGAAAATTTTCCTATTGTTTGTTACTTACGCTTTCAGTTGAGTCCAAATTCTAAATGGATTGCATTATTTGTATTATTATCATGTAACTGCCATTGTTTGAGATTTAAAGGATATGCTAGGTTATTTGCCATTTACATCTACTCTCAGGGCTCAAGATTCTGTTGCTGGATGTTCTCAAAAAACAGAAAAGGAGAAGAGAGAGATACAAGCATGGATGAAAAAAAAGCAAAAGGAAAGAATGAGGGAATATTTGATGAAGCTCAATGAACAAAGACAGAAAGAGCGTAATCCATTCAATCCAAAAAAGAATGTGGTAAGGGAATCTTGAAGAAGTAACTTACGTATTGTACAAATGCTGATTATTCAGGTTACATAATATAAAGGCTGTCGGTGATTTTTTTCATATTTCAGTGTTGGGGTCTTACCTATTTTATTTTACTGGATCTGTCCATAGTTGCATCAGAAGTGGTCAGTAACCAAGTATTATCCTAGTGTTTTTCACAGGTTGCAATAATGACAATTGGCTGCAGGTGGCAATTATTACATGTCCCTCAGCTCTAGATGCAGAAGTACAGTCCCCTGATTGTAATGGATGTACCTTTAACATTTAGGGAGTGGTGGCTTACAGGAGCTGTAAAAAAAGCTGTAGAAGCTGTGTTTACATCTTTTTTTTTCATCTTCAAACATAAATCCTGAAAATTCCCCATGAGTTTAAATAATGGAGTTCAGATGCCAGCATCCTCTACAAACACAGCAGGATACTGAGAACAGTCATGCTTGTCATTCATACACAGAGAAGTGTATGCAATTACAGAGAGCTGGCAGAGATGTTAGAATATGGCGTATATCTCAAGTCTCTGATGACTATTTTTGTTAAAAGCTGGTTTCAGTACAGGCTCAGCAAATGATCCTGACCCAGCTTTTTTTTAATTTCAAGTTTAATTAGGAAAAACGTGTTTATGGCTATGGCCTGATACATCTGTCTTTTCTGATCTGCAGTGTGCTGGAAATAATATGGAAATAACTGAAATGAAAAAGAAGTTACAAAACAGGTTCAGAAATTATCTCCCAGTCAGCATTAAGGCTTAAGAAATGCATTTGTCACCTGGAAACCTTCAGGACCTGAAAAGACATTTCTGGGTCAGGGAAAGCCTCAGGGTGACAGCAGATAAGACCCATCAACAACTAATATATCCCTGTACTTTTTACTAATCAGATGAATGCAGGATATGGGGTAAATTCTTTTATACTCAAGCTCTACTGGTTTTAACTCCCAAGCGGCAAACACAGCATGTAAAGCACAGACATTTCCCATTACTAAGTAATTAAATTGTATTCACTTTTAGAAAGAGTTACAGATCTCATCCACAAAATACAGTATTTCCTCTGGTTTTAAACAGCTTTTCAGAATTGAACCCAGCCGCACTTCTGTGCAACACGCCTGTGTTGCCAACCCTTAAATACATACTTGACGCTTTTGTCACAGGCTTTTCTTCTGAAATTATCAGATGGGGAGGGATTATCAGCTTTTGGTTTGGGGTTTTTGGTTTTTTTTTTTAGAAGAAAGCATTTAAAAATTTGAATCTTACTCCAGCAAACACAGGTCAAAGTGCAGCTTTGCCCTGTTTATTAAATTAGTTGTTGTTAGGAGTGTCACTGATTTTTAGGAAACTGGAGGTGAAGCCATTTGAAAATTTGAGCTTAACACTGAAAACTTGTCTTTAAGAACATCAATATTTTAAGTGTATGAGCTATGAAAGATGTGACTGCAAGCTTTCAGTATATTTTTAGAGATGAAAGTTTGTAGAGACAATCTATTCAATCTATTCAATTTCCTGGTAGGGCCACATGCTTTCGTACTGTTTTTCATTCTGTAGAGTGTCTTAAGCAGTAACTTTCAAGTCAAATAGGTCTACGTTTTGTGAGTGAGAGACTGGAATGAGAACACAAACAGAATAAGCTAATCATTATTATACTTTCTTACACAGCATTGTGGTCTTACTTCAAAAGATATTAAATTCTTCCAGAAGAAGAAAGAAGAAAAAGACAAGTGAGTTGCTATTAAGAAGTTGCTATAGATGTAACTTGTGGTATTCTTATTTCTATATAAATCTTCCAGTCTTAAGGAAGTGGTAATTTTAACTGTCTTGTCTGTGAAGCTTCAGATATGAATGGCATTTCACAAAAAGCATAAATAATTAATCTTTGGTTTACCATTTAAGAAAACTGAATATGTTTCATCATCTGCCTGTATTTTTCACCTTCCAAATACCCTTCCCCCTCCACCCCCAAATATTATCTCATTTGTTCTGTTAAACCCATTGTTAATAAATGTGGTAACATTTTACACATGATCTCAAAAGGGTTAGTATATCTTCTCTGAAGTTGCAAAACAGTGCTCTTCTGTTCTGGTTACTGTGAAGCCTTACAAGGTCCACAAGCCAGTGACAACGAATGAATGATAGCACAAGGTAATGTGTACTACTGTTTCTTCCTAGAGCCCTGTTATCTGAACACCACAGTATGAGAATATCACAAGCCCTTGCTCTGATGAACGAAATGTTGTCTGAAACAGTGGTTTTGCCTGCAAATGAGCATAGACCATTGTCCAGGACAAGATCACCTCAAGACTACAGAAAAAGGCACATGGCATCTACTAAAGGGTAACAACTTTACGCATTAACCCTGCTCTGATGTATTGGTGTTTTTACCACGCTTCAAATTTGCCTGCAGTCTGTAGCTAGCTGGAATAGGATTAATTTAAGATTTATATCCTGGCTGAATCAAATATACACTTTGTCTAGTTCAGAGGACTCTTAAGTTCATGTATCTTAGAGGGAGCCTTATAAATGCCTGTCAGAGCCCAGAATAAGCCAACTCCCGAGTCAAAACTGTCATCAATGTCCTATCCCATTCCACTCAACAGCAATTCTACTGAACTATAGCCAGCAACATAGTTAATGATCTGAAGAGCATCTATTATTAAGAAACAAATAAAAGAACTATTGTGCATGCATACAGGCTATTTAAATTACAGCTCAGGAAACTCTAGATTTACTCCCTTTCTATTTTTTTTTTTTTTTCATTTCCTAAGATTTTACTTGTTCTTTCTTTTGCATTTTGGTACTTACTGCCTTTTCAAGAGATGAGTATTATAAATCTGTAAATCTATTCTACTTGATGACGTTGTGTGTGTAATCCACATGTGTATTGCAGAATACTTTTTCTTCTTTGGCATAAATTTTTATGTTTTCCACAGTAACAGGAGGAACTGTGTACTTGAGATACTCCTGTAACTTTGGGAGTTAAGTGTTTCTGCATGTCTTTTTAGTAGATAAAGTTCCAGGATAAAGCATCACCCTGAATGTAGTCAGTGCTGTACAGAGTCTTCTGGTGGTGTCCAAGGGCAGTTTAGGTACATCAGCCCTGCCAGAATTCAGAAGCGCTAAGAAATGTCATGCATGAAGCCACCTTAGGAGTGACAGTAACTTCTAAGTTTTTATTGCTCCTGAATTGGCTGTTTGTAAAGCCAGTTTGATATTTATTAGCTGTGATTACCAGCAGTTCTGATTCTGGGGAAGCTTACTGGCCACACAAGCAGAATGTGATGCTCATCTTCAGCTAAGGGACTGAACGTGATTTCTGTGGCCTTTTTGTCTTGTCTGTATAAGCTCTGTTATTAGATATAACAGAGTTTATACAGACAAGGAATGGTACATGGTAGATGGTGGTAAGTATTTGAACTTTCTTGTTGTTTTATTTTTTCTTGTTGTAGAGGGCATCTGAACAGTCCTGTTCTGTCAGAAAGGAACAGAATTGCTGCCAAACGTAGCTTTGGACAAAAAGTACACCGTTTCACCCCAACTCTTGGTTTAACACAGTCCAGGGGTAAGAACAGAACCTTCACAATGAAGGTGCATACTGAAGGTGATCTTCAAGTTACTACCAGATTTTGGGAGGGAGGGGTTTTAACACCTGTGTTGAGAGTCAGACATAGAGATTTCCTGTCCTGAGGCTTTTGCAGCTGTGCCACCACCGGCTTTTCAGCTGATGAGAGTTACCATTCCTTATCATCTCTTTCAGAATTCAAAGTAGCTTAATTTGGCATAGCAAGAATACTGTGTGATCCGGGAAGCAAGCTCACAGATGAAACGCTTTCTTTTTCCTTTCAGGAAATGCCTGTATGCTCCTACAGAAAAGTGTTTCGGGAGGACAAATGAGAAATGCTGCCACCGGTGCCCTTCATTCAAGACCCTGTAAGCTACAAAGAGCAATAACATAGTGCTGTTCAGCTACCCAGTACAGGGGAAAAATAAGACACAGAGAACACAAATCTGGAATTTATGCAATATAAGCCTCAGACACATCATTAGCTTTGAAGAACAAAAATAATAATTTTTCCCTCGCATAAAAATGCTTTTCATTAGAAACCTGTGCAATATTTCAAACAATCACCTCTATTTACTTCCTGAATGGTTTTAGCCAAATGACACTTCCAAGATTACTGAAGCAAATGTACTAGATTTAATTGATTTCCTGAAACAGATGTTACAAAGTTATGAGAGACAGAGGACTTGAGTCTCTCTTTCACCGGAAACCCACAGAGAGGGAGCTGGTCAGCAGTACAGTATGCAAGTACTGTGCCTCTCCCTTACCTTTCTATGCTACTTGATTTCTGAGCTCTTTAAAGTAGGAATTGTCTTCATTATTCTTTTACAGCACTGTAATTAAGATATTGTTTTGCCATTAGGCTAGAGTGTAAAAAGTTTGTGAGAACTTTTTTTAAAAATAAATTTTGGATTTTAGTAGTCCTTTTTCCCTATGCCTGTCTGTGTAGGTATAGATCCGCAAACGTTTCTTCCTAATCAAATTCTTTGACAGATGCAGGACTTCATTACAGGTGCAGAATTTCTCATCGGACAGCAAAAGATTGAAGAATTAGTCTGAAAATTTAGAAAATACGTGTGTTGATTCCATTCTCCCTTACACCAAAATTATATTAGTGGGTTAATAGGGATCCTGTGTGGCTAGTCAAATGTTGATTGCTTTGAGGTGGCAGTGCAGGAAAGGGACAGATGCAATAGTGAGCAGACAGGCAATTTTTCTGAATCAATCCTTCATGTCTGTGTGTGCAGGAAGCAATTCCCCTCCTCCTTTCCATACGTGCTCTTTTAAAACTCTAAATACAGGTTGATCTTTCTCTAATTTCATGTCACCACCTTCTATGGTTTCCTCCAGAATATCTCATCTCTGCTAAGGGTTTCACTAAAATTCGATGTCTTCTAAGAAGCTCATGTCCAGAATTTGCATATCTTTCCTCTGTCAAATAATGCCCCTTTTTGGTACTGCACTACAGTTGGGTCACCATTCCTGGTGGTATTTGAAAGACAGGTAGACATAATGCTTAGAGATAAGGTTTTGTGTTAACTTTTATCAGGGTTAGGTTTATGGTTGGACTCGATGATCTGAAAGGTCCCTTCCAACCCAGGCAATGATATGATTCTTCAGGACACGGATGATACAGGCACGATACACAGTCCTGTTCCCCTTCTTGTTCTGCCCTGGAGAGAGTTCAGAGTGTGAGGCTGGAAGGGAGAAGCGGCACTTTTTGTGCCACATCAGTTCAAGATAAGAGGGGTGCTGCTCTTAAATGTGTTTATACGCAGCTTCAGTTCCTAGAACTTAGACCTTCTGTTCTTGGAGAGGTTTCAAGACATTCAAAAGAAAACAGCAAGAAATGTTACAGTGCTGTGGTTGACTTCCTTTCTCCTCAGCTGCTGAGCACAGAACACCAAAACAAAAGCCACCACGTGTTGCTGCTGCAGTTCAGACAGAAGATGTTGATCAAGAGGCTGATCGAGATGTAGTAAGTCCTTGGACTGTGCCTGATGATATCCAAAGGATACTTCAAGATACTCATGACTCCTTGTTTGAGGTAGGATGTCTGCTTATTCTAGGAATGATTTGATACCTGCAACTTAACAATTCATTACCTTCTGCTTTGTGTAGAATGTAGTTCTCTATTCAAAACCTGTGAGTGGAGTAGATGCAGAGGGACAAAAGTGATGGAGATTCAATGTCTTCACAAGCAAAGTCATCCTTGTGAACCTTGAAAATGGGTGGTTTTTATACCTGTATAGGTGTGTTGTCTATTGCAGATGCTAGTGGAAGGGCATAGACATGCAAAGAAATTTAATTTGTTGTAGAATAATGATTAGGATGTATTTGAAAAGGGTGAGATCATTCCTACTGGATGCACAGCAATCTTGTTCATGAATGATATGGGATGATTCAGCTCATCTTCTTTCCACCAACAGGCCTCTGCTGCGCATCCTGTGAGTTTGTCTCCTCTCGGCATGATCGACACTGATGGTGTTTCTGAGAGCACGGGAAGTATCCTCAGCAAACTGGACTGGAGTGCAATTGAGGCAATGGTAGCAGGTGTGGAAGACGTGTGAACAACATTTCTCAGCTGCTGTGCACTTCTGAACAGTTGCTGGGTTGGCTTCATTTTCTAAAATAGTCATTGTTATACATAAAATGGATTGAGGCTTGTGTTGGTTTGCTTCTTAATCAGTGCGTAAACCTTCTCTGCTTTCAGTCTTACTTAGATGAAATACAGTTCCTTAACTTGCAGTTTGCTTTTTTTATGTCTTCAACAAGAGCTAGGTACTGTTGGTAAGTGCAAACCAACAGTCCTAAACAAGAATTTCTGGGTTATCTACTTTGCCCATCTCAACTGCGTAAAAAACTTTATACTATTTCAAGAGCGCTGCACAGCTGTTTTACTTCCGTATTTAATGTTTAACACCGTTATGGATGAAGTTACTTTTGTAACTTAACAATTGTGAGAAACTGATTTAATAAAAATGAGTTTATTAGTTTCTGCTGTGATGTGACTTACACGCAGAGCGCTGTTGCTGCTGTGTGCCGCTATGCCCAGCTTGTACGGTTGGTTGTACTTGTACTGCTGTGCACTGCCCAGCTTGTACAGTAGGTTAGAGAAATGTTAAAAGAGTTTTAGTTTTTGATTGAAAGAGATACAAATACTCAGCCAGCGATTAATTAAATACGGACTTCTGTCAGGAAAATCAGACACCAAAAAGGTAAGTGTTTGGTGATGTAAAGCATGGCTGTTCATCCATCTATATACTGCTGTCGTGCCAGAGCTCTTCGAGTCTTTTAGTCCCATGTGGTCGGTGGCCATCAACTAGTTGTGGTTCCTTCCTAACAGCAGTAGTTTTTGTATTTGTAGTGAAGAAATCCTATTTTTCATGAAAGTCACAAGTGTGTTCATTTCCAGTGGTTAATTACTGTCACCCAATAGTGTAATAGTTTGTAACAAGAATGTGCATGTTTCTGAGTAGAGCTGCATCTTGACAAACATCAAGAAATATGGTTCAAAGAGAGCCTGTTATGGGATTATGTGCATACCAGGATAGAATTGACAGTTTCTGTAGGCTCAGAGGTCAAAACTGGCTGTTCATTTTTAGCAGTCCTCAGAATACACATCAGCATGTCCTGCAGGACTGGCTAGAGTGTAGAACGCTGTACTGGGAGTGGTCTTCTTAAGAACTCAAAGATGATTAGGGGCCTGCAGCATCTCTCTGATGAGGAGGGACTTGGGTCTTTTAGTCTGGAGAATACTGAGGGGGAACTGATCAACACCCATGAATACTTCAAGGGTGGGTGTCAAGAGGAAGGGGCCAGTCTTTTTTTCCGTAGTGCCCAGTGAGAGGACAAGAGGAAAGGGGCACAAACTTGTGCATAAGAAGTTCCATCTAAACATGAGGAGGAACTTCTTCACTTTGAGGGTGGCAGAGCCCTGGAACAGGCTGCCCAGAGAGGTGGTGGAGTCTCCATCTCTGGAGACATTCAAAACCCACCTGCATCAGTTTCTGTGCAGCTTGCTCTACGTGCACCTGCTTTGGCACAGGGGTTGGACTAGATGATCTCCAGAGGTCACTTCTGACCCCATATCATTCCGTGATTCTGAAAAGGGCAAGTACCTTCAAGTGTCAGTCCAAAGCATGAAACTGTGACTTCACCCACAGGCTCAAACTGTTTTCTTCATAGGGGCTGCAAAGAAATGATCAATAAGTACCTTCTGTTCCTGGTAGGAAAAAAATCTGAAAAATCCTATTTTAATGAAGTATGAAAGTCTCCTTGGGATCACAGCCTGCTGTGAGAAGGAAGAGAAAGCAGGGACAAGACAGCGACTCAAATCCTATCCTGGAAGGCTTGGGAAAACTATCAGACTCAGCCTTTATTTTGGATGGTCCCTACAGCCTCCCAGTCAGTAAATGTTAATAGGCATGCTGGATACACGGATATAGTAAAGGTCGTAATTTTAAAAAAGTGCTCTTCAGACAAGATTGGCTGTAACAAACGGGGTAGTTTGCAAGCAGTTGAGTTGTATGGGTTACCAAGACACTGTAAGGGGTTTTTTGCTTGCTTGTGAACAAAACTTGTTGGTAAAGTATTCAGAAAGACCTTGACAGCAGATGTCTGAAGATGAATATGTTCACCGCAGCAGAGTCGAGGAGCAGAATCGCCTCCCTTGACCTGCTGGCAGCTCCACTTTTGGTGGAGCCCGGGATGCCATAGCTTTCTGAGCAACACACGTTGCCAGCTCACGTTCAGCTTTTCATCCACCAACACGCCCAAGTCAAATCAGTTGCTTGTTTGTCTAAGAAAAAACAAGGCAGGAGACCCTTACCCACAAATTACTCAGAAGATAAAAACACCTGTGAAACAGCACTCTCTCCCTCTCTCTCGCAGCGGTTCTCCAGGTGACTGTGTTTGTTCAGAGCCATACCCAATTAAAGCTGTAGATGAAAGAAACTTATAATTTTTCAGCCTCCCCGAAACATGATCTTAATGGTAGAGTGCCTGCAAGTGAGTTGAGTCTCCTTCTCCAGTTGAGGGAGCGACCTGCTCTTCTGCAGCACAAGGCCCTTTCATGGCTGGGATTTGATGAAAAGAACTGTATGAAGTCCTTTCTTGAGCTGTGGGGCACATCTCGCTTACAAAGTGCCTTAAGAGCGTAGCCTTGGTTTTCTTGTTTTGTTTTCGTAGTAGCAACTTCCCACGTCTCTTACTGAATGCAAAGCAACAAAATGCACTGCTGTGAAGAGGACCTCTTTTCTGCGAACTGCTGCTCACACCACCTCCCCCAGCAGCGAATTCCCACCTGTCATCGAGGGATTTCAGAGAAGAGAAACCTCCCAGTGATAAATGGGCAGAGAGGGGTGTAAATCACCATCTCTGATACTCTGACTAGACCAGGGCAGGCTTCCAACTTGAAAAGTGTGGAAAGCTTCCTTCTGTTGTCCAGAAAGTTGACAGAAAAGTTTGGTTTAAAACACTGCATACTGGCTGATTTTGGCTCCAGGTGTAAGGAACCCGGTATTTATTTAACAATATTGGCATTCTCAGTTTCTAGACATCCAGTGAAGACTCAACAACCTCTCAAGAACTGCATCAACAGCAAATAATAATGTGATAGGGATGGGCAGGTTTCACTTAGAAAAGCAAAATTCAGCCACCTCAGCAAAAACAAAAAACCCCACACTTAGAACTTCCTTGAAATCCTGAATGCTGGGTAGGCAGCTACTCTGCTCCTCCTGGTGACTGTGATGATCCCTCTGCCTATCCTGAGACAGATTTCAAGTCAGCATGGACAGAAGAGGGTGATGCAAATCCAAGGCATCCCTTTGGGTTTATGAGGAGCAGTTTTAAAAAACAGTTTGGATCCTGTATTAGAGTATTCTGATGTTCTGTTGATCATTCTACTCTGAGAACGTAAGAGTTGGGGGGGAACAGTAGGTGACAATTCCAGAGGAGGCAGGTCATAAAAAGAATTAAAAAGAAAGATGCTTATCTGTAGATTATTACCTTGGGAAATAGTTAAAATAATTCCCTTTTTTTTTTTTTTTTTTTTTTTTTTTTTTCCTGTTCTTTTTGCATATCTAATTTAGCAAACATACACTGTCCAGTAATATGTTCCAGNTGTTGTTTTGTTTTGCTTTGTTTTCTTTTTGGTTTGGAGGGGTTTTTTTGTTTTGTTATGAAGCAATGCTGATGTAATTCAATCTCTTTCTGGTATCCCACGAGCAAAGGGAGGTCCAGAATTAGCAGGAACACATCAGTGCATGAGAGGAATGCGCACACCTCACCTCTTCCCCTTCTGACTTCTGCAGGAAGACCAGCACGTAAGTTTTGGAGGAGCACTGAGAGGGTTGGCAGAGGTGGTGAACAGAGCCACTAACAGCAACAGTCCAATCCTCAGTGAGAGCAAGTATCCCACACATCCTACCAGAAAAAAGGAATGGAGACATCACCCATCTGTGAAGAGCAGAGAGCACCGCACAGCCTCTTGCTGTTGGCCGAGCCTTGGACCAAAGGGCTGACACCAAATTCCGTTTTAGTGGGCTCTGTGAAGGTGTCTTCTGTCTGTCTTCCAAGATTCTGCTGCATCCAGAGGCAGCGGAGGGAGGGTAGGAAAAACTAACAGTATCACACAGGCCCATTTTCATGAGAGAAGTTTTGACTCATCTGTTTTCTTCTTAGCCAAAAGGCTCTGCACAGAAGTCAAATCGCGTATGTTATGAAGCAAATCAGCTGCAGAAAGGTGGACATGTCAGTTAGGAAAATATGTATGGGAATGCAGAGGAGTAAAATGTGGGAAACAGAATATATATATATATATATATATATATATATATAATTGCATTGTTAGAATAATCTAATAGAAAAATGGGAAGTGGAGGAAAAGTATTTCAGGAAGATGCATTGAATTTCTAGAACACGTCAAGTAAGACAAGTGACAGCAGTTTTCATTTTCCTAAAGCAGGGTTAACAGTTTTATGGGCTTCCAGCCTGAGAAACCCTACTTTCCTTTAGCATTTCCACCTGACTGAAAGATACCGAAGTTTCACACCTTTAAGCATAATACTATTTTATTAGCTGAAATCATATGTATAGACTTAGAAACCCAAATTTAGATATACTTGTCATAAGAATGCATGTTTGAAACTATTTTCAAAAAGTAAAACAAAACCAAAACAACAACCCAACCAACCACAAACAGAAAATCAAAAAGAGATACTGAAAACAACACCCAGGACCAAACAGAAAAGCCCAAGGGAATAAGAATTAAAACAGGAAGAGGAAAAGGGCAAAGCTATAAAAGTAAGAGGATACTACATTGCCAGTCTTTATTAAGATTATTTATTTTCTTATTAAGGGAGGCCAAGAGAAAGAAAATGGCACTTAACAATTGGCTGTCATTAGCTACGCTTCTTGGGCAGGAGCCTGTCCTCTTGGAGCTCTGGCTGAGATAGTTAAACTCAGGGACGACTAAAGAGGTGCCAAATTACATGAAAAGGCAGCTGTAGGGCTGGCACCTATAATTTATTTCCAAAAACTCTGCCTCGGTCAAGAAATAGGAAAGTTCCACGGTGACACACGAGGAGGGGCAGTCGCGTTCTGGGCTGCCGGCTCCTCAGGGTCACGCTTACGGCTTCTGGAGGTGGAGGAGCCTGTTCAGCTTTGGAACAATCTACTTCACAGTTCCCACACGTGCTTCAAGAAATGGGGTGCGCCATCGGAACATACATACACTAAGTCTGCACTACAATTCGTAACATTTTCTCAGAAAAAGGAACAACTCTTCATTAATACTTACTACCCACACAGCAACTACAGCCCTGAAATGTCCTTTGGAAATCACAGCTTTATGTACAGCAGAAGAGGAAAAAGCATCCACAGGGTATGCCAATCATCAACTGAAATATTTTCAAACAAGCTAAAATGACAGAAGGTTTTGGTTTTTTTTTCTTTCTCTGATGTAAAAAGACACAACAAATAGGAGGCAGATGCCTTCAGAAACTACTCAGAGTTGACTTGGGCCAGCTGAGGGAAAGACGCACTTTGTGATGACCAGCTACCTGCACCCTCCTAAAAACCTTTATGGTGTCGTTTATGTTAGAAGCTGGTTCCAGTGGGTTTCTCAGCCATCATTTACAAATGAAGGCAGGAAAAAAATCCCACAAACTGTGGGGCATCCAGTGTCAATCAGAGTTCCCAGAGAGAAAACAGCAGCACGCAGGAGGCTGCACAGGGCTGGTCTGGAAGGCTGGGTCTGGATCGCTCGGAGGCTGAACACAGACCCAGCAAGTTCTGCTCCAGCATCTTCACATGGATTTCAGCACAACGGGAAGGAAAAAAATCCCCTCCCTCTTGAGTAGAGCAACACCCCTAAAAGAAATGTGCTTTCTGGCTTGGAACACAATCCTACCCCTTTCTGGCAGGATTCTGGTTTTAAAATGCCAGTGATAATTTAAGAACATACCAGACAGGCCCGCTAGAGGAATACATTATTTAAGGAATAAATTTCCGTCTTTCCAGAAGCCTCTGACAACTGGACACAAGTTTAATCAAGACATTAGACATCACAGATGCTGATTATGACAAACTAAGTTCCAAAATATTGTTAAAATTCTGCCTATTCCAATGCGCTACTGAGCTGGTCAGGACTGGGAATTGTGTACCAAGTATAAAGGCTGTTGGAATTTAATTTTTATTTTTTTTTTTTTCCC
>VZRU01018621.1:0-21587 GCA_013398155.1 Pedionomus torquatus
GGCAATGCAGGCACTTCCCAGAGCTGCTCCACACAAGGAGCACACACTTCGTTAAATCTTTTCTTCTTCTGGGAGATGTGTTTAGCAGAAGAGAGACCTCCTAAGAGGTGAAATGAGCACACAGTGGTGTGGGAACGGTTATTGAAGCCTCACTTACGTGCTGAAAGCAGAAGCAGCGGCAGCAACCAAAATCGAGAGGTACCTTGACTCACACATGCAGCTTTTTATATTCCTATACGCCCAGCAATGTTTATAGGGCTGGTTTCCGAGCTGTTTTTCCAAACAGGATGAGCACTCTCCTTCTCACAATGTGACTGGCTTCAGCCACATAGCTCTACACAGCTCAGGATAAAACTGGTATGAACTGATGCTGCAGTAAAGAAAATCAAAACTAAGAATTCCACAGGTAGGTACAGTGAAGAAGACGACTGATGACCACCAGGGGACTCTAGAAGACAACTAATGAACACAAACACGCATGCTTTAAGGACATTTACGCACGCTAATCAGTTCTAACAAATTAATATGTTAAGAATTTCTCAGAAATTTAATGAATATATGTATCCTTACCACACGTAATCTGTGTAGTTCATTAACTCGGCCCATGCAGTAGGAGGAGTGATCCCCTGTGCTCCCAGCGCCGCAATAAAGAATGCCTGCTTTCTCAAACTCCAAGTGGAGTCTTAGAGAGTTGTCATCTTGTGCAGGCACATCTCCCTCTTGGAGGGGCCTCACTAGCCCATAGGCCAGCTCTCTTGGCTCTTCAGGGGGCACCCCAGCAGGGCTCAGCAGGGACTTGGGTATCTCTGGGCACCACCGAAACGTGATTGGTCTCATCTTCTTGACACCCACCCTTTAGATATTCAACTAGGACACAGACTCAGTCGGAAGAGAGAACAGCTCGTGTTAGGTAAGTGCATTCACACACACTCGAGTGTCTGATGGTTGGGATCGAAATGTCTTAGTAAGGTTGACTTTAATGAGTTGACGGGTAAGTACCCTTATAACTCTTACACTTCCAGGAACAAGCAGAAGAACATCCTCATCCATAAAGCTCAATGTGTATGTCAGAAAAGTAGAGATAAATTGAAGAGAGTGGCCTGTAGTTTAAAAATTCTCTGTTCCTGTGTTTAGAGTGAACACTCACACTACAGTGGCATTCCTCAGCAGGCAGTAGTTGAGACCCAAGAGTGATTCTCTTGCCCTGGCTGTCTACTCCTGGAGATGTCAGCCTGAGCGGCTCCTGACACCAGGGAGGTGCTGGCTACAGCCTGCTGCAGGCCAGGAGAGCTCAAAGGGTCTGACTGAAATTGCTGCTTATAGGATCCAAGATAATTGACTTTCATCAGGTATTTTTCCACTCTGGCCCAGCTCAGACAGTGGGATGTTCTGGTTATGACAGCTCAGAACTCACTGGATCTTGGGGGTGCTTGTATCCCCTGCTCTGTGGCTACAATCCATATATTGTCAGAAATGATGGATTATAGTTACTGTTTTCAAGGGGTAGGAGCCATGGGAGCCAGGCACACTAAGGGGTTACCGTTAGTCCATTGTCCTCCACCTTTAGTTTCTTTCATGTTGGAGCACGGTGGGATGGGACGTTCAGGTGGGAAGGCAATCGCGCCAAGCACTAGTGGCCTCAAGGCAGGGGGTGGGTGGGCCAGGGCGTTGCACCATCACATCTTTTGGATTCTACGTGTAGCTGTTTTTATCACCCTCTGTTCTCACCCAAGAGCCAAGTCATTTTTCTTGATGAAGAACATAAGATCTACAGCCAAACCAGCTTACAGTTTTGATGTCTCAAAACCTTGCAGCCCTGAGGTCCAGCCAGCCCTTGTTCAGCTTTGCTGACCAAGGTTTAGGACAGGAGAATTCCAAAATAACACTTAGGGTGTCTTCACAAACCTGGCACTGCTGTCCCCGGGCATCCTGTGGCCTCTCTCAGGCGGGCATACTCCAGTGACTCACTGAGCAGCCAGCAGAAGGTGCACAGCACGTGTCCCCTGTGCATGATGCTGCGGATTTATTCAGGGCTCTGTGAGATCGGGCTGCAGTGCAGTTTCATTCTGTGTATTGTTCTCTGGGGGCTGGTGATGCCATTGCTTTGTGCTGAGTTTTTAAGAGTGCGAGCAGCAGCGCTGCTGATGTGACTCCCTGGGGAGCCTAATTTCCACTGGCCTGGGATAAAAATTGAGTGGTTTGTTCTGTGTTGGCCCCAGGCACGTGCAGGGAGGCAGGCACACCGAGAGCCATGGGACTGGCGTAGCCGGGGCACTGACAAACTATGCAGGATTCCCCCACTTCTCTGGTGATGGATGGATACTCCAGCAATGTGCCAGCCTTCCTAACCAAACTCTGGACACTGGTGGAAGACCCTGAAACGAACCATCTCATCTGCTGGAGCAGCGTAAGTACAGCCAATACTGGGTGCAACGCTGGGAGACACCCAAGTGTGAGGCCCAAATGGTGTCCCGTAGTCTTCTCTTTGCTTTATAAGTGCTGGCTCTCCTTACAATTGGAAGAGTGAAAGGACTGGTAGTTCCTTAGGGGACCTTTTGGGTATCTTTGTTATTACATTTTTGGCAATATTGTGGCTTTTCTCTTTCAAAGGGACGACTGGTTTGAGAGTACTTTAATATCTACACATTTCACTTAAGGCATCTTAAGTGTTGTCTAACATTGAATGTTGTAAAAATCAGGTTTCTCACTTTGTCTCAATTTGCAGTTCCCTTAAGTATTCCAGAGGAGGTGCAAAGCCCTTAAATAATTCCACTACACTATTCCACAAACACTAGTTTGTGTTATTTCACATGCATTTGTTATCAGCCTTTCACAATGCCTTGGGAGAAGGCGGGAGACAAACAGCATCTAGACCTGAGGCTAAAACCTGTAGTTTACACAGATCTCAGACTGGCACTCTAAATCACTTGCTGTTTTGGACCAGCTTGATGTTTCAGCTAGTCTGTGTGATGATCACAGTGGTGTGCCTGCGTGCTGTCTGTACAGGTTCATCAGGACAGAGTGCTTTGCTTTGTCTTATTTGTCACTAAGGCATTAATGTGCTAAGTGCAATCAGAGAATTAACACGATGTATTTGGCCCCCTAATACAGCATTTTGATACCATGCTGTACTTTTGACCTGATCAAGACTTGCTGCAAGCAGTGTTGTGATTTGTCTTCAGCAGGGGGTTATCATCAGTTATCAGTTGTTTGCATAAACTTCTCTGAAATTGACAGCCTGTAACAAAAGCTGATTTAAAGGGGAAAAAAAGGTCTAAATCAGCCTTTCTGTCGTGTGTTTGTGTCCAGCAGAGTTTTCATTCAAAACCTGAGATTTGAGCTGCAGTGTTATCCGAGGCAATGGTTGCTTTCTGATGCTGATATTACGTGGCCATACAACTCCCAGACACCGAGTTTTGGTGTCCTGTGTCTTAAGTAAGGACTTTCAAACCAAGAAGGATTTTCTAACACGTATAAATAGTCCCTCCCCTGTTTGACTTGTGTGACTGACCACCCCCACCATGCTCTGCTTTCCTGCAACCTAACAGAGGCTACAGCTATATTCTCAGGAGCTTTTGGTAAGATTTTAGATGTCCAAGTTTCCCTGTGTTGCCTCTTTCTCTTCTACCCATCCATGTTGTTGGAGCTGAGAAATTGTACACGCACCTAAGCTTTCTGGACGTAATTGGAACTATTAGAAAACAGGACCAATAAAGACCTATGTACTCTGTCTTAGCAAGAAGGAGAAGAGATGGGGAGGAAGCCTGGTAATACAGATTTATAATAATACAGATAATATGTACACAAAATCCTGTTGTAAGGTGGAAAAGTCAGCTGTTTGTCTGCTGCCCGTGTCTCTGGAAGATTGGAAAAGAAGTAATTAAATGCATTTTTGAAGTGGAAGATGCAGTCACAGAATCACAGAATGATACGGGGTTGGAAGGGACCTTCTGAGAACATGCAGTCCAACCCCCCTGCCAGAGCAGATCCACCCAGAGCAGGCTGCACAGGAACATGTCCAGGCAGATTTTTGAATGTCTCCAGAGGCAGGGACTCCACTGCCTCTCTGGGTAGCTTGTTCCAGGCCTCTGCCACCCTCAAAGAAGTTCCTCCTCATGTTGAGATGGAACTTCTTACGTTCAACTTTATGCCTGATACCTCTTGTCCTGTCACTGGGCACCACTGAAAAGAGACTGGCCCCATCCTCCTGACACCCACCCTTGAAGTATTTATAGGTGTTGGATCAGATCCCACCTCGGTCTTCTCCAGACTAAAAAGCCCCAAGTCCCTCAGTCTTTCCTCACAGGAGAGATGTTCCAGGCCCCTAATCATCTTTGTGGTCCTCTGATCTACCCTCTCTCTTGCCCTTCTTCAACTGGGGAGTCCAGAACTGGACAAACTAGAGGGGCAGGATAACCTCTTTCAACTTGCTGGTCACACTCTTCTTGATGCACCCCAGGATGCCATTGGCCTTCTTAGCCACAAGGGCACATTGCTGGCTCATGGGCATCCTTTTGTCCACCAAGAATCCCAGGGCTTTTTCCTCAGAGCCGCTCACCAGCAGGTCAGTGCACAACCTGTCCTGGTACACGGGGTTATTCCTCTCCGGGTGCAGGACCCTATGCTTGCCCTTGTTGAATTTNCCACCAGTGCACGTTGCTGGCTCATTGGCATCCTTTTGTCCACCAAGAATCCCAGGGCTTTTTCCTCAGAGCCGCTCACCAGCAGGTCAGTGCACAACCTGTCCTGGTACACGGGGTTATTCCTCTCCGGGTGCAGGACCCTATGCTTGCCCTTGTTGAATTTCATCAGGTGCCTCTCTGCCCAACTCTCCAACCTGTGCAGGTCTCACTGGATGGCGGCACAGCCTTCTGGGGTGTAACCCACACCTCCCAATTTCATATCATCAGCAAACTTGCTGACAGTACACTCCAGCCCTCCACCCAGGTCATTGACCGGTCATACTGAAGAGGACTGGACCCAGTACTGAGTCCTGGGGAACACCACTTGTTTCAGAGCTCCAACTAGATTCTGCACCACTAATTCACCACCACTCTCTGAGCTCTGTCTTTCAGTCAGTTTTCAATCCACCTCATTGTCCATTCATCTAATTCACACTTCCTAAGCTTACGTGTGAGGATGCTGTGGGAGATGGTGTCAAAAGCCTTGCTGAAGTCAAGGTAGACAACATCCACTGTCCTCCCCTCGTCTATCCATCCATTCATGCCATTGTAGAAGGCTATCAGACATGATTTCCCTTTAGTGAATCCTTGTTGACTTGTTCTGATAGCTTTCTTTTCCTCCATATGCTTTGAGATGATGCCCAGAATTAGCCATTCCGTCATCTCTCCAGGGATGGAGGTGAGGCTGACTGGCTTGTAGCTTCCCGGGTCCTCCTGCTTGCCATTTCTGAAGACTGGAGTGACACTGGCTTTCCCCCAGTCCTCGGGCACCTCTCCTGTTCTGCAGGACCTTTCAAAGAGGACGGAGC
The DNA here is from genome assembly GCA_013398155.1 of Pedionomus torquatus. Lineage (NCBI taxonomy): Eukaryota > Metazoa > Chordata > Aves > Charadriiformes > Pedionomidae > Pedionomus > Pedionomus torquatus. Next base: position 5,492 of record VZRU01018621.1, read on the forward strand.
AGCCCAGCCATGACTTCTGCCAGCTCCCTCAGCACTTGGGGGTGCATCCCATCAGGACCCATGGACTTGTGGATATCCAGGTTACTGAACTGTTCTCTAACTTGCTCTTCCTCAAGCCAGGAAAAGTCTTCCGTCCAGACTTTCTCTGTTTCCTCCAAACTCTGTAGCTCCTGAGGGCTGGTCTGAGCAGTAAGGACTGAAGCAAAGAAGGCATTCAGCAATTCCACCTTCTCTGCACCCTCTGTCACCAGGGCACCCGTCTCATTGAACAGCAGGCCCACGTTTCTCTGGTTTTCCTTTTGTCTCCAGTATACTCGAAAAAACCCTTCTTGTTGACCTTGACATCCCTTGCTAGTTTTAATTCCAAAGAGGCCTTGGCTTTCTGCGTTTCATCCCTGCGTACTCTAACTGCATTCTTGTAATCCTGTAGCCTTCCCACTGACCACTGGGCAGTCTCTTCTGCTCACTGTACACTTCCTTCTTCCATTTCAGCTTTTTCAGAAGCTCCCTGCCCAACCACGCAGGTCTTCTGCTTCATTTGCCCGATTTCTTGCTCTTAGGGATGCACCGATCCTGGAAGAAAGTGATAATTGAGGATCAACCAGCCCTCTTGAGCCCCTCTACCTTCCAGAGCCCTAACCCTTGGGATTTCTCCAAGCAGTTTCTTGAAGAGATGGAAGTTAGCCCTCCTGAAATCCAGCGTTTCAGTCCTACTTGCTGTTCTGCGCATCCTACCAGTGATCCTGAACTCTGCCTTCTTGTGATCACTGCAGACAGGGCTGTCCCCAACCTTAGTGTCCTCCACCAGTTCCTCTTTGGCAGAACTAGGTCCAGCAGTACGCCTCTCCTTGTTGGCGCCTCCACCACCCGAGTCAAGACGTCATCATCATAACACTGGAGGAACCCCCTGGACTGTACGTGCCCGGCTGTGTAGCCTTCCCAGCAGGTCCCAGGGTGAGGGAAGTCCCCTGTGAGAACCAAGGCCAGGTTGTGAGGCTACTTTCAGCTGTCTGTAAAACGCCTCATCAACTTTGCCATCCTGATGAGGTGGCCTGTAATAAACACCCACAACAGCGTGTGTCCCTCGGCCTGCCTCTTAATCCTCACACACAAGCTCCCAACTCCAGGTCTCGTCTGACCCCGGAGAGAGCTTTAGGGACATCTCCTCATTCCCTGTCCATTCCTTAACACAGAGGGCAACCCCTCCATCCCTCTTTCCTTGTCTGTCCCTGCTGTGAACAGCTTGTAGCCCTCAGTAGCCACACTCCAGTTGTAGGATTGGTCCCAGCAGGTTTCAGTGACGGCCACTATGTCGTAGCTTTCCAGCAGCACAGCAGCTTCCAGCTCCTCCCTCCTGTTCTTGCCCATGCTGTGCGTGTTCGTGTAGAGGCACTTGAGCTGGGCTGTTGGCTGTGCCATCTTCTTAGGGGAGCACCCCTTGAGGTGTCTCACGGGCATTTCTCTGCTGACTCCAACTACCCCAGGAGCCTCTGGCTCATCTCCATCAGACTTTGACTGCAGTGCTCTTCTCATTAAGCATCTGCCTGCAGCATGACCAAGGCTGGATACAGGGGCTCCTAGACCCTGGCTGCTTTCCTCCCTAATACACCTGAACTTTCTGACTTTGTCTCTCAGCTCTACCACCAGATCATTCATCTATTCACATCTCTCACAGCAGTTCTCAGAGCTACCACCTGTTACCAGTAAAAGGCCCTGGCACACCCTGCTGCCTGTGACCTGGACAGCCGTATGCTTCCGTGGGAGCTCTGTCTGGCTTCCCACATCTATTCTGGTTGAAGTTGACAGCATGACTTTCTTCCAGGTGGAGACCATGGCTAAGCTCCTTCCAAGGGGGTGATGACCAGCAGTAAGACTCACCTGTCAAGCTAGCAGAGCTCCAACTCCTTCCTACGTGCCCTTTTCCCTGCAGCTCGTGGCAGTACTCCCAGGTGGCACTGAAGATTACACCCACTTGTTGCTTTCTTGCTCAGTCATCCAGAAGGGCCTCTTTTATGGGGGAAAGGAGAGAGCAGTGGACCCAGTGCTGCTGGGTGTGCTTGATCTGACCCACGGCACCTCAGTAGCCCACCCACAAGGTACCGGCTTTCGGTACAGACTGGCTACTTTAGCCAGCATCAAAAAGCCCTCAAAAAGAGCTCCTTTTGCCATGATTCCCACCCCCAGTGTGGACTTACCTACACTGGAGCCATTCTCCTCAGTGAGCCAGGAAGAACTAGCAAATTTTTGGAGTAGCTTGCATGGGTGTCTGTCATATTGGGTCTGTCAGGAACAGTTAAGATAAGCGTCTGCCTAGACCGGCGTACTACAGAATCAATATTCCCTTGGGCAGAGAAGACTTCCAAAGTTCCTCCCAGCTTGTGCTGTGAGGTTGTAAGACAAGCACTGCACAGCTGCCGTATGGGAACAAGCTGGCAGATGCGGCGCGTGTCGGTGAACGCCCTGTAACTCCAAAGCCTCTTGTGTCCGTGGGAATCCTTTTGGGTCCACCAGCTTCCGAAAACATTGCAGCCCTGAATTCAAAGGAATGACCTCCCAAGAGAGGCCATAAAGTGATCTCTGGGTATGCTAGGGCGCATGAAACCCTCGTGCTTCTCATTTTCATTAGCATGCCCAGCCTGGGACACACAGTTGTAGCCCAGAGAGAGTGAGTGGGCAGAAGCAAAAGGGGAGCAGGAAAATCACCTTCTGTCCACAGAACAGCCTTTGCAGTGTTTCGGGAAACTCTGGTCCCTGCTGTCATGTCTGCAAGCTCAGTCTTTGCGGTAATTCCAGCACACAGGTTATTAGTGAATCTCTTCGGTGCTGGATCAGCCTCTGCTTCTGCTGCACGCAAGCAAGGAACAACAGGAAAGACCCTGATGATGGTGAAAGGGTGCTGTCGAAGGCAGCAGTCATGTTTGCAAGAAGCACATTTGACCCAAAACTACTTGTTTGTGGGCATGCAGCGTTAATTGTTAGAGCTGGCAAACGAGCCTGAGTACAGAGGGAATTGGCACAACTTGGTGATGGCAGTGCAGTGGCAACAAGCAGAGCTGACCAGCTGGCTGTTCTCCAGAGGCTGTGGGCTGGCTAAAAGCACAAGTGGCCCCTCTTTTAGTCACTGAGCTTTCTCCTAGTGCTGATTACACTCTTGGTTTTAGAAACTCCTAGGCAGCCCTGAGAGGCACACCATAAAGACCCTGTGACGGGCATGTGGTGGGACCCACTTGTCGTTGGGTGCTCACTCTTACGAAACACTGTCCTTCTCTGTCAAAAAACAGCCCACTGCAAAATAACACCCACCCAGGGTGACATGCCATCAGCAGGAGCATGATGGTGGCGGTGCTGGTCACACAGCCCGCCCTGCCACCACCGTGCAGACCCTGGTGCCTGTAGCTATCTGTCCCTTGAAACTCAGGCTTAGCTGTGGTGGTATCTCCTTAATACCTGTCTTTGCCCTGGCATAGATCTCTGCACCTTGCCTGTCCCGCCATAAATCTGTTTCTCCACCAGCAAAGTCAGCGTGAGTCCCTAGACATCATTCCGTGCATGTCTATAAAAATGCCACTTTTGCCTCGAAATGTACAGCTGAAATAATGATGCTTCATTCCTTAAAATTCCCTGTGCTGCAACCCCCTATTCAGAGCAGAGATAGGATTTAAGGTGGCCCCTCTGTCTCCATATCCTTGAGACACACTGAGTCTGGGGATTTAGAAAACAGTTCTTCCAGGATCTGAAGGGAGCTCCAGGAGAGCTGGAGAGGAACTTTTTGTCAGGAAGAGGAGTGACAGGACAAGGGGTAACGTTTTTAAATTGGAAGAGGGGAGATTTAGATTGGATCTTAGGAAGAACTTGTTTGCTGTGAGGGTGGTGAGGCACTGGAAGAGGTTGCCCCGAGAAGCTGTGGCTGCCCCATCCCTGGAGGGGTTCAAGGCCAGGCTGGATGGGGCTTGGAGCAACCTGGGGTGGTGGGAGGTGTCCCTGCCCGGGGCAGATTGGGGGTGGCAGGGTTAGAACTCCATGATCTTCAAAGCCCCTTCCGACTCTAACCAGTCTGTGATTCTATGAAAACATTGTTCCTGAGCATTGGTTACTGGTGAAAATTCATTGCTGTGTGCAGTTTAAAGGCAGTTTCGGTGCCATGTGTTTCACCAGTCCTCTCTTTACCAGCTTAGCAGCCAGAAGGTGGAAGGCCAGGCTGGGAAAGGCCTGCAGCCTGTCCTCTCTCCCAGCCATCCCAGACAGCTTGCATCGTTTTGCAGTCAGAGGGTCCTCACACCACAACCCCAGAAACAGGCGTTTCATCTGGTTAACGTGCATGTGCTATCCTGGGCTGTAAAGCAGAACTGTTAACCTTTTGAAGGGTGCCCTCGTGGCTGTGTATTTTCAAAAATAATCAAGAAAATGTAAATAGAGAAAAAATGTAAATGTAAATGAAAATGAAAATGTAAATAGACCAGTGTGGTGTCTCCAGAGATGATTTGCTTTCTTGCCTTGCTGTGCTGCTTGTGCCAGGTCTCCTGGAAGCTCTCCCTCTGCGACTGCTGTGCTCTGGAGCAAATGGGCTTGAGTTAGACCTATACAAAGGATTATAATGGCAATTCCTGCTTTCCAGGACCTTCTTCAGACACCAGAGTCTTTCTGTGAGGTCTATGCAAGGATGGACAATCACAAGCCCTGAACTATTTGTGTGTAAAAATCTGTAGTTTCTTTCTCCAAGGCTCTTGAGTTAAGCAGTGGCAAAGCTTAGTAGAATAAGATCAAAACTGTGGCCACAGAGGACTGAAAGGACACATCTGTCATTGAAGGCTGTTATCACTCTTTTCAGCTTCCAGGTAGCATTTCAAAGGGCAGGACTTCCCTGGCTGTAGGACTCAAGGAAATCACCTCTCACGGTCAGGGATGCTCCTCTGACTTTGCCTTTGCTCTTGTTTTCTTTGCAGAATGGCACCAGTTTCCACGTATTTGACCAAGGACGCTTTGCCAAAGAGGTGCTGCCCAAATATTTCAAACACAATAACATGGCCAGTTTCGTCCGGCAGCTGAACATGTGTAAGTTCCACCTCCAGAGTCTAGGACATGTAGGTCCTAGAGACACACGGGGAGCAATGGGCAGTGCAGGTGGGACAGGAGGGGTGTGGATAGAAAAGTTGGTCTCACATATCTGTGTTATTGCGGCATTACTGATTTTGCCAAAGGGGCCTTGCCTCCGTGAACCCAGGAGGGTGATTTCCTTACATTTGCCTTAGGTTCCAGCATGACATTTCTGTTAGATTAGATTGCAAGACAAGAGCTAAGAAATTTCAGCTCCCAGGTTTCCTGCATAATGATGACCCATTATTTCTTTTGCATTTTGTTCTATATGGGACTTTTTCCAGCAGCCTGTGTGCTGTGACACCTCCCTCAGAAACTGCTGCTTTTGAGGTTGGAGCCCAGAGCTTACCCATTTCACCAGCCATATTGCTGAACTAATTACAGACAACACTTTCCCTGCAAATCTTGACTTGTTTTTCAGATATTTTTACCTCTTGTGGATGTGTAGGTATGGTTTTTAGCCACATCTAGACTGTAACTGTATTAAAGTATAGTAGGGTTTTTTTTGGAAGTTTTTGAGTGACTGATTTTGTCAATCAGTAAAGAATTTTACTATTTAACTGTGATATTTAACTTTTCTATTTAACTATACACTAGCTCTATTGTAAACTGTGGCCAGTCTTTAGAAACCTTTCTAGGACTTCAGAGGAGTGTACTCCAAGTAGATTTCCAAATGTGCATGTGACCCTTTTTTTCCAAAAGCGGCACCTGATGCTGGTCTGTGTCTTTTGAAAAACATCCCCCCAAATACCAAATTTGGCTCCCAAATCAAACCAGAGGTTTCCTAAAAGCAGGCTCCTGGCCGAGGAATTGCTGGTGAGGTTTTCATGGCCTGGGCCAGGGGCAGGGGTGGCCAGTGGGACACAGGGGGTTCTCCCTCACACTGGATTCCTTGAAGATACTGCCCAAAATCGTGCCTGGCTGCAGGCTGGGGGCATGGCTGTGGCCTTGAGCACCAGCTCATCTCAAACCGCTGGGAGAATGGACAGAAATGTCCTCAAAAGTGACCGGGGTGGGAGGTGAGGAGGAAGGCCTGGGTCTGCGGGCCTCCCACTTGTGTCCTCTCTGCACAGATGGCTTCAGGAAGGTGGTGAACATTGAGCAGGGGGGTCTGGTCAAGCCTGAGCGAGACGACACCGAGTTCCAGCACCTCTGCTTCCTGCAGGGCCACGAGCACCTCCTGGAACACATCAAGAGGAAGGTGAGGGGATCTGAGCGGGGGATACACGTGGGGGTCAGGCCTCCGCTCCCTGGTGAGCCCTCCAGGTGGGATGGATGAGGTGGAGAGACCTCAGTTCCAGAAGGTTCTGCACAGCCGGTATGGAGAGGCTACTAGGTGCTCGTTCCAAACATCCCCCAACAATGTGCCCCACAGCTTAACTGCAGTGTACCTCCAATGGTTTACTTGAGGCATCTTGTCTATTTAATGTATTTGCCTCAGGCCTTCTGCTACCAGGAAAGTAGTGAATATTTGTTTCCTGTCCCTCGGGTGTCTTGAGCAGCAAACGTGTTGTTTCTCCCCAAGCAGGAGACCCTCCAGGACCTTTCTAACCCCTTTTTTGGGATGGATTGACCAGGACAGCACTCCACGATCGTTGCAAGGGTTTCTACCACAGCTCCGCTCCTCTCTTGATAAATCCTCAAACTTCTTCTTTGCTTTCAACCGTGGGCTGCTGTACTATAGACCGTTTGCTGTAACCCCTATTGCCCTCTGTTTCTCGTTTCTCTTCTCTCCACATACATGTATGGTTGGGGCAGGGGTCCTGGGCTTGCAGGGCTTGGCTTCCATCAGAGTTTTGCCTGTGGTTGGTCGCTCTGTTGCTTGTCTAGACAAGTACAGCAAAACTCCTGCAGGGTTTCCCAGCACTCATCTTCCATTATAGAAGCAATAACCTACTCCTGTCTCCTGTTTTCTATCTTTTAACCTGTGTCTTGTTAAATTAGCATACTGACTTCAGAAAAGGGACTTCAGCAGAAACCTTCTGGAAATCCAAGTGTCAATTTAAAGCAGTTCATCAGGTTCATTCCTGTAAAACATGAGGTTGGATTTGGTCTCTCTGTAGTTAAAGTAGAAAGAATTAATCTACTTCAGTTCTGCCCTGTTCCTCAAAATACCATTTTTTTCCCCCAAGCTGATTTGAAATAAGTTCCCACTTAGGTTAATTAGTTCCCACAGGAGAATGTCCTGCTGTGTCCCTGTATGAAAGGATTTTTCCTTCTCTTTGTTCTGTTTTACCCTTTTCCTCTTCACAGTAATATCCTAAGGATAGTTTAAACTGTTGTACGTACACCAACTGTCCTGGTATCTCTGCGTGTCAGAGCCCAGCACCTGAGACACAGCAGTGACTCTGTCTGTCCATGTCCTTTTTGCGTTGGTAAAATCCATCTTTGATTTTTCTTCCTCAGGTGTCAGTAGTGAAAAGTGAGGAGACCAAGATGCGCCAGGAGGACTTCAGCAGGTTGCGATATGAGGTACAGATACTGAGAAGTCAGCAGGAGAACATGGAGTGTCAAGTGCAGGACATGAAGCAGTGAGTTGAATCCTACTCAGGCTGCTTCTTACGGGCATTTGCTTCTCAAGAATTCTTAGTCTCGGGCAATGTTTTGAAGGAGGAACTTTACACACCTCCTTTACCAGGAAGCACAGGCTGAGCCAGGGACTAATCATAGGGACTAGATCTGTTGAGATGATAACATGTAGGATTCCTATATGGATTTCTGTGCATGCCTCACGACTTACAAAATTAATTCTCAGCCTCTGTGTCTTCTGTGAAAAGCGGACTTTTCCGCTTTTTGTAGGAACACAAGAACTTCAGTAGTGTTTAGTCCATTTCTCTGAAGACTGTGTCTTCTGACATGGCCAAAATTGTTGTATAAGAGCAAAACATGCAAATGCAGTCCTGCTTGCCTGTGGCTGCCTGACCTCCATCTGTCTGAGACTGGGATGTTCTGAGTGGACATGGTCATGAGAAATCTAGTAAATGGACACAGTTTTACAAACTATGTACTTGGAGAGGTTTTTATATGCCTCCAGAATTTCATTCCTTACAGACAACTTTGTTCAAAAAGCACTTGAATAATCAAAAAGACCCATCTTTTAAAATGAAAGCTGATATTCATACATTGCCAGATGACACGGGCATCCTGGGCCCTGAGAGCATACCCTATACTGTGAAATGTCATAGAATTATAGAATGTTTAGAGTTGGAGGAGACCTTAAAGATCACCCATTTCCAACCCTCTGCCCTGGGCAGGGACACCTCCCACCACCCCAGGTTGCTCCAAGCCCCATCCAGCCTGGCCTTGAACCCCTCCAGGGATGGGGCAGCCACAGCTTCTCGGGGCAACCTGGGCCAGTGCCTCACCACCCTCACAGCAAAGAAGTTCTGCCTAAGATCCAATCTAAATCTCTCCTCTTCCAGTTTAAAACCCTTCCTCCTTGTCCTATTATGCTTCCTGACAAAGAGCCCCTCTCCTGCTCTCTAGCCTCTTACATGGAATGAATAAATATTTTTATCCTCCTTCAAATTTTAATGACTCCTACACTTAGCACATGCATGAAATCACACTATGAAGTGTAGGTGCAGTGGCAATGAAACAGTTCCTAGGTGTGTATCTTTAAATTTTTACGGAATTCCGGTACTGATTTTTCGGCTTTGCTTTTAGTTTGTTCTCCCTTTTGTTTTGCTTGCTTCTTTGCTCCATCTGGCAAAAGGTTAAATTGCATCAAACTGGTGAAATTACTACAGCATTTATAAACTAAGACAGGCAAGAAATCCTAGGCTGAAACCATGTTAAGAAATTTACACTGGTGAAGAATGATTAGGGCATAACTCCAGCACAAGCTGTCAGACTAAGGAAAGCTGCTTTACTGAAAACCCGGTCATTGCCAGTACAGAAAGTTCTCTGCAGAAATTGTTGTTGTATATATGAATCTTAGAATGGTTGGAGTTGGAAGGGACCTTAAAGGTCGCCAAGTTCCAACCCCCCTGCTGAGGCGGGCAGTAGCTGATGAGGGCAGCTACTGTGCTCTTTCAAGCCCTGGACCTTATCTTGCCAGTTCCAGCATCAGTTCACACTAGAAAGGCTAAAAATCAAAAATAATTTATAAATTTCACATGCATGGTAGGTTTTGCTGGCCTGTTAGTTTTCATACATTCCATATGCTCTGGAGATAAATTGGCTGGTAAAGCCTTCTGCAGCATGGACTTCGTTGGCACCTAGGTTTGGAAGCAGCACAGTAAATGAAGCCTGCCCCTCCCCATCTCACTTTCTTGGGCTGGCTGTTCAAGGAAGCCTGTAAACTCCTCCGTGTGCTGCTTTTGCAGACAGAAAATAAATATGCTCTGTGTAATTGCAGGCTGGGCACAGGGTTTGTGCTGGATGAAATCAGTGACTCCCATTAATGTAATCATTATAGTCCTCCTAGTTCAAGGCTCTCACGTGCAGAAGCATCCCTCCAGCTGCCCCAGTCCCTCAAACATGCCTTTGCACCACCGCATGTATGAGGTCGCAGCAAGCAGAATACCTAGGATCTGTCTGTAGGATCTCTTGATTTTTGGGGGCAGCTGCAGAGAGGTTGGGCTTTCTTGGCTCCCGCCGTAAGAACAGTCTTGGTCCAAATCTTTCAGTCATAAATCAGGCCTTGCTGTAATTCTGAGTTTGGCCCAAACTAAATACATGTCCTCCTGTTACCCTCTCCTATAGATGTTGCCTTCTCTGTTTTTCCTCCATACTCTGGTGTGTAGTTCTTTTGAAGCCAAGGAAAAGTAAGGCAAGCTATTGTGTGGCCCAGTTTGGGACACCTGAAAAGAGCTGAGCACTGCTAGAGCCCCAGAGTGAGACAGCCTTTGCTCAGCCGGGTCTGCTCTGCATCACGGCAGCACCACAACTTGTTGGGATGTTTCTGTGTTCCCAGAAATTTTCTGTTTCACTTGCAGGCAAAATGAAGTTCTTTGGCGGGAAGTTGTTTCTCTCCGACAGAACCACTCACAGCAACAGAAAGTGATTAACAAGGTAGTGCTCACTGAAACTCCAAACTGACCCGTACTGCATGGTGTATATCCTCCTCTGACTTTTTTTTTTTTTTCTTGTCCCATAATCTTCACACTCTGGTATCACCATATATTTATTTTCCCTCTCTTTCCAATTGTATGATGTTCTTACCTGTCCTCTGGGAAGCGATCATTATGAAGTCATAGATTATGCCCTGGAAAATAAGGTTTAAATTTCCCTGTAGGTCTTTACTGTGATGTTAGAAACAATTTTTCTGTGGAAGTCGTGAGCCAGAGAGTACACCTCTCACTAATTCCTGTACTGACTCTGTTCTGGTTGTACTGACGCCTTCGGGCTTCCCAAAACTTTCCTTTTTCATTGTACAAGGGAGGAGCCTCCCCATCCTGCCAGCACTGAAACCGAAGGCAGCAGAACTGGTTAGCCATTCCCCCTGCTGGGAACCTCTGGTGACTCAATATATTGTTGAGGAATTATTATACAACCTTTTAGACTGAAGGAGCTCTGCAGAGCCATCTCCCTTAAAATCTAGCATGACTATTACTAGAAAAGTCCTCCTCGGTGATTCCCACATGGTGCTGACATCACATTTACCAAATCCCCCTCTGTGGTTCCACGTGATGGTCAGAACATGGCTCTGAGTCATAGGACTGAGTAGAAATGCACAAGGCTGTCCCTGTGCATTTCTGAGGCTGGACCAGCCACACCAGTCATTGTAGAGGCATTTATGCAACTCAATTTTGTTATATTGAGCAATGAGTAAGAGACAGCTGTGATACATGACAGTAATGCTCTCTTTGTTTGGAGGCAAACAAAAAAGCAGATCTCAAGGTGACTTGGGAATAGGTTGTGAAACGATTCCTCTCTGAAGGAATTCTGCATGCTTTTTAGCGTCCAGGTACATCAACACTGAACTTCACAGGGCTGAAAAACTTAACTGGAAGATCTAAGACCTCCATCCATCCTAGGGGGCTGCCTCTTTCAATTGCAAAGCCTTAAAGGTCTCTAAAGATTTTTAGGGAGGCCAAGTCTAACTTCAGGCCGAGGAATGTTGGCCTGTGTACTTCACAGGATAATTCCCATGTCTAATAGGGCTCACTGGAGTTCTGCATGCACAAAGACTGGGAGAGAAAGGACTGAGCACGTAAGAGAAAGCAGCCTTCACAAAAAGCAGGCACCTGGTGGTGTTTCTTGAAAGCTGGGCAGGTCGTTGGACTTCTTGGAAAGCTTAGTTTGGTTTGGGGCTCCAAGGTCTCGTGCAATTTGGCTCCTGTGTCTCATGGCTGCTCTCAGCTTTGGGGTGGCATCAGGAGGGAGGAATGTGAGATGAGAGTGACTGCGAGAGCACGGAGTGCTGAATCACTCTGCTGATTAACGCTGGATTTTGATCTCTCTTGACAGCTGATTCAGTTTCTGTTTGGCCAGCTGCAGTCGAGCCCCAGCAGTGCTGGGATAAAGAGGAAGCTGTAAGTACCCTTGTGTGGTGCGCGCACGCTTGCGGGCATAATGCTGCTCCCTCACTAAAAGCACAAGCTCAGCTTGCCCAGGCGGGTTGTCACCAGACCAGGGTACCACGGTGATGGGAGATGAATGGCCTGAACTGCAGAGTCAGACCTGCTGACATGCTCCGTTTAGTGGCCTTTAGAGAAGCACCCTGTCAGCTCGTGACCTTTATTTGGGGAATATGGAGCGTGATGGGAGACGGGAACATGACCTAGTGGGAGGGTAAGGAGTAGGACCACCTACAGGTCCCAGCTTTGCCGCTTGTCATCGGTGGGAGCGGGGCTGGGCACAGCAGCCCACAGACACCTTTGGTTTTGGCCACAGTCAATGAATGCAGTGTGTGCCAGACGCGGGCTGGGTGGTGCAGAGGGGAAGGCAGAGGCAGATATTAGCTAAGGACAATCTTTAGAGTCACGAGTAAGCTTTTCAAGGTGTGTGAATAGAGGAGCTTGAATTAAGAAGCTCAGTGCCTTCCAGTTGAGCACTTCTTGCCCTGTGGTGCTTGTGATCTAGAGGGTAGAAGGGGTCCTCAGAGGAATTTTGCCTTTGTGGCTCAGGCTGAGGGCAAGGACCTGCCTCCACTTCACACATTTGCTATGACCTTGTGGCCTCTGGCAACTCAGAACCTTCTTCGTGCCTCAGAGAAAGGAGCCAGGATTCCCAAGAATGGCTTCTCAGGGGGGTTGATTTCCTTCAAATCAGTGTCCTTGTTTTTGGATGACTCTTGTGAGGATTGTAAAGGAATCACAGGACTGGGTGAAGGATAATCTGTACAAGCTGGGTACTTTTACCTTTGCCTACCCTGTCTACTGAGGCTCTTGGAACGGATAAACACTGCATGGAGAATGGTAAAAAAGAAGAGGGCTGCAGGGAAGGACATCAGCTGCTCTGAGCTGCTGAGTCCCAGGAGTGGGCAAATTTTCCTTCATGGAGTGGGGAAGAGAAGAAAAGAGATGCCAGATCTGATTTCTAATTTCCACTGGTAGGACTGTGCATTCCTTATAGAAGCTTTGCAGCCCAGGAAGTGTTGTCTTTGCTGCTTTTTGAAAAAAAAAAAAAAAAGCATAATCATTAGTGAGAAACTGTGCTGAAAGGAGCAGAGGAGCACAGAAGTACCTGCACAGCAACTGTGGTGGCCTCCTTATGGATCGCACTGATACGGCTCACCTGCAGTTTGCACAGTATTGTGTGTGTTGATTTGAGTTTCTGCTTCCTTGGAAACACGAGGGTCTGTGTTCAAGGAACCTCAGTTCTTGTGAACTTCTACATTTGCCCCTCCACCTTTCACAATCTCGTTTACCTGCCTCTCTCTTAAATGGCTGCAGAGAAGCACAGTGCACAGCCCGGAGCGACTCTCGGCACAAGCCCAAGTGCTGACTGGGGGCTCTGGTGAAGTTTGGACAGGTCTGTAAGTCCACTGGCACGTCTGACCCGGGAAGCAGTAGATGAGTTAGATGCCAAAGTTACATGGATAAGAAATACTTGATGGGGATGTTTATTTGTGGCTCCTGGAGCAGAGATCTCGGCACCTACAGATTTGTGGTTGTTGCAAGGCTACCTGTGATACCTTGGTATGTACCAAAGGGTGGCACATGGCCATAACACTGCCCATGTCAGGGTGATTCAAATTCTCTTTTTAATTTGTTTATCTTTAGTTAATGTCACAGAATAGGAAAAGGTGGTTAAGCCAGCTGTTAGACAACACTGAGGTCTTGACCACTGCAGTCACTGCGTGGGGCTTTATAATTACTTTTGCTGTAGGAGCTGAGCAAACCCAAAATTTGTCCCAACACATCCAGCTCCAGTGTCTGTAGGATGAAGGCGAGGAATTATCTTCTGCCAAGCCTTTTAAACATTGCTGTGCAATAAACTGTTGGCTTTCCCTGGTGCCCTCAGCCAAATCACTGTCTTCTAAATGAACACTGAAAGTGCTTTTCCCAGACTTCAGGACAGTGGGAAGAGAAGAGAAATTTCCTAGGCAGTTTTACAGGATCACCACAGCATTAACAACAGTGGGGGTGTAGCAAAATATGCCAGTTCCCAGATTCTCTGGGACTGCATCACAAAACCAAGGAATTTTTTTGATGGAAAGGCACTGCCCATTTGGGGCTCCTTCTCATTTTCCCTCAGTTTCAGCCATTTGCTGAATGTAAAGCATACAGGACCCAGCATGCAGACCCACCCTCTTGCTGTCAGTGGCCACCTGTAAAACCCTGACGGTCATTTTTTTAAAGCCAGTATAAAATAAGTTTAGGCTCTGCTTTGCATCTCCCCCTGTTTTATTAGCAGATGGCACGGGTTCCTTTTATGCAACGCTACGTACAGACATGTTGCTTTGCCAAAGTGGAGATGGGTGTGAGGGAACTGGTATCAAGCCCAGATTCCCAGTATTCCACTAATAATTTCAGCCTAGTTACGTCCAGTTAAATTAGCTGAGGACCCGGCCTAGAGCCTGAAACCACTAGGGATTAGAAGAAAGTATCAATTGAATTTGCTATTTTACTTGTATCTTTTAAATCTAGAACACTCAGTCCATCCCTTCTTTACATGGCTAATGCCATGAGTCATGATTAACAGTGAGCTTGTCCAACACTCTTGTTTCCTTTCCTTGTCCATAACGCTGAATAAGAAAGTACCTTAGGGAAAAAAAAAAAAAAAAACCAAACCAAAAAAAGGGAGTACCCAGAGGAGAACAACCCTTGGCTGAGAGACGTTTCTTCTTTGAGCACCCAGGATCCAGTCAGTATGTGCTGGAGAAACAAAACTGTTTCTCTTCACAGAGCTCTGATGCTTGACAACGGGATCTCAGCCCCACAAGCGTCCAAGGTCAGCCGGCACTTGTCTACGGACCCCCTCCATGACCCTTATTTCATACAGTCGGTAGGTTGACGCCAGCCTCTGAGCTTTGTGGGGTTTCTTTGGCCAGGGTGGAAAAATATTTGAAGCAATAATACAGATTACAGAGTAGGCAGTTTGGCAGTGAAGAAGAGGTTTGCAAAGCGGGGTGACATTATTAATTCTTCAGCTCCCCTGTTGCAGGGAGGGCGTGCATGCGTACACTCGTTCTGTCGTGTTCGTGTGGGGGACCATGGGTTGTGGAAGGGAAGGGAAGACCCCAGACATCAAACTCTCCGTGGTCATACTCCAAGCTGGCTCACCTCAAGGGCAGAGAGGAAGCAGTATGTTCTAGAAGTGATATTTCTGATCCAAGCCAGATTTTTGCAGTCACTGAAAAATCCCTACCGCCCTAAGCAGACACCAGACACACGACATTCATGCAGTTGAAATAGTTGAGCTGGCACGAAGGACAGGTACTCCCCTGTCAGGCTGTGTTGGAGCTTTCCCTCCAGAGGAAGCTAAACAGCCTGGGCAAAGTGTCAGTCGTGGGTAAAACCACTGTGTAGCTGACACTGCAGTCACAGTGCTCATTTTACTCCTGCACCCTTGTGTGGTTGGAGGAAAGACAGAGGAAATTATAATTTTGCGCAGTAGGTAAAAGCTTTCTCGGTTTCAGTACAAGGAGAACTCAAGAGCACAGTGAATAAACCCTAACTGTCTCAGGTAGGAGCTTGGGCTTGTTCTGTTCCTCAGAAAGATAAATCTGTATGGTTTTTACTTTCCTCTTAGCCATCAACAGAACCTGCCTCTTGCTTAAACAGCCCTGCAATTTCTGGAGGACCCATCATTTCTGATATTACTGAAGCATCACCTTCCAACATAGTAAATATGCAATCCCCTCCTGAAAATGACAGGTA
This sequence comes from Pedionomus torquatus, assembly GCA_013398155.1. Lineage (NCBI taxonomy): Eukaryota > Metazoa > Chordata > Aves > Charadriiformes > Pedionomidae > Pedionomus > Pedionomus torquatus. Next base: position 20,857 of record VZRU01018621.1, read on the forward strand.
AACATATTTGTGATTAAAAACAAGAAGAGTTGGGTATGGACGTACATAACTTCGAAGGAGTTTTTCCTGGCTGTGATTTTACCAAAGTTTCTGTTTGATTCGCAAACCTCTACAGGTGGTGGGCTGGAAAAATGTGTTCCACTTTGCAGTGTGGGTCAGATTTTCAGAATGAGGGAGGGATAATGACAGCAGATAATAACTTTCAAAAAATAGTAATGAATTTCATGCTGAGAACTTCCACTCACCTTTTTGAGAAGAATTCGATGTTTCTTTATATCTGGTTCTCAAGACAAGGGCCGTCTCAGACTTTATCAAATAATGAGTTACTAACACTCGTTGGGTTTCTTGAGAGAGAGAGGAGGTTCCCTTTTGGCTTTGACAAGGAAGAAACAGAATCAAACCACATCTTTCTGCTCATGAGAATAGAAAGGTTGCATCACAACAACTTCCAATGTTTGACAGCTTTTCTGTGAAAAGGTCCCAGTACCCTCAGAGCGGAATACAGAGGCATTTTAATGCTTATCTCTTCCTGCCACAGACACACAGTGTATTTAGGGCTGGTAGTAAAACAGCTACAACTATATCAAGTAAAGTAAGTAAATTGGAAAGTAAGCAGATAGATGAACCAAGTTTCTCAAGCTTATACGCTGGAAATTGCCCATGTATCTGTCTTTCCATTAAAATCATAGCCATGATATTAGCTAGAAGCATGTAAAGAGCTCCATATTAAG
>VZRU01018623.1:16980-27947 GCA_013398155.1 Pedionomus torquatus
TGCCATACTCCAAGTGCCAGCTGGAGGCACCCCCAGCTGCAAAAATAAAATAAATAAATAAATAAATAAAAGACAATTTCAAAAAGAAAAAAAAGTAAAACTGTTATTTTCCACCCAGACTGTTTGGGAGTAACTCCTCACAGGTGGTTCCACTGAGCAAACCTCGGTAAATATCGTTCCAGGATGGGGAGGGTGATGGCAGCCCCAAAGCACCTGCAAGTGACAGCGTTTTTTGCAAATAACAAAAAATCCCATCCAGAAACAAATAAAACCCATTATTAAAAGAACAATGAAGTGCTTCAGATACACCAAAACCAGTCAGACACTGGTTTTAAAGTAGCCTGAAGTTAGACCCGGTAAAGCACCAGAGGATGCCCCCGCTGGCATCAGTCACAGCCCCAGGGAAGAAGCCAGGAGCCTGCTGTGAGTTGTGTGCTAATTACCTAATTACCTGTGATAACATCAGGTGCAAACCTTCAAAGAGGTTTGGCAGATTGGGACATGCCAGGGGAGCAGTAAAACCTGAGGCTGGGAGGAAGGAGAGGAGGAAGGACTGTGGTGGCACCAGCCCTGAGCAGTACCTGTCCCTTAGCCTGGTGGTGGCACTGGCACCCTGTTGGGATGGGACACGTCTGTGTGGCCCCCCCCAGGACTGAGGGTCATCACAGTCACCCCCTCAGCTGGAGGCTGAGGAGTCACCTCTTCAAGGAGGGGGGAGCATCTGTCATTGGATGTGTTTGGATTGCTCTAATTAGGTGCTTTATTTGGCTTTTGAGATGATGAGGGGGGAAAAAAATCAGGATATTTATTTATTTATTTCTCTGCTGAGGTGATTCTTAAGTCATGTTCATCCCTGTCTTAAAATCATAGAATGGTTTGGGTTGGAAGGGACTTTGAAGACCATCCAATTCCAACCCCCTGCCCTGGGCAGGGACGCTCCCACAGACCAGGTTGCTCAAAGCCTGGTTGAACACGTCTCCTGGTTTGGCATTGATAGCTCAGTGGCTACCACCTGGACTACCTGAGAAGATGGGCAATGCCTCTGGGTCCCTTGCTCATCCTCACTTCATTAGTGCTCCCCGGAACCCTAATTGAGAGCAGGAAGCCTGTCATCAGTAGTTATCCACCCAAAGTGCCTCCTTAGATGACCCAGAAGGGTCCATGATGGTACCACCAGCGCTGGGGGCTGCCACCTGAGCACTGCCCCAGCTCCTCACCAGTCACAGGCCATACCCAGGGCTCTATAAAGCCTTCACAACTTCACCTTCAGTATCTTTGGGCTGTTTTGCTGCAGGGGCTCCTTTTGGTACCTTGCTGTCAGTGACCAGCTGTGGTTCCACCACTTTCACACCAAGAAGCCTGCATTTGCCATCCTCAGAGGTGACTCTCCAAGCTCCGAGACACAAGACTAAGAGACCACACCAACCCAAAATCAGGTCAGTGACTAAACTCATTGAGTCGAGTGGGAGCCCCATAAGGGAGCTCAGAGAGTCATTTGGGGCTGTTGTGTAGACCCAGGAGCAAGAATTCAGCCACTTGTTTCTAGGATGGGGAGGGAGCGGGGGGCGAAACTGCCACGTGCCCCGGTGAGGATGCAGATGGTTTTGCTACTGGGAGTTTATGGATGTGGCACCAACGAGGGCCGAGGGCACGCAGGTCTTGCGTAACGCTGGGCGTAGGGCTACAGAACCCCACGGCAGGCTGCGTTTTGGTGTCAGTTCACTTTTTTTCCCACCAGCATGCTGCAAAACTAAGCTCTGTGCCCCTCACCCCTTTAGGAGCTCTACTCTGCTGCTTCTCCAGGCAGGTAGCCTGCCCTGGCTGCTTGGTGGCCACTTGGCCAGGGTGCCACGGGCACCCAGTAAACAAAAAGCAAAAAAAAGCCCAGTAATTCCACATCCTTCGTGCTGGCTGCTCTGGGTACGGGGGGTGTTGCTGAACTTCTGCTCCGTGCTACATCTTTATCTCGCGGTGCTCTTCCATCGGCCCCACGTCTGAGCTAATTTCAGCCAGTTTACACCTAAAAGGCTGCCGCCGCGGTGGTTCTCAGGACAGGCTCGTCAACGCCCACGTGGCAAAATTAGCAATAAGGTCCATGATAGTTTAAGCTCCCCAGAGTTTCCATCAGTCGCCCCAGAGTGAAGTATTTCCCTTCCAAAGCGTGTGTTTGAAGCGGGGTGAAGGAGACCTTTCCCTGCCGTTTCCCCACCACCTCCTCTCCATGGCACAGACAAATATTGCAGCTTGTTTTTTCCAGAAGCGTAAGCGTTGTGTCAGTAACAAAGACAGCAGTTTGCATTTCAGAGGAAGAGACAACAACCTAGCCCCAAATATTTGCTCTGCCCAGAAGAGCAACAGTTTGCAGACGGTTTAACAGCAGTTTGAGGCTTTTCGGGGGTCTATTTTGCCGGTATGTGTATACATTTAAAGCCTACAGCTTTGTTTTTAATGAATATTGACATTTGTGGGCTGAGTGTTTTTTTTTCTCTAAGTAAAAGGGTGAGGTTTTGACCCATTGGAATCTTTGAATTTCTATTCTTTCAAAAGCAGTAGTGCTTTAGATCTGAGCTTTTATAGCACGTGGCACGTAAGCTGTGTTTAACTTCTCGTGGAGTTTCCACATTATTTATTTTTAATACTCTTTTTTTTTTGCTTTCCTGGAGAGGGTTAATGTAAGCTCTGGAGCTGCCCAGTGAGCAGGTCCCCAACTCCCAGGTGTCCACCACCACCCGTCCAGCTCAGGAGCATGGTCTCAGGCCGTGGTGAAGTACAGCAGATGAGATCTGGGGAAAAAATTGCTTTCTGCGAGGGTGGTCCTAGCCCAGGCTGCCCCGAGAAGCTGTGGCTGCCCCATCCCTGGAGGGGTTCAAGGCCAGGCTGGATGGGGCTTGGAGCCACCTGGGGTGGTGGGAGGTGTCCCTGCCCAGGGCAGGGGGTGGGCTTTAAGGTCCCTTCCCACCCAAAGCATTCTATGATCCGTAACCTTGCAATACCTGAAGGCTTCACCTAATTCCTGCCTCTTGTGTGGCAGTGATGCCCCCAAAAAAGAAGACATTCCCCAAACCCTTTTCCAGGAGCGGGGCCAGGGCTCCCACTGGCAACAGAAGCCAAGTCCTCCTGCTGGCCAAGGGAGCCGAGCTCAGGAGCCCCTTAGAAATCCCAGGAAGCTTCATCCTCAAAGGAAAAAGGAAGAGGCAGAACCCTGAAGCTGGAAGGGTAAAGGGCTTTGCCGGTGGCGAGCATCCAAAACTTGGCAGTTTACCTCATCCTGTATATTTTTGCTGTGCCCGTGTTGGCCGTAGGGCTGCCTGAGCTGCCGGTGGGTTTTGGGGGGAGCAGAGGGTGCCGGGACTTGGGGAGTGAGGACGGGAGGACCGTGCTTTGCTTTAGCTGTCGTGGCTAGAAGGGGCTGGTAGAGCTGCGAGGGCTGAGCCTGCGGGAAAAGCCCCAGGGTCACAAGGGAATGGAGACAAATACCTTTCTTTTTGCCTTGTTTTCTGCTCTCTCCCGCTCCATCAGAGCCGGCTTGGTTGGTACCAGAGCAGGTCTGGGGTGGGCAGAGACACCTTGGTCCTTGGGCTGGATTTGTGGGAGCGGTTGGGTCCACGTACCAGGTCTGGGTGGGCGCACTCTCTGCTTGGAAGGCTTTTTAAGGAATTAAAATATTTGCTGCAGCCTGTCAGGCTTCAGGCTGGCTGTGCTGGCAGGAGTCTGCTCTTCCCTGCTTGCAGCTGGAAATGCATCCTTAAACCTGTATAACCTATAGCTGGACACCTTATGGGAACTCTTCTGTGAAGAAAAGCATCCCTCCTCCTCCCCCTTCTCCCTCGATCCCCCTTCCAAAAAAAAAGGTGAATTTAAGCTGCTGGGGTTAACGCAGGGAAGAGGCAGAAGGCACTCTGCCAGCCACGGGACAGAAGCCGGACCCTGAGCCTTTCCTTCAGCTCTTTTGGAGCAGCCGTGCCAAGGAACCTCACTGGGCAGTAAAATGAGGAGGGGGGAGGACCCCCACAAACCCAACCAATCGCCCACCTGGATGGTCTTAGAAGTCCCTTCCGACCAAAACCCTTCTGTGAGTCTATAATCCCTGAGGAAAGGGGAGGGCAAGTGAGGCCATCCGTGAAAACCTAGATGTGTGCTAGATAGCTTTTTATTTTTTTCTTCTGCTCTTCCTTCCAGGAGACTTGCGCAGCCTTCTCCTTCTCCAGTTAGCTGGAGTTATGTTTGACATAGCTCGTTATTCACGGAATCGGCTAGTTAACCAAAAAGCAGCCAGGGAGGCAAAAGCTTGGAACTCAAAACGTGCTATGTGGTAGAACCATAGACTCTTTTGGGAGACCCAAAAAAGTTTCGAGTGTCTCTGAAGGGCAGAACGGGGCGAGAGGGGGTGTAGCCATCCCAGGGAGGTGGGGGGGGAACCAGCAGGGACCCTGCTCCCACGGGGTCCAGCCCTGGCTGGCAAAGGGGATGGCTGGAGTGTGGTAAGGAGGATGGAGCAGCAGACGGCTGAGCTCGGGCAGCACGAACACTCCTGGGATGAGCGGTGCGGCCAGGGAAGCCAAACCCACCGCATCTGGCACAGCCACGGGGCACGTGGGCAGGGCTGGGTGACCACCCCGTGGGGAAAGGGAACAGCGAAGCCAGGCTCGGGCTCGGCAAACCCAACCCCAATGACCAGGTCAAGCGTCCTGCAGGCGACTACCAGCTGCCAGGCAGGCTCATTTGTCATCAAACTCCTACATCAAATGATAATACAAGGTGTAACGGGCCATGCCAGGAACAGTTGTGGCCACCGAGCCAGCCTGCAGGGCCCAGGGCAATGTTTTAGGCAGCGTGAACTTGAAAAATGTGGCATGTGAGTTTAACAGTTTGGTAAACTGAACCGTATGGGGATAAATAAACCATTTACCAAACCAAATACCGCTGGACGGAAACTTTACAGAAGTTCTCTACAAGTTCCTGCCACGTACACTTGAAAGATACCCACAGGCGGCTGCTGCTTATCGGTGGAGAAGTTGGCCGTGCCAAGAAAGAGGAGGCACCTCCTGGTAAAGGAATGCCTTGTGCAAATATTTTATGCACACAAATGGTAAAAAAAAAAAAAAACCAAACCAAAAACCCGCCCAGCAGAGCAGCTGGGGAGGGCACACCCCGGGGCCAGGACGTTGGATGTTGAGGCTGGATGTTCATGAGATCTTCAAGCACAGTGAGTGTCTTGGAGGAGAAAAGAGCAACCAGGCTGCAAGGGCTGTGTGCCCGGAGCATGGTGTTTGCAAGTCAGCAGCACAAAGAAACGTATTTAAAAAAAAATAAAATAAAATAAAATAAATCTTTTAACTCTAAAGAGTAAATCTTTAAAGCGGTGCAAGGGAGTCATGCACACAAATCTCATTATTCCAAAAGCTGCTTAGAAAGTTTAGCCCTCAGAGTCAACGTACCACGGTGCCTTCAGAAGCAGGGTATCAAAGAGTTACAAATGCGCCCAACAATTAGCTAATTTAAGAAAAAAAAAAAAAAAGGATTGAAAAGGATTTAAAAGGGAAGCATTACAGAGGGGTTATATGTTAAGAAGGAGGTAATTGAAAGGGATCGAGAGGGGTAGGGTAGGCAGTGGGTGTTGTCGAGGCATTTGTGAGATTAGTTGAAGAAAAGTCCGGTAAAACTGGAAGTAGGAAGCCAAATCCTGGGCCAAATGAATACAGAGCCTTTGAATTTGAGAGGCTGGACAGGAAAAAAGTGGTGAAAATTGAGTAGCGGAGCGGGAGCTGTACGTGATGGGGGAATGAGGAGGTTGGAGATGGTTTTGGTGCTACCACCACCGAGACACAGTGTGTAGAGTGTCTGAACAGAGTGGGGAGGCATGAGAAGGGCTGACGTCCCTAAAAAGGACAGGCACGCTATAATCCCTCCCTAACTGTACCCTGTCCCTTGCCTTCGAGCTTATTGTGGCATCTCGCATAGCATCAGAAGCCCATCACTGTTGGAAACGCTTGTTCAAATCTAGGTCACCCTGCAGCTCGGTGTGACTCCCTCAGCTCTGTGGCTGCCCCATCCCTGGAGGGGTTCAAGGCCAGGCTGGATGGGGCTTGGAGCAACCTGGGGTGATGGGAGGTGTCCCTGCCCAGGGCAGGGGGTGGAATGGGATGGGCCTTAAGGTCCCTTCCAACCCAAACCATTCTATGTGGCCAAAATACCTGCTTTATCGCTACTATGTGAGGCTGTAGGACCCCGAGACATGACCAGAAAAGTGGGTCATGATGAAAAGGATGAGTCCTTCTCCTGTCAAGAAGTCCTGTATCCCAGCAGGGGACCTTGATGGACAAGCAATGGGAATTGGGATGGCTCACACTAACTCAAAATATTATTAGTATCACATCACCAGCCTCTGAGAATTTTTTTCCCTGTGAGAACGACTTTTTATGACCTTTCTGTGGGTTCCTCCAGGACGGTGGGATTTGGTGCTTTCATTGGTGTGTAATGGGGTTCACTAGATAGACTCTTGCTCATCCTACAGCCAAGAAAATCTGCTCTCCTGCTTCTCATGTGAGCTAAAGCATCAGTCAGAGTCTAAAACAGAGCATGGAGGTGTGAGGGGTGTTAATGCTGGTCTCAGCTGACCCATGGCCTTAAGTTGAAGGGCAGGTAAAGCTTCATTCAGGCAAAACTCATGGTTGATACTGATTTGACTGTTCCTGAAATGGAATTAAGCTTTTCAATAGGGATTTTTTCTTAGATGCGTGGGGATGGAGCATTTGTGAATAGCGTTCCCTGCTTTGGTAACCAGCTCACACAGGAAAGGAAAACAAGTATGTGAAAAATCTGCATCTTATTTACATTTTTTAATATTACATAATTCCGAAGGTATCAGTAGGAGCATCTCAATGAGGACTTTGACAACGAGGCTGTATCCAAGGCAGAGAAAAAATCCTTTTGATGTTTAAATAAAGGAGATTGTAAGGGCAGAATTTGAAAAGCTGGGGGTGGGTTAAAAATCATACCTCGCCCACTACAGAAATGTCTATGCTCTTCTTGGCCTTTCAGCTTGTGGTAAGAGATGCCTGATAGCAGGTATTTCCTGCTCTGCAGGTAACAGGTTGTCTTCTGGTACCTTATCGTCAGGTATGAAGAAACAGAGATGGTCTGACGTTGTGCATAGCGGCTGAAAGCATGTTCTTAGAGCACTGGCTTTTTTTAAAAGCCGTGATACTTTACCCTCAGGATGCCAACGTGCTGCTTCTTGAGATGCCCATCCCCTTAGAATCATAGAATGGTTCGAGTTGGAAGGGAACTTCAGGATCATCCAGTTCCAGCCCCCTTGCCCTGGGCAGGGACACCTCCCACCACCCCAGGGTGCTCCAAGCCCCATCCAGCCTGGCCTTGAACCCCTCCAGGGATGGGGCAGCCACAGCTTCCCTGGGCAACCTCTTCCAGTGCCTCACCACCCTCACAGCAAAGAAGTTCTTCCAAATGTCCAATCTAAATCTCCCCTCTTTTAATTTAAAACCCTTCCCCCTTGTCCTATCACTGTGCTTCCTGACCAAGAGTCCGTTCTCCTGCTCTCCTGTAGGCTCCCTTCAGATCCTGGAAGGCTTGGCGTAATTTCCTATGAATTTGGTGTTGGGGATGAAAGCTTTGGTTTTTCTCACTACTGCGTGTCACTACTACGATGCCCAGAGCGTGGAAGCTGGATCCTTTCCCCCCTGTCTCCAGCTGCGTATCCCCTGCACTCAGCTGGGGGTGGATGTCCAGGTCTCCCCGGGGTTGGGGTGGATTTCCAAAGCCTTGGTACCCGTTGGCTACAAAAGTGCACAGATGCAACTCAGCCCCTCAAATTCCGAGCGGCAGTTGGCTTTTGGGTGGCTGATTTGTTCTGGTTCTGGTTTGTTTTGCAGCTCCCCTCTCGTTTTTTTTTGTCTTGGTTTGGCTACGTGATGTGTCTACACGCTTGGCTTGGGGAAAGAAGAAAGAAAAAGAAAAAGAAAAAGAAAAAGAAAAAGAAAAAGAAAAAGAAAAAGAAAAAGAAAAAGAAAAAGAAAAAGAAAAAGAAAAAGAAAAAGAAAAAGAAAAAGAAAAAGAAAAAGAAAGGGGTTCTGTTGAGCAGCAGCGTGAACCTTTAGAGCTGAGAGGGCTCGTAGCTGGTAACTATTATCCTAGAAATAGTGGGAGGTGAGATCTTGGCTCTGTTCAAACCAGTGGCAACGTTCCCCTGCTTTCAAGTGAAGGAATTCACCCCTGCTAAATACCTGAGGGTACCCTCCGGGCTCTGGGGGTTGCTGCACGCACAGACTATGAAAAAACGATGCCCATTTGCCTCCAGAGAAGGGAAATTCCTCACCTAAGGTGAAAATTCCTCATCCCTGGGATGCAGCAGTGGGGGAATATTCTGGGGTTCGTTAGACGTGGCCCCCCCAGACCCCAGCCAGCCCCAGAGCTGACTGAGGTGTGGGGAGGTGTCCCAGAGCACCCTTTCGAGGGGTGAGGGAAAAAAAAAACCCCAACCCCCAACCCAAACTGATGGCACAGGTGATGTGAACGGGCTGAGCTGTATTCCAATAGGCCAAGGGGATGGAATTGATTTTGCTTTGGCCTGAGGTTCACAGGAGCAGCCTGCACTGCACAAAAGGCCAGGGAACGGGAATAAATCAGTGATTCTTCAGTTTAATTTGAAATAACGTTTATTGGAATAACCTGCTGCTCTTTAAGCATGCTTTTCAAGTGGCAAACAGTGTAGTAAATTGATTTTTTTTTTTTTTAAGGGCAAAACTAAATTCATCTTTTCCCACTTATTCTGTAAACCCCAACTAACTTCCAAAAATCTAACAGGTGTCCCCAGGTTGGTCAAATTACTCCAGACAAAGGTGTAGTTAAGCCGGTGTTAAAATAAAGGTGGAGTCTAGAGATCTGCTAATTGCCTGCACCTGGGACTTTCAGAAAGTTTGTGATTTTTTTTAATTGCAGTAACTCAGCCAACTCCTTTCCAACTCCCGAGTGGCAGCCACGGGAGAAACCCGCAGTGTTTGAGAGGGATGAGATCCTGCCGCTGTCACTGCTGCTTGTCACCGGCACCTAAAAGGGAAGGGAGCTCAGCCTGCCAAGGTGATGGCTTTATTGCAGTTCTGTGGCTTTATTTCAGTCTTTTTGACAGGTTTGGGATTTTTTCTTTTTTTATTTTCTTTTTTTTCTTTTTTTCTTTTTTTCTTTTTTTCTTTTTTTCTTTTTTTTTCCTGGGGAAAGTTAAAAAAAGAAAAACCTGCCGAAGAGTGTATGAAAAGGTCCCTCTAAGGACAAATGAGGCAAGGCACTTGGTTTTGAGGCAGACCTTTCTGAGCCGAGGTACTTCATCAAGTTGCCTTCATCAAGTCTGTCTGAGCTGCCCGGGCACTCAGGCCTCGGTTAAATCCGGGTGGTTTTGCCCCATTTCCCACTGCGTGTTTTTGGTGACAGGACATGGTACCTTTCGGGTCGTCGGGGCTCCAGGTTGCAGCAAAAGGGTTTGGTGTGGGGACGCAGAACTGCTTTGCTGCCATTCGGAATAACCAAGTGAAATATTTTGACACTTTCAATTGGAATATGTCCAGGGGGGAGAAGGAGGGGAAGAAGACATTTCCCTTAAATGAAAAATGCAGATACTTTTTTGCTTTGTTGCAATTTACAGCAAAAAAACACCCCAAACATAAGAATAGCAGATGGAGGGATGGAAATTTCCATTTTTTTTTTTAAAACAGACATAGTAGTTACAAGACTCACTTAACGGTTCACTCAAGGACGTGTGTTTGGAGCTTTTAGATCATTCAGTTTGTACTTTGGTGCCCAAACCTGCAATTAAGTGAATGAGATGACTTGCAAGATTTTGGGTGGTGGTATATCTTCTCTTATNGGAAAAGGATGGTGAGCACACTCAAAAAGTGATAAATAATAAAGAATAAATAAATTAAAATAAAATAAATAAATTAAAATATAATAATAATAAATAAAAAATATAAAGAATAAATAAATAAGTATGGAAAGAGGAATTAATATCAATACCTGAGCTAAAACTGTGCAAGTTGGGAACGGTCTAATTCCTCTCAAGTCAGGATATCCATAGGCAACTTTGGGCCTGAGAAAAGGGAGGAACCTCCACAAGATGATGGATCTGCGTGTTGTTTGGAAGCCCTGCCTTCTGAAACCCATTTCCATTCTCGTTATATTTGGGAGGAGAGGTGAATGTGGGCAGCATTACGATCCAGCGGCTGCCACAATTCCCGCAAAGCACGTCTCTTCTAACAGAATCCTTTCATTCGGTCTCTTATCGATACGATTTGGGGAGAGATGCTGCGGAATAGGAATCATTTGATGCTTAGTGATTTCCCTCCAAAGGGCAGGGCGGTGAGAAAGGGGGCTGCTCTTCGCCCTGGCCCTCGACCCCCTGCAGGATCATCAAAGGGCTTTATCGTGCTCAGGTTCGGGGGGTCGACTTTATTTAACTTTACAGCTGTTTAGTATCTTCGGGGGTTAGGTTTGGGTTAACTTTGACCAAGGTAAGGTCCTGAGGAAAAAGCCACCGAGCTCGGTGCAGGTTTGCAGCTGGCCCAGCGGGCGTGCTGCCCCCTCGAACATCCCCGCCGTGCCAGGGGTTTGTTACTAGGCCACCGACAGTTCACCACTAAATAGGAAAAGTCCACAGAAATACGAAAAACTGATTAATTTGTAGTTATAGAATGTTCCGTTCTGTACCTCAAACGCGCTGTGGATCTTTTTCAGACTGACAATTTTGTCGAATTAGCTCCACTATATAATTTAATTTAANGCATAACAGAAACTGCAGGAACCCGTTTCAATTCTCCCTGCCCTAGATTTGGGAAATACAGCGAGTTAATTTCTGTTTGGAGCCTTCGCAACCGTGACGCCTTGGAAAGGGACACTCTCCAGACCTGAGATACAAGAGCACCTGCACTCACATCTGGCTCAAAATAGGGGTGAGAGTT
>VZRU01018624.1:6751-46269 GCA_013398155.1 Pedionomus torquatus
GAGGGGGTGGCGCCTCAGGCCCCGCAGAGCCGCCTCAGGCCGCCGTGCGTCCTGCGTCACGCCCTCGGGCCTCCGCGCGCCGTGCGGCGGCGTCGTTTCCATGGCAGCGGCCATCAGCCGCGCGGCCTGCGGGGGCTGCCCGCCATGAGCGAGCCGGAGGTGGAGGCGATCGTCGCCCAGAAGTACGAGATCAAGCGGCGGCTGGGCAAGGGGGTGAGTGCCCGGGGCAGCTCGGGGAGCCGGGCGGCGCGATCCTGCTGCCTGCGGGCCCTCCCGGCCCGGCGGCGCCTGTGGCTGCGGCCCCCCGGTGCCGGAGGCCTGGGAGTTGATATGCTTGCAAAAAAACCGGACTTTGAAGTGTTCGTTATGCCTAACAGAAAACAAAAAGAACCGTAGCCCGCTAGCTTCCTGTGAGCTCTTAGAGCTGCTTCACGGCATCGCCTCAGAGGACTCTCATGTTGTAGCGTGTGAAACCCATCACACCCTCAAGTTCCCCACCAGCTGTGGGGATTTTTTCCATGTAATTTAATGGAGAACTGCCACACAAAGCACTGACCTTGCATGTGCACTTGATTTACAGTAAAATGAATCAGTCTTAAAGAATAATCTGTTTGTGCCTGCCAAATTCTTTCACGTTCACTGTAACTCCATTACGTCAGGTATTATGGCACATCAAGTAATTTTTTCCCCATAAAATTACATATTTTCATGTGTGAGCCAACGTTAATTTCTAAGATTTTTTCCTGAGGCAGTCTCTAAACCCTTCCTGATTATCTGCTTCTCTATTCTGGCAGCTCCTTGTCGTTGTTTAGTTGTGTTGGTACGAGCAGTTGGGTATTACACGTGCAATTACAAGGGGGACCTTGAGAGAGGCTCATTTTCTCAGTGTTCTCAAAGACACTGTTTTGTTCTTCTCCTTTTGAATTCACACTGACCTTCCTTACGGCGATACTTCATTCTAAGTTTGTCTTTGACTTGAAGTTTGCTGTCATCTTGTTACTAGTTAACAGCTTTCTCCCTTTGAAGAAATGTAGTCTTTTACATCTTTTAATGTTTTAGATTCTTTGAACAGAAAGACATTGTTCTTGCATCTGAAATACCAAATTGTTTGAGAGTTCTGTTTGGAGACTGTTTCACAAACATGACTAAAGGCATTCAGGGCTTGGTGGTTTCAGATCTATCATCTAGGCATGACTGACATTATTAAAACTATTATAAAAATTTCTTCCCTGAAAGGGTTGTCAAGCATTGGAAAAGGCTTCCCAGGTCAGTAGTGGAGTCACCATCCCTGAAGAGATTTAAAAGGTGGATAGGTGTGGTGCTGGGGGGACACGGGGTCAACGTTGGATTGGCAGTGCTGGGTTAACGGTTGAACATGTTCTTAAAGGTTTGTTTCCAACCTAAATGATTCTGTGATTCTATGATACTGTCTTTAAAGGCATTGGTAACAAGATTCTCTCCAAATTTCTTATAAGCCCCCTTTAATCTTTAAAAAGCCAAAATAAGTTCTACCTGGAGCCTTCTCTTCTCTAGGCTGAACCCTCCCCAACTCTCTCAGCCTGTCCTCAGAGCAGAGGGGCCCCAGCCCTCGCAACATCTCTTTGGCCTCCTCTGGCCCCATCCAATAGGTCTATGTCCTTCTGATGTTGGTGACCCCAGAGTTGGAGGTAGCACTGGGGGTTGGGTATTCTCCCCAGAGCAGAGCAGAGGGACAGACTCCCTCCCTCCCTCCCACCCCTCACCCTGCTGGCCATGCTGCTGGGGATGCCGTCCAGGATGCAGGGGGCTTACTGGCCTGTCAGCGCAGATTGCCAGCCCATGGCCAGCTTTTCCACCCCTAGCTGCCCCAAGCCCTTCTGGGCAGGACTGCTCTCCATCCCAGCCTGGGCTAAGACTGGGCGTTGCCCTGACCCAGGTGCAGGACCCTGCAGGTACATCTGCTACTGGCTGCCTTAGGGGTCAGAATAGCTGATCTTGTGCACCTTTTGTCAGGCTCAGTGTAGATGTTCCTAGACTATAACTCAACCAAGTATTGCTTGTTGGCCTAATCTCTCCTTCTTCTAGGTAGCTGTGATTACCTCTTCTTTCAGTCCCTCTGTTGAGCAAGTTTCACTTCCACACCAAAGGTCTGCACTGTGCTTAGGATGCGGTAGTACATTGTTCACCTCTCCTTTTTTCTCCCTAGGCTTACGGCATCGTATGGAAAGCAATCAATCGCAGGACAGGAGAAATAGTGGCTGTTAAAAAGATTTTTGATGCTTTTAGGAACAGAACAGATGCTCAGGTGAGAAATCATTATTCTCAGGTGTCCTGAATGATGTGGTGGGAGTTCATAGATATCTGCAGGATTTACGTCTCTGCAAGGTGTTAGTTATTCGATAATTATGCATCTAATAATACAGTGTACAGTTGTGTTAGCATCAGAAGGAGCAGTAAGTGTCAAGTTTTGTATATCATGGCATCTACAAAATACTTGTTTGTTGTCCCTGAGAAAAAAAATGTCTGCAAAGGTGTGCACAATGTGACCCTCCCTGGCAGTGTTATGCTGCGGTGTCTCAGCAGAGAGCACATCTGTGACTGCTAGGGAGCCACAGAGTTTCTCCTAACCTGTCTACCACAGAAGGGTTTCCTCTGCTTTAGAATGGATTTAACCCTCTCACTGGGAGTCCATACTCTGTTCTGTCATTCTGATGAGGTGGTAACAAATGTGCTTTTTTGTTTATTTCTAGAGAACATTTCGAGAGATTATGTTCCTGCAGGTAATGTCCCCTCTCCTCTCTGATTTTTAATTACCTCTGATGTTGTTCACGTATTTTCTTCCTGTTCTTTTTCAAAATGTAATATTCAGTGTTGACAACTCTATTAGTTTATTTTCTGTACCATCTTGGCAAACAGTCTTTCCCTGACTGGGCAAAAGCACCTGAATGAAATGGAAAGTTGGTCTTATTTTTCCTTTGAGGAAAGCCCTGATGTTTCACCATTTTTAGCAGTAGGTTTGCTCTAGGATCCCATGTTGACTTGAGCTTTCTCCCACTGCTTGTTTCTTTGTGGAAATAAATTGTTTTTCTTAAATTTTAAAAGCCATCACTCAGAGGTGGGGCTGGGATGTGGAAGAGATTTATGTGGCAAAACCTTTTCCCTCTGTCACATGGGAAGCAACTCGACCACTTGAACTAATCAAAGCAAAGCTAAAAGGGAAGTTCTGCATGGAATTGCTTAGGGCTGCTCTTGTTTTGGTGTAACTGACCGCACACTGTGCCTAATTACCTTATCAGTGGCATTAAAGTTATCTGTCCGTTGAATAAAGTTGTTATGACTATGGCTTTCTAAGGACCCAAGCAAGGCAGGGCTCATAGGGAGAGGTGTTTCCTAAGACTGTCAAGTTTACATAGGAAATAAACATAAATAAACAAGTCTGTTGAGAAGTTGTTAAGACTGAGAATGAAGTAAATGATCTCAACAGCATGGTCAGTCTGCAAGTGTGAGGACAGAATTCACCTCCCATTTGGGTATACACCTGCATTTGGGTATCTGTGCACTGGCTGACTTCCGCTACAGTCAGTTCAGCCAGTGCAGCCTGCAGTGTTTCAGCCAGCCCTCAAAGACACTTTCTGGTTGGTTGGGGTTTTTAATTATGAATGTTGGCAGCAACTTTGTTCTGTTTTCACTGCCACAATAATTATTTGCCTTTGTTGGAAAATATGAAGTGCCTAAAGTTGACTGGATTTTATTAATAAATGATATAGAGGAATTTTTAGAACTAATGTCTCGGCCAACAGAGATTTTTTTTTTTTTTTTGATTAATTGGCTGTTTTCATACTGTGGAGAAAGCTTAAGACTTTTATTTATTTATTTCAGTAGAAGCACAATGAAGGAAATAGCCATGTTAATATTTGTTCTAGACAATAATGCAAAATGAAATAGGCTATTGTCCTTTTTTGTGATTCACGAGCAAGGCACCTGATTGTGGGTCTCTTCGCTCTGCAGGAATTTGGAGAACATCCAAATATCATCAAGTTGCTTGATGTTATTCGAGCTCAGAACGACAAGGACATCTACCTCATCTTTGAGTCCATGGGTGAGATTAGCATTGCGCCAGATTAGTATTCCTGCCTAGGGCAGGGACATTGGAACTCCATGATCTTTAAGGTCCCTTCCAACTCTAACCATTCTGTGATTCTAAGAAAGATTACATTTTGGACAATGGTCTGTTCTGGCCTTGCTTTGAGGAACTTATATTCACAACTTGGTAATCCTCTGCTGATGTAAATATATTATTGATGTAATATATTACAGAGACAGATTTACATGCTGTGATTAAGAAGGGGAATTTGCTGAAAGATATCCACAAGTGTTACATTCTCTACCAACTCCTGAAGGCAACTAAATTCATCCACTCAGGAAACGTTATTCACAGAGATCAGAAGGTATATTTCTTAGTCATAGTCTTTATCCTTCACTCAAGTTTCCTGGTAAATGCTAGATGGAAATGTACAAACACAACAAGACTAGTAAAACGATAATAATATTCTGCTATTCAGAGAGCAAAAAGCTTATTAATTTTCCTTTGTTCGATTCAGCCTTCAAATATCTTGTTGGATGCAGACTGTTTTGTTAAACTCTGTGATTTTGGGCTGGCCCGTTCTCTGTGTCAGATGAATGAGGACCAAGGTAACCCTCCTCTAACTGAGTATGTGGCAACGCGCTGGTACCGAGCCCCCGAGATCTTACTTTCCTCTCAGAGGTAATTCCTTAATATGAGTGAAGGGATGGGATTCTATAATTTCTTCACCATTGGGATTTTTTTTTTTGTCTAAAAGTCTGAAATCTTTTCATTTTACACGTCACTAGATGCAACGTTGTGTCAGCAGTCGATTTACTCAATATGCATTTAAACTTCAGTTTTGCAACATAAAAATCTCTCATTGCATGTACATTTCCTTCCTGGCTTCTTATATTGGCCATTTACAGACATTACCATCTCATCGCTTGCCATCCTTTTTCCCACTAGAATTATTTTTTCTGCCCTTAAATCTACATCTTTACAAAATTTGGTTGAGTATCTTAGTTCTCTTTTCCAAATTTAAAGAGAGTTTGTTTCATAGAACTTCAGAAAATATTCTGTAATCAAATGTTATATCAGGTGCCTGTTAGTGAGGCTTAATCCTTCTTCTGACTTAGATATAACAAATCTTAGTGATCAGAAAATAAATATAAGTTTATATGTAAATATAAGTTTCCGGGTAAAGCTGAAATGTGGATGTTTTGCAAACTGTCGTTTACCCATGGGTTGGCATTTACTTCGCTTAAGCAATTGTAACTACTTTCTAGATACATTATACTAGAAAAAGTCAGTTGTTTCCAAGCAGCACCTTCTGTCTTCAGCATTAGTCACATGAAAAGTATGTATTACCTTGTCCTGGAACTCACCTTTAATATGTTCTTTTATGGTTTCCCAGAGTAGACTTTTAGTAGGATAAATCTCCTTTCCGTCTTACATGTGCCAGTGTCGCGATTCCCGGATCTCCTTCACGTTATAAACAAAACCTGTGAGCATTCGAAGTCAAGGAGCCATCAAGCTTGTTTTTCTAGCAAAATAAGCTCATGTAGATGCTGTGAATATCAGCTACCGAAAACCTTTGCTTGTTGTAATCCGAACTCTGTTCTGTGCTTATTTGTAGTTACACTAAAGGTGTAGACATGTGGAGCATTGGCTGTATTCTGGGAGAGCTGCTACTTGGGAAGCCTCTTTTTCCTGGAACGTCAACAGTGAATCAAATAGAACAGATCTTGAGGGTCATTCCTGCCCCATCCCCAGAAGGTAGGACTCTTCTACAGGGAAAGATATTTCGGGGAGAGATTAAGAGTGAAAGAAAGCAGCCCAGATGGATCAGGGAAGAAGGTATCTCTTGTGAGTCATTCTAACATCTTTCCAAGGAAATTAAAGACTTCATTGTGAAACATTAGTGTTTTAATAAAATAAGCCCAAACTCCCTTAGATGAGAAGTGAACCCAGGCCTTCAAAACACTTTGAGATTTATAGGAGGATAATAATTTAAAACAGAGTGTCATACTTCAGTGGGACTTGCATAGTAAAGGTAAATTGGACTTTTTGTTCGGAAATCTAAACACAGAATTGAAAGCTGGAGTGAATATATGGTAAATCCAAAGGGATTGTTATTACAATGATTGTCTTCTGTGAGCTCCAGTCTAGCACTGCAACTCATACACTTTACACACTTTTACTGTGTTAGTATCAAATACTCCCTTTCCTTCATAAACCGTGCAGCGCTGGTAACCCTAAATCTTGGCATTAATGGTATGTTTCCCTTACTGCAGATATTTTGGCAATGCAATCAGATTACAAGGCCTCGGTGATTAACCGCATGAGCTCCCGGTAAGCCTTGTGTGTTTGGGGTGTCTGGGAAGTCAACAACGTGCTGTATGCTGTTGATGAAGTAACCCTGAAGTGCCAGTGAAGTTCACCACTGGAAATGACTTCTGCTGTCTGCAGATTCAGCTGACTCTAGAGAAAGGGATCTAAAGTTTAATTAAAAATAAAAACATAAAAAGAAATAAAATAATACCAGTGACATAATCTGGGAATAACAAAGCAGAAGGAGGTTGGTCTTACAGACCAAGCTATTGTCGTGTGTACTTTCTCAAAATCAGAATATTTTCCTGTCTGGAGTCGTTTGGGTGTGTGATATCATTGGTGCACACATGGAAAGCCTCATGCTATTCAGTCTGACAGCCTTATTCCAGCCGCTGAAAGACTCTCACTGTGATTATTATTATTTTTTAATTTTACGTTTTTTTCCCCCATATACCTGTCATGGTTCTTTTGAATCTTCGGCAGTTATGTAATTGTCTTCTCACTTGTAGGCAGCGAGTGACATTGGAGCAGATTTTACCACCCTCTACTCCACTGCCTGCCTTGGATCTTCTGAAGAAACTTCTAGTATTTAGCCCTGATAAACGACTCACAGCAGAGGAGGCTCTGCAGCATCCTTATGTGAAAAGGTGAGCACAATTCCAACGTGCAGTTTCCCCTCAGATGTTACAGACCTGCTTTTGGCACAAGTTTTCTTAATATGCATGACAGAAAAAAAAGACAAAGCTAATTCTTCATTTTTTCTAACCCTTTTTCCATTAGAGGTCACACTAGATGATTTAACAATCCCTTATAGCATCATATGAATCTGTGGTGCCGGTTTTAGTCTTACTGAATTGCCGTATGTGTTATCATCTTCTTAGGTTTCACTGTCCTGCCAGGGAGCCCTCTCTGGGTTATGATGTGATTCTTCCTTTGGGTGATGATATCCAGCTGTCCGTGGCAGAATATCGAAATAAGCTATATGAGGTATTTCCTCTTGTCCCATTTTCCAGAATCCAATCCTCCAGGTTACCTGCTATTCTTGCACGCACTTACTGAACTCTGTCATTTTCTTCTATTTTCGTTCTCCCAGGCTTTCCATACATGCTTACAGGTACATCTCGGTGGTTCTTACCAGCCAGTTCCCTACTGACATAATTTTTGAGAGTCTTTAAGTCCAGATTCCCACTGGGAAAAGAAAAGCCTGTAAAGCATGAGGTATGAAAATGACTGTGCTAGAGGAAAATATATTACGCCGAAAGCAAGAGTCCAAGATGGACGAGGCTGCTGCCACTCCACGTCCCCCGGTCCAGCCAGCGTAAAGATGTGCTGTCAGTAGGCACACGCGCGCAGGGAAGCATACGCACTACGTATGCACATGGATAATCTATACATGGCTGGCCATAGGAGTCACAAACAGGCACTCGGAGTGCTCTCACAACCATAGGCAGCACCAGCAGCCTCATCCTGCTCCCTTCTCTGGCTAAGCAAGATGCCATCCACTCCTGAGAATACAGACACATACACAGGAGGTGGATCCCTGCAGCAGCCGGTCTCAGGCACTCAGCCTGCCCGCTGCTGACCCGTGGACTCCGGTCTCAGCCCTTGGATGCAGAGGTCCCCAGGGCTGCAGCCCCACTCCAGCTGCTGGTACAGATTGTGCAGACTTTCCAGGTCCCTTGGCTGACGTCCGCCCCCCACCCACGGGGCTTTCACCCCTAGAGAGACATCGGGGCTCTCACACCCGGAGCTGGCCCTCAGAGATCCACTCAACCCCTCAGCTCCCCAGCCCCTGAACTATTCACCCACCACTCTGTGCTCTGTGGTTGCTGGCACTGTGAACACACGGCTCTCTGACCTGCGATCTGATGCTCACCTTCCTTAGCACACACATGGGTGGGCAGAACAGACAGCCTCTCCTGGGAAAGAGAAAGGCATTCGACAAGAACATGGAGCAAACAGCATTGCTCAGATGCAGGGCACAGCCAGAGCAGACATTGACCATCCAGCTATTGACACACGACTCCTGGTTTTGTACCTCCTTCCTCCCCACGTCACCTAAACCCCCCTCTTTTCCTGCTTTTGGTTCCTAACCTAAACACCCCATAATAACTCCTTTGTGACCCTATTCTTTCTTTCCATTGAGAATCCTTTTACTTTCTCTTTCCAACCTTAAATGAATTTTAAAATTACACTTATTACCTGTTGCATGAAATAAATTGCAGTTGTTTGTAAGTTTTTCTCTTTGTTTCTGTGTTTCGTTCCTCTGCTCTGCTGTGTAGCTGTGCTGAGTCTAATTAACTTCTCTTTTCTGTAGATGATCCTTGAAAAGAAATTAAATAGCCATCCAAAGGAGCAAGTGCAGAGAGAAAACATTCAAGTCGGTCTGTCTGAATCCAGGCCACTTCCTCCAAACTCCAGTTCTGTGACTGCACCAACCAGGAAAGGCCAGAGAGAACCAACACCGCCTCCTCTGAAAACCTCACCCGTGCAGGCTGGAGCTACAGCTGGTGTCCAGCCAGAAGTGTCCAGCCAGAGCAAAGATTCGGGTCAGAGACCTAAGATCCACGTGATATACAATCCCATAACACACACCACTGTCCAAAGTAGGTACTGCCCTCCTACTCACCACAAGGACTGTTACAGGGAAGGAAGAAGAAAAGAGCTTGAGCGGGGAAAAAGGGAGGGAAATGTACATGGCAAAGCAAGAGTGTGAAAGCATGGGAGGAAAATGACATAAGAACAAACACCATTGGGTGGATTTTGAGCATCTGACATCCTCTCTGGCCCTTTCCTGCCTCAGTCTTGACCCCAAGTTCCTTTCTGTTTTCTCTTTGCTTCTCTACTGCCGTTACCTTTTCCCGTGCCCTTCTGAACTGGTTTTGTTTGCTACTACGTTCTAATTTTACTCTGACTATTTTTGTTCTGTTTGCGAGATGAAGAGAGGTGGCAGGGGCTGGATCTGTCCCTGCCTCAGGCAGCGTGTTCTGTGCCCTCGTCATTTTCCTTTCTCTCGTGTTTTTTTCTGCCGCAGGTAATGCAAATTCTGGTGCTGTGCTCAGGAATTGCTCTGCACCACCTTTTCAACAGGCCAGAATCTCCAACAGCAGGAAAACGGGGAGACAAGTCACATGGGCAAATGCAAACGCCCGGCCAGCTCCTGCAGGCGTACAGACCCTTTGCAACGTGAGTAGCCATCCTACCAAAAGACCCACACAAACCCTTATCTTTTCTTGGACCAAAGCTGTATAGACACAAAATACCTTAATTTGCAACTTTGTAAAGATGCTTAAATGACAGTCAAGACATACTGCTCTGCAAGTGACTAAATTAATAATTCTGGATCAGTTAAAATTACTTATGCCACAACACTCTCACCATCCTATTCTTGATCTCGCAGAACAGACCCTGTTTTGTCTATTATTCATATAATATTAATGATCTGTCCTACTCCTCAGCTGAAGCAAAATCTGTGTTCTTTATTTGTGTTTTACAAAGCCGGTTAGACATTACTGACTATCTTAGCTTTTCTCTCTCACACAGAATCCAAGAAATACTCAGTTTCCCAGCAAAGACGTCCGCCCCCTTCTGAAGCCCAGCAAAAGGATGTTCCAGATTACTGCAAACGTGGGAGTGGCTGGTGATCCCAAAGCATCAATGGGCAGTTACTCCCAGGCCTATGGAACCATCTGCAAGTCTGCACTCCAGAGTCTTCCAATATCAAAGTCCTCCCAAAAGCAGGAGCAGTGAACATGGGCCTGTTCTGACCAGGTGAGGAACGGCTCATCTCATCGGTCCCCGACAGCAACTGAGAGCAACTTACAACAGGCGTTTGCTGGGGAGACGCTGTATTCGTTGCTGGGAGCCATGTACTGCTTTGCTCTGGACAAAACAACAGGAAAGAGAACCTAATCCCTTTGCTTTCTAGTCTGACCAGAGAGGGGCATAGCACTATTTGCTCCCACACTGTTAGAACATTTCATGCTGTCAGTTGAGATTCTGTGTTTGAATTACTGCAAAAAACTACAGAAAACTGCGATACTCTGATACTGAACATACACAGACCATTCGGGGACTGTGTGGCGTAGGCAACGCCCCGAGCCCCATGTTGGCTCTTGTGAGCCCGAGACAGCAGTTCCCATGCTTGGAAAAGGCCACCTCTGCCAGATTCAGGGTTGTGGCTTCTACTGACAGCCTGGCACCTCGTGATTCGACAGTACAACGCAGCATCCAAGATCCTCTCTGAAGAGAGTCTCGGAGTGAGACGCGATGGGCAGCAGCACTAACTTTTTATTCTTAAAATGCCTTCTGCTACTAGCAAGTGAATTAGTTATTCTGCAATGTTTGTATACGCCTTTTTTCCTCTCTCTATTTTTACATTTACCTACTTACATTAAAATAATTCCTTGATTCTTGCGGATTTTTAAAACCATCTATATTAATATGGAAATCAGCTTAAATTTTTTTTTTGGATCAGACAATGTATCTTTTCTGCACACTCATTTCCCGAGGTTTTCAATGAACAGTAAAATAATAATTGTTACAGATATGTAAATTCTATAAACCCTGCTAAGTTCTATAAAGCCTGCTACCATGGGAGCTGGCATCCTAAAAAAGATCTAAAGTTCTAAAGACCCTACTAAAGTTACCTCCAGGCACTGACGCAGCCTCTCGCCTCCATCTGTCTGCCAGTAACTGGACCGGTTACTGCATTGCTGAGCTTGCAGCTGGTGTCACAGGTGGGTAACCGCGAAACTCAGGCTCATGGGAATGGGAAACTGAGAAGCCTCGTTCCGCATGACAGCATCCTTCCCAGGCATGTCGAGAGACTACAGCATAAAGATCAGGGAAAGAATAAAAATGCCCATTTGGCAATCCTGCCGGATGCCAAGCAGAGGGAGTGCAGACAGCAGTAACTAGACATGATGCACAGCCTTCTCTTGATACCCTCTGCCTCCTGACCTGTCAGACACTGGAGCGCAACAGCAGGGACCTGCTGGCTGATGCGGGCTGTTGTGCAGCTGCATGGTCAACCCCACTACAGGGAAGTTACATGTGAAGAAAACACTTCTGATCCTGACATTTCCAGCAGCCTTATTCCTTCCATCAGGATTCCCTTCTTCACAGGGGAAAAAAAAAATTGTGCCAGCAAATGAAGGGCCCCTCCTCCCCACAAGCCACCACTTAAATGAATTGGTGTTTCATTGTCAAGAAGTTACTACTTGGCCAACTCTGAATTTTGGATGTTTCATCAAACTCCCAACAAAAGGAGTCATAAAACCAGGTCTTTCTCCATTAATAGCAGCTCTGTGTCCTTTTCTGTGGCCTTTCAGCTGCTTCTTTCAGCTCACCCCCTGGAGCAATACTTCCATTATACAAAAGGAAACAAACCAGTGCCAAAAGGCTCAGAAAACAGTAAATATGAGGGCCGAGGGGGTACTGCTAGACAAGGACATAACCACAGATAAGGGCAAAAAGTTGCTTACAATGTTTTTTCTTCCTGTAAACCTTCAAAAATATGCCTCATGTACTTGATCAGTTATTAAATACAAAGAAAAGATACATGTACCTGACAAACCTTTGGTTTTTAAACAGTTCCCAGTTAACGTGCATACAGGCCTGTGTCTGAGTGATTTTCTTTCCTGGACAAAACTCAAGTATTGAATTTTGTACTTTTGATGCTGCAAGCGTCTGCTGAAAACATTCCTTGAGCGTAACATAAAGAGACTCTTACTTTATTTCTTTGTTTTAAGCATCTTGGCCACTTAATTTTATTGGAACATAACGTGATACGGTTGCCTGACACCACTCAACTTTATTGGGCAATCTGTGCCATAGGAGTCTAATGCTGAAGGCATTTCTGCTCACTACCCACAAAGAATATTGTCCATGGCACTTACAGCCATGATAAGCAAGGCACTTCCTCACTCCCCTTTGGCAGTCAGTGATTATAGGGAATTAAATAATATTTCTGTGATCATTTTTTGGTCTTGAAGGTCCCCAGGATTTTGGGCATGAATTTTCCCATCTTCTTGTCTTTGGCATCTGCGTCATATTCCTCTTCACTTGGACTTGTATGTTCATCCTTTTTGCAGAACACCTCGAATCTACTGTAGACTCGCTTCTCCTTCCGCATATTCTCCATTTTTTTCAGAAGAGTATCTCTATCCTCCGATGGTTGCCGCTGAAGATTTCGTTTCTGGCTCCCAAAACTCTCTGACCTGTGGATGTTACAGCTTTTCTCCTTCTCACCTTTCCTTTCCAAGCTCATAGTTGATTTAGACAGATCTGGATTACTAGTGGATGGCAGCTGTTTGGCCAGTTCGGCTCTGTTCTTCTGACTGTTCGCAGAGATTTGTTCCAAAATCACCTTGGTATCATCTCGGAGGTTGCTGCTGTAGAGGATGTTAGTGGTGGATGAAGGAAATCTTCCCTGTGTTGGCTGGCTGCTTTTGGGAGGAAGCGGTGTGGCAAATTTATGGGTTTTTTCTTCCTCTATCATTTCCTGACTGTCCCCTATAGAGGATCGTTTGAGAACCACAGCCTGCTTGTCAGATTTTCCACTCTCAGAAGTGGGCTCCTCCTCCAATTTCTTTTCACCTTTTGGGTTCAAAAGCTGCTTCAGCCGTAACGACCCTTTTCTTAAGAACTCCATTGGATTTTGTTCTTGTTTTGAACAGTCTTCCTCAGATCTACTGAGAGAACTGTCAGATCCTTGACTCGTAGATAAGCTTTCAAGAACCGATGTGGTACTTGTCCTAATTTGTGGCTTCTTCATTTCTGTATTAACTAACTTTTGAGTGTCTTCTTTGAATGCCACTCTTTCCTTCTTCTCTGGAAGAGTCAATTTCTGAGTGTCTCCTACAAATATAAGACTCTCCTTCTCTGGAAGAGCATGTTTACTCTCTATGGGGTAAAACCGAGACGACAATTTGTCCACCTTAGGGCCAATATGTGACAGAGGATCTTTACTCAATGTGTCAAGAAGCTGGGGCGTCGATGAGGACATTCCAAATGCTCTGTCTGCCTCTCCGTGCATTTTGTAGGTACTGCAGGAGTCTTTGGAGTCCAGTACCCTGCTCTCCAGGATCTTGTATTGCACAGATTTGGTACATTTCTTCTCAGAGTTCTGTGATTCTTCCTGTAGGTAACTGGAAACAGCTTTGGTGTGAGTGACTGTAGCTCTCTCCATGTCTTTGCCCACAGCTTTGTACTTCTCTAACAGCTCTGCCACTTTCGATGAGGCAGCTGTCTTTATAGTTTCATTGTCTTTTGTTAGCTCGCTGGACATTTGCTCTTTCTGTATCATCTGAACCTTTTCTATTGTGGTGTTGGGCTGATCTAACTTGGCGGCACTGAAGATCAGAGAGGACCTGAGTCTTGAGCTCCTCTGGATCAAAGGATTTATCCTGGACCTAAAGGCATCTTGTTTCATGATAGGGGTTTCTTCACCTACTCTGTCAGGATCCGCAAACTCTTTGGCACTTTCGATTCCCAGTGGCTTGCTATTAAAAGACATCGGGGATTTGAAGCCTGGGATGAGATCGGTGGGGTGCTTCGTAAGGCTGTCCCCAAGAACATCGTTATACGCCTCTGATTCCATAGGCATTGGAAGACCTTCTTCTGGTTCAGACTGGTACGCACTAAGGTATGAAGAAATCCTCCAGTTACGTAAACCTGTTCTGTTTTCCTGTGTATTCTTGTCTTCATCTTGGTCCTCATCTTTGTCTTGTAAGAAGAGGCGTTGTTCCAGGCTTTGTTTCTGTGTAGGAGAAGTCTGGCAAATGAATTTCTGTCCTATATTCTGCCTCCTTAACATCATTCCCATTGGGCCGTTGCCTGCGGGATTCAGCTGATCAGAGCCGTGTCTCACTTCCCGGGAAGAGTTTGAGGGTACGTAATCCAGCCTCAGGGGGAAGCCCTCCTGTGGAAGATTGGACTCGAGTTCAGGGTACCGGGGTCCCTCTCCGTAGTCTTCCAGTTCATTGAATCCTGGCCTGCCACCTCGGATTCGGTCAAAGAACCCCTGAGGTCTGCCAGGGAGATGGGGATGTTCAAACTGGTACTGGTAGAACTGATCCTTCTGGAAGTGACTAGACTGGATTTTAAATTCATCCATATTGTTCATGAACATCTGCCGGGCATACTGTTTAGAAGAAGCAAAATTTTCAAATGTTCCTTCCGCAAAACTGTGTCTCTTAAAAGCATCCAACTCCAACTGCTTGGAACGAAGAAAACCCCTCATGGGATCCATCTGAGAATTCTCCATTTCTACCTTTTTGTACATCCGCATGGCTGACCCCTCCACGGTGTGGCGCAGCATGTCGTCCCGCCTGAAATTTGACAGGAAATACCTGTCGGGATCAACTCTGTCCATAAAGGAAGGAAAAAGACTCTCGTCCCTCTGGAACATCAGGGGGGCTTTTTTGGGGAAGAAGGGCATGTTACTGCCAAAGGGAGCCATGGCAAACGCGTTCTCTGCCTTTGCCAAGACGTTGGCTGGAGGAACAAGAGGTTCCGACTGTGCAAACAGAATTCGGAATTCTTCGTCGAAACTGGCCACCAGCTCGCCCTGGAAGATGTGCGCGATGCTTCTGTGAATCTTCTCAAAAGACCACATAAAGCTACAAAGAGAAGCAGAAGCGGCGATTAGCGCATTAGCATCAAGTGACCCAATTGTACCACTCTGTATCAAACCACTCGCTCGCCTGAAGAAAACTCCCCTGATGCTATTTAGTCACGGGCAGCCCTTCGTTACGCGCTGTTGTCCCCACGGGTAGGGCTGATTTGGCATCGCATCTGTGCGGAGGATTTCACAAGGCGATAAATGACTTCTGTTCTAAAAAAAGCCTGTCAGCAGTAACAGCAGCAAGAGAGTGATCTGATGGTAACACTGACATGAAGTAGATGTTCCTGCAATTACTTGGGGTTGTAACTGGGTTTTTTTATAACTGAAATGTTGTGCCCATTTTTAAAAAGAGCACAAGGATCAGCTCGGGAACTACAGCGAGTCAGCCTTACCTCGGCCTGAGGGAAAACCGAGGAGCAAGTCTTCCTGGAAGCTGTTTCGAGGCACAAGAACAACAGAAAGTCAACTGGGACCAGACAGCAGGGACGTACTGAGGGCAAGCGAGGCCTGGCCCAGTCTTGTGGCCTTCTACAAGGAGAAGGCTGGCCATGTGGATAAAGGGACAGCAGAAGGTGAGGTTTTTCTTGTCAGCGAGGGCTTCCACAGGGCCTTCCCATAAGTATCTTTGTAGGTGAATGGGTCCGCTCTGGGCTGAAGGAGGGTCCCACACGATAAAGGGGAAACGGGCTGGACTGTTAGGCTTAGAGGTGGTGGTGGGCGATTTGAAGTTCAAGGGGTCAGGGCTTGGGGAAACAGTCTTTCACACCATCATTAACGGCCTGGACAACAGGGCAGCGTGCAACCCAGCAAGCAGAGGGCACCAGAAAGGGGTTATGGTGCAGCCGATGTGCCAGTCACAGGGACCTCAACAGGCTGGGGAAGCATGCTGGAGATTCAGCAAACACAGACCCTGCACCGGAGACGCAGCAGCCCCATCCGCTGCTACAGGCTAAGGATGACTATCTAAAAGGCAGCTTGGCTGGAAGAGACTTGGTGGTTCTGGCCCGCAAAGGGATGGGAACAGCAGCACCTTTGCAGCAGCAGTGGCTCAGCACACGCAGGGACGCAGCAAAGTGCAGCCAAGAGGTGGTGATGATCGCCCTCTCCTCAGCACCTGGGACACTGTAGCGGCAGCACCGAGTCCGGTTTTCAAAGAACCGCAGAACAAATGAGGCTGGAAGGGACTTCTTGCCGTCACCTGGTCTAACCCCAGCCCGCCCACCCTGGCTCAAGCAGGGCCACCCGCAGCCAGTTGCTCGGGACCACGTCTAGATGATTTGTGAGTATCTCTGAAGAGGGAAACTCCACACAGTCCCCGGGCAACCTATTCCAGCACTCTTCCACCTGCACAGTGAGGAATGTTCCCTCACCTTCAAAGGGAACCTCCCGTGTTTCAGCTTGAGCCCACAAGTTTTCTCATGTTTCCCCTCCCAATTCCCTCGTAAGGCCTGAGCACCTGAGCAGGGCTCGGCTGCCTGCTGGGTTAACCCACAGCACCTTACAATTACTGTATGTTCTTTACAGATCGTTTACCCTCTCTTTGTAACAGGAGCTTGGCTTGGTGTCTGGATCTGAAGACTTTTTAATTGGAGTATCTACCTCAGTTGCAAAATGGTGTTATTTTTCCTTAAAAACTGCTGCTCAGCATCCTTCAGTGGGAAAAACTCGTGTCACCGATGTTCACTTGAAAGTGCTGAAGCACTGCTCTAGCCATTAATTGGTTTCTTCCTCACAGAGAGTGGGACATGGAACACTGCAGGGTGTCTCACCTGTAGTTGCCACTGAGCACCACCATGCAGTCCACCAAGAGGAACTTCTCTTTCACGTGGCCTTTGAAGGACATCCCTGTGCGGCAGTAGTAGGTCGGGCCAGAAACTGTCCTCACCCTTAGGAACTGCAAACCAGACAAGGCACCGACTCAGTCAGGAGCTGTTGCTTCCCTCCCCTCTGCCCCTCCCTTCCTCCCCCTGCTCTTCTAACCTCCATCCTGGCACAGTTTTTATCCTTCAGCTCTGGTGATTCTGCCCTACACACCGACAGACAACCCCCTTTATGGGTGTGTCCTCAGCCTTCAGCCCTGTGTTGCTGTGCCAGCTCTTGCAGCTTTCTCTATGCTCATCTTTCACCAGGCTCTGGCCCATTTCCCCCTTTCTCAGGATGTCTTAACAGCCCCCGCCACGCCCCAGGACGTGTCCCCCTCAGGATGTGAATTAGGGGCAGGGCAAGTCTTTGGTTTGCTCACCTCCACGTAGTTCAGATTGACCCTGCATTTAGCAGCCGTGTCAAGGAAAAGCTGAGAGTCCATCTCATCCAGCAAGATGTAGACGGGTACCCTGCGAGCAGCAGCATCCAACACCTCAAACAGCAGATCCACGTCGGTGAAGGTGTCCATCACTATGGCCACCACCTGGAGAAAGAACGCAAGAAGGACATCAGTGACCTGAGCCTGACCATGTCCTGACCGACCACCTTTGCCAGCACCTCACGTTCCAAAGCTGCGCTGTCTGTTTCAACTTCCTTTTTAAATGGGAACCTTCCCTTTTGAAGACTGGGGTCCCAGGGACTGGAAGCAGAATTGCTTTCTAAGGCACACATCCTGCACGAGGGTGAGAGGCGAGGGAAGAACCTCACTGCCACTGAGCCTTCCCTCACCCATTAATCCAGCAGCAGGTACTTACTGGTACCTGACGGTACCAGACGGGAAGGTTGCATTGAACTGCTGGGCTCGCCCCCTCAAATCCCTTGCCCTTTTCCTTTTTAGAGAACTCCCCGGCCAGCACTCAGTCAGCCACCGTAAGGCTGCATCTACACGCTGATAGCACGGGAAGCAGCTTCAAGGCTGTCATGGAGACTCTGTGATCAGTGAGTATAAATACCTGGTGGAAGGGTGTAAGAAAGATGGAGCCAAATTCTTCTCAGTTGTACCCAGTGAAAGGACAAGACACAAACTGAAATATGGGAAATTCCAGTTAAACATAAGAAAACCTCTTTTACTGTTGGTTGAACACTGGGACAGGCCGCCCAGATGGGCTGTGGAGTCTCTGTCCATGGCGATACTCAAGGATGTGTCCTGAGCAACCTTTTCTATCTACCCTGCTTTGAGGGGGGGCTGGATTAGACCATCTCCACAGGTCCCTTCCAACCCCAGCTATTCTGTGAACTCTTGTCAGATCTCAGCACTTTTCCAGGAGACCAGAAGCTACCTTTGGTGCAGAAAACGGTAGTTCTAGCATCATCCTTCTCTCTGTTGGGTCCGGGGAGCAAAGTTAAGGGAGTTAGCAGAGGACCTGCTGCATTCTGATCCATCTTTCACACACATGTGATTTCCTCTCTGTTCTGGGTGGGCTTGTCGCTGTCTCACCTGCTGTGCGGCTCGGATCATTCTGCGAGCCTCCTCCTTGATGCTGGGATTGTCCGGGGGGGGTGGCTGCACGAGGGTTGTCACCTCTGTTCCCCTGAACCCAAAGACCATTGGCCAGCCCAGGTCAAGCTCGGGAACGGCAAGGTCCGAGTTCATGGGCCAGTAAGTCCCAGAGGATCCATCCATGTCATTGTCACCGGCGGTATCTGTGCTGCCCTCCTGATTGGCGTACTGGGGCTTCTGGAGATTCTGGATGATGTGATCCACCTCCGAGCTGCAGAGAAAATCAGGGGCCGCTTCCTCTGCCAAGAAGCGTTGGTAACTGTCTTTGCCCTCTTCAGTGAGCACATCCAGAGCCAAGCGGTAATACTCCTTGTAGTGGGGGGGGAGATAGTTGGGGTCGAGGGGGTTGTCTCCCTGAGAGGAGCTTTGAGATCGACGAGCCATGAGGGGAGGGAGAGCTGTAAGAAAAGAATGATCCACAATGAGAGCAGTTTCACCCCAGTGATACATCCGTGCTCACCAACGGCAAGAGAGTTCACGGTGGCAAAATCAAAAGGGAAGAAATTCCAAGTACATGGAGTAATACTGGAGAAAGCTCGTTCCGAATGGAGAGGCAGCCTTAACATAGGCAAAGGCAGTAAGCAGTTAAAGAGGTACTTTAGCACAGCTAAGTGGTTTTGAGCAAAATAAGGAACAAATTAAATCGGGCAGAGAAGGACGGTGCATCTAACAGAACACCCAACTCTCTTTTCCAGCCTGCTGATGAACAAGCTTATTTTGCCTTCTCTTTTAAAGTTACTTCCCCCTGCTTCTAAAGAACAATGCTACTGGTTATCTGGTTAACTGCACTCCAGTGAAACTCATTCCCAAATGTGACAAAAATCACGTACCATGTGTAACATGGCACTGAGCAAAAATGCTTATGCATGTATGCAAATGCACCTCTGAATCCTTATAAAGGCCTCGGCGAATGGGTGGATGCAGGCAGGTACCAGGGTGTTCTGCTGTAACAGTCACAAGTCCCCACGAGAGCCATGAAGCAGTAAAAACACGGGCCATGATTACTGCCTCAGCCTCTCCATGTGGGGAAACACCTGAGCTGAAGGGGCTCCTGTTCAGGGTCTGACATCATCTGTAGGGAATTGATTATTTCAGACAGAGGCAAATTTGATTTTAAACAAATTTGGGAAGGAAAGCTTGCTGTGCCACAAAGACAGCTCCGTAAACAACATCCTGCTGGACTGCAAAGAGCCTCCAAAGCACTTTGGCTTCTGACCCTCACTTAGTGTCAAAGCTGGGACAGACTTTTCCTGGGGCCCTGGCTCTGAGGTGACAACTGAGGCTGCCCCAAATCCATAGAAGCACAGGGCTGTCCCTGACTTCTCACAAAGTTCCATTACTGGGGAGCACGAGGGGTGAAGTACAGAGGATCCAGCACCTCTGCTCCCAGCACAGAAAGGGTTACCACGGATGTGAGAGCCACAACAAATGACTTGTGGCACAAAATCATCGACTGCCTGAAGTATAAAGCTGGGATGGTTTCAGGGTACAAAATACAACCAGGGGCCAGCTGTCCATTTTCTCCCCCAGTACAAGAAAGAAAAGGGCATAAAACTGAACCGTCAGATCGTGGGTTCAGAGAGATCGCTTTTCCTCCATTGCCCTTGCTCTGCCAAGCTCCTTCCCACAGGACGTTTTGGGACGGTTCGAGAGAAAGTGCGTGTGAACAGGACGGACACGGGATCCCGAGTGGGGGGGGTCAGGAGCAGACGCGGGGGAGGCTGCGGGGGCGGTTTGTATCGGGAGNGGAGGGAGGCGCTGCCTCCGCCCCCGCCCGCAGGGAGCCGGCGGCGCCTGGCGCTGCGAGCCCGGGCCGGGCTCCCCGCGGGGCTCAAACAGATGCACAAACCCGAGAGCTGTGAAAAAAAACAGAAAGCACGTTTCTGCCACCACGGACATGCATCTCAGACTGCATGAAGAATGCTGGTTTTTATACACACACACACATATATAAAATTGATATGTATATCTGCATTACACCATTTTAAGCCCTAAAAAGCATGGGTAATTTCTGTGAGGAAGTATCTCAGGAACACTTAGCATTGGCATCATCCCAATGATCACCCTCTAGCTTCTCATCTGCTGCTCTCTACATGAATTTAACCTCGGCTTCACAGGACAAGAGATGCACAAGTTGATCGATACCCTTTCAGTTCTCTTTCAAACTACTTCCCTGTCAATTTAAGCAAAGGGGAGAAGTTGACTGGAATCTCTGTGCTACTGTCTTTCGGCACTACGGTGTCAGCTGATTTCAGGTAAATGAATAAATAAAACTTTACAAAAGAGATCTATAGAGCTTCTGGGCAGAAAACTCTGCTAGGAATGCTTTCTTTATGAGGAAGCAGAGTCACCTGAGCTTTGGGATTCCATACACTTGCGGTCCTTGCAGGTACAGAGTTGTTTGTATATGGTTACAGGATGGGAAGAAATCACATAAATCCGTCATCTGTGAACAGCTCTGTGACACATGATCCATCCAACATCCCTCCCTCCACACACACGACAAGTACTGAAAAAAGGGAGACCCTAAAGACCATTAGTGCAGAAGCCTTGGAAGCAGAAAACCTACCATGTACCACTGGCAGGGAAGAGAAGAGCTGCGGCACGCCACCGAGGTCCTTCACACCTTCAGCAGCTGCAGTTTTTCAGAAAAAGCATCCCAGGAGGAGTACTGCCCCTGCATCGGACAAGAAAGCAAAGAGCTCCTGTTAGAACCTGCCAGTATCACCCGGGGAAAAAATCCAGCAGTGCTTTAAACTCCATTTTATGCACAGAACGCACCAATATGGGACCTCAGAAATTTTTTGGACTGCTGAGCAAACTGGCACATGCCACTCATGTTGCTGTCCAGTCCCTGACAGTTTAGAGAAATGGGGAAAAAAGAATACCAGGAGCCAAGGTAAGTGGCAAGGGGGAAAATTCTAACTTCTTCCCAGCACCTAGCCCTTAAGCCTTGGGTAAACTAAATAGAAAGTGCAAACTGTAACTAGGGGAACAATTCAAGTGTCTACACACGGGTATATAATGTCACTCGGGATGCCCTGGGGTATCCTGCCTGGCCTCCAGCTGCTGGCCAAGAAGGATGTGAGTCTCTCATAGGGCTTGTGCCACATCTGCTGTGTTTTAGAGTCCCTAAGCCACCTTAAATGACACTACACACCTAAGTTTAGGAACCAGGATTGCTCCTCAAGGGTCAGATTGATTAACTAAGCGCAGGTGTATAACATGCCTACATACAAGCTAATTGCCTTGTGTTCCCCCTTACAGTCGATGGGGAATAAGTGAATAAAATAAAGGATAAGACTCATCTTCCGATACAGGTGCTTAGGTTTGGCCAGGACTTCTCTTATCTTTCTCCTGGAGACATTAGCAAATCAGTCTTCCAAAGATTCATTGCTCAGTCTTCAATTTTTTTAACTCCAAGATCCCCTTTATCCTGTCACACCATCCATTCCACCACCGCTCAGTGACATTGGAGCAGGGTTGGTTTATTTTACTTTTTCAGTTGTACTTTCAAAGATAACCTGCACAGGAGAGGGCAGGGGAGTCTCACCTGGCTTCAAGTACCTTCACTGCACAACTCCTCCATCAAGGCCTGGTGTCCATATGGGAATTACCAACCTGCAACATCCCATCAGCCCAGCGACACGAGCAATCGTCCCACACCAGCGCACACCCACATCAAGGCTGAGGAACCCACCGCTGCTGTACAACATTTTGCAAGCCATCAAATATTTCTAATAGTTCTTTTCTTCCCTGCTCCGGGTCTGTTTTAAAATGCAGCCAGCACAGCTGAAAACAATATTCTGATGGGTTTCTTACCAATGGGGTATTGGAGACAAAGCTGCCTCCCTCCTCCCACTTGCGCATCCCAGGTGGCCATGGCACCACACTCCAGCTGGGTGGCTACTCATTAGTTTATGCAGCAGTTGTGGGGATAGAGTCTCCTTTTAGTAACTATGAAGTGGCTGCTTAGTTATTCTTAATAACCGCGATGCACCAGTTTATCAAGCGATCACGGTGCTCTGTGCACCTGCCCTATCTGCCATTTTTGTGACTTTCCCAATAATCTAGTGCCTAACAGCTTCATCAAAAGTGTTTTTACGTCATTAATCAAAACATGGAAGAGATGAAACTCAACACCGCACTTTGTGCAAGTCTGTTCCAAACAAACCTCTTTAAGGATGACTATTTTCTGAAACAGGACTTTTTAACAAAGTGCCTGTTTTAATTTTGAACTGTCTGTTGCCTGGAGTATGTCACACTGTGCTTTAGGAGATGAAGAGTACCTGGAGAGGGACTACAAAACCACCTGATGTAATATTGCAAACCACCAGCTCAGAAGGGAATGCTCCCCATCGGTGGCTCTCTGGTTGGGTTATCCCAACTCAGCGTTTCACCGTCCCATTCTACGCGTCGCTGCAGCCAACTGGGCCAACGGGAGATCAAAATCCACAAACACACACATCCAGTTGTGCAACCGGGAGGGCTCCTTCCTGGCTCCTTCAGAGTGGTCCAACTCGACTATCGTTGCTGTGTTAAGGTGGGGGTGGGCGAGCAGGAGCCAGGGTCTGCAGGGAGCACGCAGTCCTGCCCCGCAGAGCCCGGGCTGGCAGAGGAAAAGCCCCGCGGGGCAGAAAAGGGCAGACACAAAGGGCAAGAAGAGCCCGAGCTTACCAGCCCCTTGCACACACAGGCAGTAACATTCCTCCCAGAACTACACTTGAATATACATAGATTAGAAAGATTGGTTTTGTTGTTTTTTTAAAATACCGAACAGCTGTGAGCCAACCATTTTCTTAGCGAGCTACTTCAGCATTCCTTTATATTTACTGCTTTGAACACGCAGGTTTTTGCACAAAGTAATCTTAAACTTTGCATTTTAACTGTATTATAATGCCTTTATTAGCAAGGTTGAAAAATTACCTGAGATATTTTTTCTGTTTAAGTGCAGTATAAATCACGTCTCAGCTTGCTCCCTGATGGACTGAACAGACTGGGTTTGTCTCCTCTCCCTGGACAACGTCTCCGGCTTGTCCTCAAGAATTCCCTGAACCTTCTCTGGTAATTTAATTCATCTGCACATCACTAGATCTTCAACTCTGTAATTGCAACCTTCATTCTGGATTTCTGTAAATTGTTTTACATCTGACTTGTATTAAAAGACATTTCATCAGATCGTAGTGTTGTGATTTTTAATGCTGTTTACTGTGATTTAGTAAATACGATATTTATAAATATATTTACCGTTTCTTTAAACTTTATGTTATCCTTGAACTTGACTAGGCTATTTACTGATGATGTAAACACATCATTGAACTACTGAGCAGCGCTGCAGAAAGACTTAATTGTTGGCAAGTCTGATGAAAGTGAGTATTATTAATACCTTCTCTGTAATGATGGATACTAACAAATTACTATTTCATTAAGTACCTAATGCAAGACCTGTTAATTTAGCATCATGTAGGATTTTAATCACATTTCAGAAAGCATTTGTTTAGATGATTTGGAGAAGTCAAGGTTTATTACAGTAACTTCACTTACACCTTCACCAACCAAAACTGTGTATTTATTCGAATCCCAGAGGGCACACAATTAGATCAGGTTTTTCCCTTTGTATATAAATTACCTTGCTCTGCCAGCACATGGGTTGCATTATCCTGGCCTTTCAGCTCACTGGCTTAGGTTCTTTTTTCCAAAGTACCCTGCAATTCTCTCTGGATTTAACAATTTCAGTGTTTATTAACACTTACTCTCAGTAACACTTTCATGACTTATTAATCATCTTTTTGCAAGTGATGCCCTCTTATTCCCTGATTTTAGCATATTTATCCAGCTAATGACTGTCCGTTGGGGTACGGATTTGTGATCAAATCCCTGCCAAGCAAGTCTGCGTGAACGTAATGCCCCACAGGACCCACCAGGAAAGAATGAGAGGCAGCTCCTTGCTCAGCAGAAGGGGGCTGTAGGCCCTGGCATTCTCCAGGGGGTATCACACAGCATCACACAGTGTTACACAGCATCACACAGCCTCGCCTGGGTGTACCGCATCCTCCACCCAAGACTGCATTTGAAATAATGTATTTCAATCCCTCATCTCCACATAAATGACTGAAATTGCTTTTCCTTACATAAATCCTGATGATGTAGATTATATAATCCTCCAAAAGATTATGGTCTTTCCCAGTCCCATGCCATGCAGTGTACTGTACTTCAGACTCCGGTGCATTGCCTTTGTTAATACTGAAAGCTTGCAATGCAAAAGCCCCTCTGAACATCTTGGCATCTCACCTGCCATTTACTTGTATCAATTCCTGTACTTTCTTTCTGGTTTTCCTAAATAAAGAGTGCTCAAATGCTCAGCCTCTCCAGGCTTTGTTCTCATGTCCGAGCCCTCTCTTCTGGGCGAACAGAACACAAAATCAGCCACACTGGACTGGATCAAATGTCCATCAGGCCTAGAAACCCATCTCCAACAGGGACCAAGAGCAGATGATGTGGAAAACAGAGACAGGCCAAGCATTTATGCTACTTCACCAGCTTCACTAAGGCAGTTTTGGCTCCTGAAGGCTCCAGAACCTCCTGAGGTAGATACGCTCTAATAACTGTAGACGGCTTCAAAGGAGTTTGCTACCATAAACTTACACAGAGTTTCCCTAAACCCGCATAAAATTTCAGCACCTACAACAGTGAGAGGCAAGGAGTCCTGTGGTCAAAACAGTCTCTGCCTCTTTTGAAGCTGCTGGCTTTTTTTCTGAGGGTTTTTTGCTTTGGTTCGGAAAATCAGCATCTCTTGGCCCTTGTGGCACTGCTCAGGCGGAATACTCTGTCAACTCTCCCGTCACTCATCACCTTTCCAGATGGAGAGCCCCAGCTTATCCAGCTCTTTCCTATATGGAAACTGTCACGCAACTTTGAGGATCCTCTCTGTCTATTCCCTTCTCTCAGGTTGTTTCACTCCACCGTATTCT
Organism: Pedionomus torquatus; assembly: GCA_013398155.1. NCBI lineage: Eukaryota > Metazoa > Chordata > Aves > Charadriiformes > Pedionomidae > Pedionomus > Pedionomus torquatus. Next base: position 32,152 of record VZRU01018624.1, read on the forward strand.
CTTCTGAGATGGTGGGGCTGGAGCTGCAGAATGGAAGTGAAATTCAGCCTTAGACATGGTGTCTGCATTCTGTTCCTTTCCTAATATGCCATTTGCTTTTTGACCACTAAGGAGCAACGAGCATCCTGCTGATTTATAGGACAGGATTACTACCATTTTGTGCTTTTTTCTTTCACTCCTGCTGTTACCGACCTGCCCCAGTGACAAAACTGATTTCCCAGAATCCAAAGAGGCTACAGCTGGTCTGGCTGAATATACAGCTACAGTAAAAGACTCTGATGAAAGTCAGAATCCCCTTATACATGTTGCAATCGTTAAATTGGTTCGTGCTTAAGAAGATCTCTGGATCTGGGCCTGAATAGATGTGATAAACAGATACAAGAGGAAATCAAAGCAAGAGGTACAAAGAACAACTGGGAGATGTGCAAATTTAGCACTGCACATACAATCACCATGGAGCAGTCTGTAGGCACTGTACTGCAGACAGCTTAGAATCATAGAATGGTTAGAGTTGGAAGGGACCTTCCAGATCATCGAGTTCCAAGCCCCCTGCCCTGGGCAGGGACACCTCCCACCAGCCCAGGTGGCTCCAAGCCCCCTCCAGCCTGGCCTTGAACCCCTCCAGGGATGGGGCAGCCACAGCTTCTCTGGGCAACCTCTTCCAGTGCCTCACCACCCTCACAGCAAAGAAGTTCTTCCTAATAACCAACCTAAATCTCCCCTCTTCTAGTTTAAAGCCATTAACCCTTGTGCTATCACTACATTTCCTGACAAAGAGTCCCTCTCCAGCTCTCCTGGAGCTCCCTTGCAGGGACATCTTCCACTAGACCTGGAAGGTTGCCATAAGGTCTCCCTGGAGCCTTCTCCAGGCTGAACAGCCTCAGCTCCCTCAGCCTGTCCTCACAGCAGAGACATTAGCTTCCGGAGGGACATTTGAAAAACTCATTTTAGATGGGGATTCTTAATATAAGGAGAAGTATGAGAGAACCATCACCATGTCTAAAGGACAGGCAGAGGAACTGGCATCAGACAGATAAAACCTGTTAAGGGAACGATGTGCTCCACCATGAAGAGCACATGGACCGAGGGGAAGCATTTGTGAATTTATTTTTACAGGGATTCCAGACTAGCCTTCATTTATCATTTGACAAGACGCCACCCTGGCTCCCATTGTCTCCACACAAGCCTCACACTACTTTGCATTTACTGTTCTTCTGATTTTGCAGTCACTGAGAATTGGTATTTCATGGAGTCAGGAAAAAAGCATTAATCCGCAGTACCTTCTCTCCATGTGTTCTACTTGGCATTGCACACAGTCCTCTGCTACCCGAAACAATTGCTTCATAAAATCATGTCCATAGATTTGTAAGCACCACAAACACCGACAAGCACAGCGAAGGCTACAGAAAGAAACAAGCTCTCAGAACTTCCTTTTCAGCATGTTAATATGGGACAGTTGTTGGGTTTTTTTCAGGAGGAAGCTGAAGGAGAAAAAGAAGGTAGGCTTTGTAGCTGTTGATGAGTAACTCCTCCCATGCTCAGGGGCAGTGGATAAAGGAGAGCACGAAGGAGCTTGTTGGAAACTTAACAAGTGGGAGATGAAGGCTGATATAATGGGCTGATGAGAGGCGGGATTCAATCTCTCGGCAGTGAAGGTGTCCTCCACCCGCCTGCCTGGGCTTTCCCAAGGACGCTGGGCTGGTCGCTACCGTGCCAACGCACCTCTGCCCAGGGAGCATTCACGGAATCACTCCTCACCTGGGCCAAAAAACATTAGCGGGGGAGAAACGGGAGGAGGGGAAGGAGCACACAGCTCTCCCTGTGCAATTTCCCAGAGACGTTTTTGAGGAGGGAGCCTCCAATGGAAATTTCCCTTGGGCTCGGCCCGAGGGCTGCTCCTGTTCACACTGGTGTAACTGGGAGAGACTTCACCAGCTCTGATGCTTACCGCAAGCACCTGGGGTTTGTGATCTGCAAAAGCTATCAGACCCTCTCAACGCTGGGAAGAGTAAGCGGTGACATGGGCAGAGTCTACAGCTGTCTCTGCATGGAAAAACGTTCCACCAAAAAGAAATCTTTAACATAGGGAAAGTAACTGGCAGATGAAGCTAGACGTAAAAAGCCTCCCTTTACCTCTAGATTAGCACTAAGAGCAAAAACTGTAAGTATTGACCCGTTGGCTTGTGCACCATTTGCTGCCTGCCCACATTATGCTCCATTTCAATGGACTTTAACTGTTTTATTCCTAAAAGAGTAGCACAAAATTCTATTTTCAGCTATGACCACATCACCAGAAAGTCTTACAGGTTAAAACAAAAGCTACATAAAAGGACCTGCACCATTCTCTTGATTCTTTGTGCCAGGTGTGAATCAGGAGCGATGGGCGGCAGCGGCATTTGCCCAACCTAAGCGAAAGGGAACTGGCTGAACGCTGCCCTCCTGCCTCCTCTGCTCCCCTGCCGATGCCTCAGCACCTCAGGCTGGCTCCATCTCCCTCCCCAGCGCTGACTTGGTGCTTGTCCTTACGTGTTTTGCCGGCACAGCGAGTTCCCAGGCTGCCTCCCGCCGACGATCCCGTCCCTAGCCAGACCTGCTTCTCTGCTTCCCGACACTCCCAAGGCTGAGGCCGTCCCAGGTCTGGGCAGTGGCACAGGAGCTGCCTGCCAGGAAGCAAGGCTGGCTTTCTTGGGCTGGAAAGGGCTACTCAGCCATGACCTCTGCTATGTCCAAAAGTTGCTGGGCTGAAACACCTTGTCTTCACTTTGCCCTGGGTACCAGCAAGAAGAGATAGGAAACAGAGAAGAATTGACTTTAGGCTGCTGGGCTGCAGAGCCAGCCACAGAACACCTCTGTGCTAAGTCGTGTTTGAAGGACTTCAAGAAATGAATCAAAGCAATTTTCAGAGTCGAAGAAGCGGCAGAGAAATGTAAAAGGACTGTTTCCAGATGGTGGTCAAGTGAGCAGGAGTGCGTGGGCCACAGCTGGGACATCACTTACATCTCTTATGGCGGGCTGGGAAAAATGTTCAGGTTTCCAAAATGTCTAGAACCCCCAAAGTTTAGAAATCCAGAATTAAAAAAAAAAAAAAAAAATTAAAAATTGGCCTGATAAAATATAAAAGATTATATGAAAACAAGTTGCTAATAATCCAGAAGTGTCAGGTTTATAGGAGAGAACAGTAATGCCTCAGGTAAAACTACTTCAGCAGACACTGTGACAACGAGAGAGGGAAAATGCTGGTTTGCTCTCAAGAAAATGTTGTACAAGGTAAATGACTGGGGAGGGACGTGTCTCCTGGAATACGCTTTAGGGTGTGGGGATTTTTCATTCTGCACAGTGTGACGGAGGTGCAGCCACTGCCTTCTAAGGCTGCTGCAGCCCCTCTTAGCTGTGCCAGATAAGCTCATCCTTTCCAGAAGTGACTCCTGCATGTGCCAGGTTTCTGTGCCAAGGACTGGGCTTCTGCTGAGAAAGGATCTCTCAGTCTAAGGCCTCTCACCTGACAGTCTCCTAGTGATGTGCCGGTAGCGCTTTTCATTTCCGAGCACACCCCAGAATTTCCTGGTGTGGCCACAGCACATTGCCATGGAAAGGCTACAAGCTACGGCACAGGCTGCTGGATACCTTCCTGTTAACCGCTCTTCTCCCCAAGCCAGGCCCGGGTCCGTTCCCCAGAACACCATGGGTTATGTGTGGGTAATGGTCTGAATTAGACCCTTCCTCGGCCACAACCGTGTCTGCCAAGTCCTCGCAGGAATTATTTTTCCTCTTTAGATTTTCCTCTCCGTATTTTCTGTTGAAGCCTCTCTGTGTTCTCACTCTCAATGTCCTCTCAGTTTTAGGCTGTAGGCCCAAAGCCTCAGTTACTGTTAAAATTTCTGTTTGGGAGATGAAAACATGGAATTTGTAATTCTTGTTACAATGTCACGTATCCAACCCCAAGGCCTTTTTTCTCCCCCATCTGACCAGCCTCCACTGCTCACTCTGCGCTGAAGCTCCTGACTGAATGTGACCCCATCCCTTACTCTGGATGGTATTACATGCATCTCCGTCATCATTTAATGAAAAGTTTCGCCTGCCTGCTGTAGTCCAGGAGCCTCACTTCATCTGAAGTCATGGTCACCAGATGAGCAACTGCTTCAATTTAATCAATCCATTCACTGAGCTTCCCAAGAGTACAACATTATCTTCCACATTACACACATTTGTCAGCTGGCCCTATGGACCGGCAAAATGAACGCTTTCTGTGTCTACAGTGAGTGGTAAATGACCTGAGAGCCACAGGGGGAGCCTGGTCAGCAGCTCAGAACACCTACTGGGCTCCCACGCACCTCAGCTTATTAGTCAGTGCCAGGGATCCCACAAACCTCTCTTTGCTGGAGAATGAGGAAATTAGCCAGCCATTCAGAAAGTACAGGGGACCTTCGTGTCGGCCAGAGGAAGGGAAAAGTAGCAGAAAAATTACATGCCATCATTCTCCTTGTGAAGTGGTTACTGAGACCACACGTCAATCTTAACTGTCCCACGCAGCACAGGGTACAGAGCGGCACGTGCAAATCCACCCCGCAGAGCGTCACTGGGGCACTGCCACAGGTTTCAGCTACTGAGCAATGAAATGCAGCCCCATGTGCGAAGGGGGACTCTTACAGAGGGCAGACTACCTGGAGGGATCCAGTCACAGAATTTTAGTTTAGAAAAGACCATTAAGATCACTGAGTCCAACCACTAACCCGGCACTGCCGAGGCACCACCGCCACAAAGCCCCGTCCCTCAGCACCACGTCTACGACAGCAGCGCTCATGCCAAGCTCAGTCAATCCCTTTCCTTGGACCTTTATTTACTAGGTAGCAGAGAAAAGGAACAGAGGACTTGAAGGAAAGGTCCAACAGCGTAAGGTATCACCTGGAGAAGGAGCTGCCCTTGACCCACATTTCCCCCACATCGTGATTTTAGAAATGCAGTCATGAAACTCCTCTTCCTCTTTAGGGCTACAAAAATCCAGCCAAATGGGGCCTGATAAGCAGTCCAAAAGTGTTTCACTTAACCATAAAATACAAAGAACTGCAATCCTACCAGCTTTGAAGGTGAATGACCATTGCTTGGAAAGCTGTGACCATAACATAATGTGCGCGTCTGCCCTCAGCCATGACACTGCTCTGGCACAGTCACATCGCGCTGGGCTATGGGACATTTTCACTTTTTCCTTTGACATACAACTTTCCCTAAAGCCTCACAAAAAGTGAATTCTTTTTTTTTTTTTTCCTCAGAATACTACTATTTCCACCGCCAGCTGACAGCAAATACACCTCTTTCTCTCTCTGTCCATCATATACAACTCTGAAGCCCCACAGATGAATGGGAGTTAGGCCAAAATGAAAAACACCTTCTTTCCCCAAACTGCAGCCCTCCTGTGGCCTGGTAAGAGGGTGAAGGCTGTATCTGTTCTGCCTGGTTGCCTCTCCCTCCACCGAAAACACACGCTCCTGCAGGCTGTGCAAAGGGATCCCACGCCACCAGCACTCTGCACTGCTGTATTTGCCGCTGCTCTGTTTCAGGGCTAGTTTGCTGTCTGGAGGTGTTACTCAGGCACATTTGGCCTCTGCCACAGCGGAAACTATTGCAGCTTTCATGAACTGGATGTTTTCAGCAGAAGGATGCTGTGGGCACTTCTGCCCCTTTACAAGTGCCTCCTCCCCCTCTAACTGTTTCAGAAAATAGAGAAGCTCGGTCCTCAGGCCAGACAAAAGCCATAATTGACCTCTCTTGACCTTAAACAATTTAGAGCGTCGGGGACACAAGACTTTCCCCTCCTGCTCTGCTCAGACACACAGAATCCGAGGTCTGCCAGACAGGCCCACACGGGTGGAAAGAACCAGCGAGCACATGCAGGTGTGCTGGTGCTCGCATGTGCCCACACGCACCCCTCTCTGCTTTGGCATGTACATGCACGCACATCTGTGTCACTGCTCGCTGGCCATGTCGGCAGATGGCTACACACCCATGCGTGCCGAGCGAGGTCAGCGCACGGGAAGGTTCCTGAGCCCCAGGAGCCAACTGCAGGCCTCGGCCTCCCCACCAGTACCACCAGTGAAGTCCTCTCCATCCCCATCTCCTGAGCCCATCCCCACAGCGCTTCCAACCCAAGATGAAGGCCCGCTCCAGTTCTGGGCTGGGAGCCGAGTCAGGCTGCACGATCTCTTCCCAAAGACTGGGGCGATTTTGGAAATATCTTCTCCTTGAGACTTTCGCAAAGGAGAGAGGACACAAGTTTGGTGAAGCCGTCACTAAGCAGTTTTGATCTGGCTGCCTGCGCAAGAGCAGGTCTCTTCTCGCACCAGCCATGACGCCTGTGCTGGGACGTTCTGCCTCCCACCTCTCCTCTCCTGCCCCTCCCGGGGACTCTCTGTGCCCTGGTGGGGGCTGTCGTGGTGTGGCTTTCAGCTCCTGCTGCTGGAGCCCTCCTGCCTAGAAGCAGCCACCTCCTGCCCACACCAGCCCCAGGTCCCGACCGCCCAGACCTGTACCCAGGAGCTGGACGGGACCTCCTTGGCCCTTGCCCGCCACCTCGCCCACCCACTGCAGTACCCCGGGAGATGCCCACTCCTTCTCCTACCTTCCCAGGTGAGCTGGGCCAGGTGGCAGGTCGTTCTCGGCTCTCGGCTCCCCTGGACGTGCCTGCAGCCTGATTCACCGCCTGCACCTCTGAGCCAGCCAGAGCCAAGCTCCACCCAGGGCAGAGGGTGAGTAAGAGTGAGAGAAAGGCAAACTCCGGCGAGTTATTCCCCCCCCAGGATTGCAGGGGAGCCAGAGATAAGGGCTGCGCATTCCTCAGCCGCGGGCAGCCTCTCCCCTCCCGTCTGCCCGAAGCCTGTCAGACCAGCTTGGGCCTGGCTGTGGCTGCGGAGCAGGACCCTGCCGCTCGGCCCCACACGCCTCCGCCCGGGGAGGGTCTGGGCTGCCCTGGGACCCATCTACGGGGCGGCAGCGGCAGGGGCAAGGCCTGTGCCCTCCTCTTCCACAGCCTCACGGTGGCCCGCCAAGGGTGCCCCTGGGTGCAAGGGGCACCTGCGGCCGCAGCCAGGGCTGCTCATCTCCCTGGGGGGGCATCTGGGACCCCCGCACTAAGGGCTGCTCAGCCTGGCTGCGGGCGCAGCCCCTCCCCGGGCCNNNGGCAGCCCGGCTCCGGCGGGCCCGGGCACCGCGGCAGGCGGGGAGGGGGCCGGGGCGTCGGAGGGATGAGCCCCTCCGCGGGGGTGGGCACGCTAATGGCAGGCAGGCGGCCACTGTCCAGGTAAGGTTGGCGGGTGTGCAGGCCCAGCGCTGCCCACGCTGCCAGGTCGACGTCTGTCCATCCGTCCTTCCACCGGGTCGGGTACTTGTACGATAATTTAGTGTAAGCATTCTAACAGGGAATTTAACACGCAGGTGCCCGGGCGAGAGGGGGTGTCCGCAGAATTCGGGAGCAAGGATGGTGATACAGACCTCAGCTGCGTGTTTGTGGGCTGGTTTCTGTACAGGAACTGCACGGGCGAGGGATGGAGAGCAGCAGCCGAGGAGGTAACCAGTCCGTATTGCTTGTAATCATCCTTCGCTGTGTTGCCGTGGGCACTGTTCACCACATGCCACTCAGACACCACACTGAATGGAGTTATTAACTTCACGTAGCAGTCGCCATGCTGTTCATCAGTATCCTACTGGAATGCTTCACAAACAGCAATTAACTTCTCACTACTCAATTGGGCTGTGATGGTGTGATTATCCCTGTTTTGGACGAAAGGAACTGGAACAGGAATATTAAGTTTAAAATACTCCAGTCGTAATTAATCACTTCAAGGTTTTAAGAATGGCATCTTCTGGGGTCTCCAGCAGTCAAGGACGTATGGAATGCAGGCTGGAACTGCCATTTATAAGACAATCTTAATTCTGTAATTTCGTAGTTTTGGCATGATTTCAGCCTCAAGTACCTGCTTTCCAGTAGCACATTATTGGGTGACTAATGTCTCTTCTCTGCCTTGTTCTTTTCCTCTCTTCTTGGATGTAATTGTGTATGTCCTGGAGTGCTTTTCTTTGATAGGGCCTTTATGTTCTGCTCTTGTTTTTAATGTGCAGGTTGCTATCCGTGCTAGAAATGGCACGAACAAAGAAGTGCGCTTTGAAATACAAGTAAGCACAGAGAAGCTAGTGCAAAGAGTGCTTGGACAGCTTGGTGTTCTTGTGGTCAGATACTGATGAGGAAATATTCTGCCGTGTTCTGTAAAGTTAAGGCCTGGTTGGTTAATCCAAGTCATCACCACTGGGGTAGGATTGGATCCTCTAGGACAAAGTGCTATTCATTGTCACTTTTATCTGAGGGTATAACTTAAGAAAGAAATAACAGAATGAAGTATGAATAATTTTAGTTGGAAGGATCTCTTGGGAGTCATCTGATCCAACACCACTGCTCCATGCAGAACTCATTAGATCAAGTTATTCAGCGTGCCTTGCTGCTTTGGTTTTTGAGCATATCCAAGGACAGACATCCTACAGCCCCTGTGGGCTCCTGTTCCTGTGCTTGACACCCTTACAGTGATATTTTTTCCTACTATTTAACAAGTTTTCTGTAAAGCTGAGAGTCTGGTGGTGTGTCTGAGCTGCATGCTGACTGCTCCAGTCGTGTGTGCCCTCAGCCAAAGACGCGCACATCTAACAGAAAGCTTTCCAAAATAATATACCTTACATTATAACTGCTTTTTTGCTCGAGTTCTGCTTTGTCTGTTTTTCATCCTGAGCTGACCCGAGCCTTCTGTGCTGGACTGACAATGTGGCAGGTTGCGGCAGAAGACAAGTAAGGCTGTGTCACTCACCGGCTGCTTGTCGTGGAGTCTGTTGTCTGAACGTTTTCCTGAAGAAAACTGTGAAAGGTCTGTTACAGAGATGCAGGTGATGCCTTCTCTGCCTGAAGTTCTCAGCAGGTCAGTCGTAACTGGCACCACAGTTCTAGTGCAGCACCTATAAGGAGTGCAGAAGGCGGTATGTCAGGCAGGACAAATTTCCCCAGTTACCCACTTCTCTGCTGCCAATGCCAAAAAAGCAGTCTTAGCACCATTGTCCGGAATAAATTTCCAGGTCCTTTCCTATTCAATTTGTAGGTCTGACTAGTTACACTCCACTCTTAATTTGTCAGAATTTCTACCTTTTTTTAAGTGAGCAGCTTAGGTACAGGCCTTTTTTTCATTTTTCATTCATCCTTCCACTGAATTTAAACTGAACCAACATTCAGATCGTTCAAAACATTTATTTTTAAAGTCAGAGTTACAATAAAATGCCTGTTACCTAGCGAAACAAAATCTGGAAGTCTGTCTTTCTACTGTTTCTGGGATTATTATGTGAGAAAGTTGTTGGCAGGCTTCAGACCTGCCATACAGCTTTCTTACTTGAGGATAATGCCAGTGTAAAGGCATTTGCCTTCAAGGACTTTATGGTCAAAACAAACTCTGTCACTTTTCTTGAGTCCTGCTCCTGCCCCTGCCCCCCTTCCCCATGCTGCCTCCAGCTCTGAAGCCCCCATCACCAGGAGGACAAGGAGCTGTTTTAGTGAGGCCAGAGGAGGCCATGGAAATGCTGTGAGGGCTGGAGCCCCTCTGCTATAAGGACAGGCTGAAAGAGCTGGGGGTGAAAAACATCCTTCACATACGAGAATTATTCCATCACCACTGCTTTCCATTTATAAAATGACGAAATTTGTGAGGTTCGGATTCTAACTCAGATACAGATACGGTTCAATCACTTCAGAGAAATGAGAAGAATTTGAAGGAAGGCACCCAAGCGTGATGTGACATGCAGAGTGGAATCACACACCATTTAGAAACACAAACTAGTGAACACTCTTTGTCAGGGCAAAACACAGGTCCCTTCTGCAGGTCACCTTTGACAGTGTTTTGGAAAATAAGGAAAGACAGATCTCAGCTAGACCAAAAGAAGAAAACTGTAGGGCCTTTTCCTTCCTACCCTCAAAACCACCAACAATCTCTGAACTTTTTTTCTTCTAGGAGAACTGTCATTCCCCACAGCTAGACACATCCTGGTAGCCACTGTGGTGCTGTAGAAGGCCACTGGCAACTGTCTTTGCTAAAGGACGGACACTAACCTTGCTGATCTGAGCAACGGCACACGTAATACCTTCAAACAAGAACAAAGACAATGCAATTACAGAGCAAAAGAGCAGTGAAATGATTGGATGAGTTAATGACAGTAGTGCTGTGACTGAAACTGATGCCTTTCTCGTTTCTACTCTCCTAACTTGCTAACAGGTTTCAGTTGGGGCAGTCAGTGGACAAAGAGAACTGCTGGGTCCCTGAGGCCTCAAGGGCATGAGGACATGATAAGCTCCTGCCAGGACAGATTCTCATGGTGCTAATCCAGCTGGAATAAATCACTGATGGAAATGGTTCTGAATGGGCTTCCTGAGCACAGATGTCACCTGGATCAGTTGGAGGAAACAGCCCTCCCAAGCACAGGCTGTCATCTTCTTCCAGTCCATTGTCCTTTCCAAAGGAGAAGGATGAACACTAACACCCTGGAGGCTTGTGGAGAATTGGGCTGAGGACAGGACAGAGGACAGCCCTGAACTCTCCTTTCCTCCAGTTCTGTGGAGCTATTGTGTAACTGGATCGGGAAACAATTCCAAATTTTAAAAAGTTTAAAACCAAAATTGTATTTAACGAGGTTTAAGGTGAAGTGGCAGATGTATAGGGGCAGGTGTTAGAAACAAAAAAATTCCACTGGAATACAAAATGCAATCCAGTAAATGGAGAAATTGTACTTTAAGCATCTTCCTCAAATTCTGGATGAATTCTTTCTGTCTCTCTGCCAATTATTATTGATCTGAGTTTCCTGCACCGATTATGGTTTATGCATAATGTTGGCATCTCAGTTATTCAAACTCTTTTTTTTTTTTCAGTATTCTCCCCATCGCTGGTAAGCCCAGGTGCTGCAGTGATAACCAGGAACGGAAGTCAGGTGTTTCCGTGGTCTCTTTAATTGTAAGGTTCATCTGCATAAGACAGTGGAATGTTTTTATATATATTAATTTAACTAAATCTGACTCCACCAGAATGCGTTGATGCCACAGCACCAGGTTTGCTCGTGCATCTGCCGCCACTGCTGTTATTTAACTCGCGGAGGTGAATGTGTGTGCGCCTGACTGCTCTGCAGATGACAGCCTGGGTGTCCCTGAGCAAAACGGATTATAAAATAAAGAGTCACTTTGCCAAATGAGCACAGACTTTTGAGACCCCAGTGGCAATTTTGTGACACTTCAGAGCACAGATCTGTGCAATGCCCTCCTAAAGGCTGCCGGGTCCCCTGGCAGCACTCTGTTCTTGATACCACTTGCCCAAGTCTCACAGCTGTAGCAAATGCTGCAATCCCAAATCGGTTCCCTCATTTCTGATTATCTCTTTGTTTTAGGCCCCTGTTGCATCATGTCATTAACCGAGATTATAAACTATCTGGGGCAGCAAATGTCTCTTTACTGCTGACTTTTTGTTTGAAGGCAGTTACCATAAAAGAGCCCTGGTGAAGACATTAGTTACAAATAGCAATTACCTACATGCATTACTAAACTAATCCGCTGGAACAAAGCATGCATACATTATTATTAGTTACAAAAGCAAACAGAATTTACAAATGAATGCAACGGGTGGGGATTCTTTAAAAATAACCAATATACTCTTGGAAATACTAAAGAAAAATAGACACAATCAACCTTCAGAATAAAAATACAGCAAATCTGTAACACTAATTGCCAGCTGGGAAGATGCCTATCACCATGCCATAGTATGGTCTTAGAGGCCTTTTTAGACCATTGGGAATATCTTTGAAATCAGCCACTCTACATAAACTCCGTGGCCTCCTCTGGCCCCATCCAACAGCTCCATGTTCCTTTGATGCTGGTGACCCCGGAGCTGGAGGGGCCACTGGGGGGGCATCTCCCCAGAGTGGAGCAGAGGGGCAGAACCCCCACACACACACACCCTGCTGGGGACGCGGCCCAGGGTGTGGGGGGCTTGCTGGGCTGCCAGTTGCCAGCTCATGGGCATCTTAAACATGAACATCCAGTGTAAATGCCAGGGCCCTGAGCGTGTGGACTGGCCTCATGGCGCTCACCAGCCTCTCCTGCGGCCTTTACCTCTGCCCTTAGGTCCAGGATCTCTAACTTTGCTCGAACCTGGGGTTCTGTCCTACCTGAGGCCCCTGCCTGCCTCTGGCCCCCACAGATCTGGGCCCCCATCCGTGGCTCAGTCATGGGCCTTCCTTCTCCTTACGGACCTGCCCGGCTGTCGGCTGTGTCTGGCCCCGGTGGCCATTGCAGCATCAGGCCCTGACCTGGTTGACTGCCCAGTCGGACCCCAGAGCTGCCCCACCACCAGAGCTCGTCTGACCCTGCCTGCCATTGCCTCCGGGCCTGTGCTGCTGCCATTGCCCGGGCTCCGTGGGACTGAGCCTGGCTGGGGACACCCCTGCCCTGGCAGCTGAGGCCATACCGTCGCGCTTGGCCCACGGCTCTCTGTCCATTAAGGAGCAGGTGGTCCTCTGGGATCACTAACATGAGGCAAGGCGCAGATCCATTATCTGCCCCAGAGACGCCATAAACACAGACCAGCCGAGGTCACTGGGGACCTGGAAAGCAGAGAGTAACTCATCTTGTTCCTTGAGTCGCTTGCTTTAGCATTTTAGATCCCCTGGAATCTTTTATAATGGAAGAGGAGATGGTGAACGCTCCTTTTAACTAATCATTTCTGACACTTCTGGTTTTGTTCTGTTCCAGACACTGTATTTGTATATATTAGATTATCTGGGTTAAGCGCAGCTTCTCTTTCTCCCTTCTATCTACTCCAAAGTTGTCTGACAGGATCTTCCCGTTTTCATTCCAGCTCGGTATCAAGGAGTCTCAGGTACTGACGAGCACTCCGCACTGAACCGATGGCTGATGCAGCGAGTGCACTCTGCGTATCGCTAGAGACTTCCTAGGTCTCCAGCCTTCGGTTTCTCAACCTTGCTTTGCTGACAGAGACTCGGAAATCTCTTCAGCCGCTCGTTTCATTCCCCTCCCACTTCTTCCCAGTACTTTTTATTGTAAAGAGCTTTTTTTTTTCTCTGAGTGTGACTGTGGAGAAATCCACCATTATTATAATGAGCAGGACCAACGGCTGAACAGAATTACAGGAGTTGGAACATGAATGTAGGAATCTATAGTTCCACTACTATTCTTCCAAGCTGTTTTTTTGAATGAAAACTGCATTAAATGAACGGGCTAGATGGGGAATAAAAAAGGAGCAATTACTATTGCCAGTGTCTTCTGTATAGCAGCCCCTTCTGGGCACCTGCACGGGGATTTTTCTGGTTGTGGGTTCTTTTTCCTTACCAGAGTGTTCGGCTACGGCTGCCATCCCGTCCTGGGGAGGAACACGGGAGGTGACTTAGGGACTGCAGGCTCCTGTGATCAGGTAACTTGGCCATAACCTGTGACCAGAGGGTAGATCCCCACTGTGGGTGCGGTGGCATTCCAGCCCAGCATCCAGCCTGGTCTGATGCAAACACGTCTGCTTGGCCTGGCCGGGGGAAGCCTCCCCAGATGAGAAGAGCAGGAGGAACAGACCTCCTGTGCCCAGAGCTCATTGCTCCACTTGCTGGAGTCTCCATCCTCAGTTCAACAACGCTCATTTTAACTTCTAATCGGGACTTGATTTCCACAAAGCAATACTGTGGCATGTAGGGATTTTACAGTGAGGAGACAACACGTCCGCCCTGGAAGGAGGAAGCGGCATCACTCTGCAGTGGGGCGTAGTTTAGAAGAACGCTGGCTTAAAGTAATGAAATAATTAAGAATTAAAAAAACCCACGGGTTTCTGTAGCCGAACCAGGTGATCCCCGAGGCCCCTTCCAACCCGGGCTCCATGACGCCATGATGACGCCTACGGCACGTGTTCCGACCGGCGGACGCGCTCTGCGCAGGGAGGCGCCACCCCCGCAGCCGCTCCTCCTCCTCCTCTTCTTCTTCCTCCTCCTCCTCTTCTTCTTCCTCCTCCTCCTCTTCTTCTTCCTCCTCCTCCTCCTCCTCCTCCTCCTCCTCCTGGG